>CM068322.1:3819588-3824588 GCA_034766995.1 Acanthacorydalis orientalis
CGACTATTTTTTTTGAGTAAAAATAAATTTTATAAAAACATGTTTTTAGAAAACATTTTAATTTCATTAAAATAAATAATTTCAAAATATGTAAATAATAAATAAAAGTTTACGGAATTTTAATTGAAATTTGATTTTATAAAATTTTAAAATTGTAAATAAATAAATTTCAAAGATTTCAATCAAAATATTCATTATTTAATCTTACTTATTTTGTGAATGCTAAATATAAAATTCACGTTTCACAAAATTGAATTGAATTACATTTTCCTCTATAAACGTAATTTTTTTAAAAAAAATTCAATAAATGTTTATTGATCATTTATGATTGTTGCTTACATGCATTTTTAAGCAATTTCATCATGCAATGAGCGCAAATTCACTGAAAAATTATTGTAAATTAACGCTCTGAAAATTATGGAATTATCCTTCAATTGCGCATAATCAACAATCAATATTAATTTATTGAATTGACCAAAGCATATATATATATATATATTTGAAATGACCATATAAAAGTACTTAATATATCAAACACTACATTTTTAATATTTTCAATAGCTCTATGACATTCATTGAACACATTTTTTGCCTCTATAAAAGTAAAGTATATAATTTATGCTTTGTTTTATATTCCTTACGCAATGTTTTATATACTAACTAATGGCGAATATATTGAAAGCTGTAATGGTAAATGTTAGTGGTAAGGAATAATTTGTAAAGAAACAGAAAGAATGAACAATTTTTGTGACTTTTCTTCATTTCCTTACTCAAAATTAAATTAAACTGTTCCTTTTACATATAAAAGTATTAATATAAGAATGGTTTTTATATTCTCCTTAATGAAATACATACAAGGTTATGCAAATACGGAACTAATATTAGTATAAGAAAATGTTTATTATATAGCTAATATTCGGTCAAGAGTTCAAATAGAGAAATTAATTTATGTTAGGATTATATACGAGGTCAGACAATTAAGTAATGCGACAAAATTCAAAAATCGAGTATATTTAAAAATAAAGGTACATCGCTGCGATCTCCTTCAAAGTAGTCCCCTCCCGCATCTATACACTTATTCCAGCGAGTTTTCCAGTTTTCGTAACAATTCTGGAACACTTCTTGTGGGACCTCTCCGAGTACCCTCGTCACAGATTCTTGGATATCTTCAACGGAGTCAAAATGTCGACCTTTGACGAATTTTTTCATATGGGGGAATAAGAAAAAGTCGCAGGGTGACATGTCCGGTGAATAGGGCGGTTGTGGTAACGTTGTGATGCCTTTAGACGCCAAAAACTGAGAGACACTGAACGCACTGTGACAGGGAGCATTGTCGTGATGCAGAACCCAAGTCTTCGCGATCTCTGGACGCACTCTGAGCACCCTTTTTCGTAATTTTTCGAGCACATTGCGGTAGAATACTTGATTACGGTTTGTCCAGGTGGTACGAACTCTTTGTGAACCACCCCTTTGCTGTCGAAGAAGCAAATCAACATGGTTTTCACTTTGGACTTGCTCATTCTCGCCTTCTTTGGCCTTGGTGCTCCAGGGGACAGCCACTGTTGGCTTTGTCGTTTAGTTTCGGGGTCATATTGAAAGAACCAACTTTCATCACCAGTAATAACTCGATCGAGAAGAGTAGGATCACTTTCAACCTGCTCGAGACAATCTTGAGCGATGTTCATTCGGTGGGCTTTTTGCTCATTTCGTGACATGCACTACTCGCGCGTTGTTACAAAACACTAAACAGCTGGCGAAGAAATGATCGTACGAGGGTGGTCAAGATCTCAATCGAGAGAGTAGGGATCTGCTATTACTGTGGCCGAGTTACAGGTTCGCAATGTTACCACAGGCCGAGAAAAAAAATCGGTCGCATTACTTAATTGTCTGACCTCGTATACATATATCAGCAGCTGATACCTCTGTCAATCCACTGCTGGATAAACGTCTCTTCCATGATTTTCCATTTTTGACGATTGTATGCCTCTCTCTTTTACTGCTTTTCAATAAAAAAATTAATTTTCTTATCCCACCTGTTCATTGGTTTATTTCTTGGTCTTTTTATATTCTTTGGTTCCCAGATAAAATTTTTTGTTGTCCATCGGTTGTCTTCTCTTCTTGCAACATATCCTGTCCATTTTTATTTCAGACTCTACTCTTTTTATTACATTTGTGATTCCTGTCTGTATTCTCATCCATTCTTTTCTTTTCCTATCACTTTTTGTTATTCCTAGCATGCATTTTTTCATATTTCTCTGTGTTGCTTGGAGTCTGATTGATTTTGGTGTTAGCCAACCATGGTTCACTGCCGTAGATAAGGACTGGTAGTACTCGTATATATTGATCAAGTACTTTTTTCTTATGGGATTGTTGATTTGAATACCGAAGCGTATTGTCAAAATAATGAGCTTCAACCAATTTTTCTTCTTCTGTTTACTTCTTCAATGAATGATTCATATTTGTTGATAAGCTTGCTTAGATAGACATACTTCGTAAATTCTTATATTTCTGTTTCTTTTATTTTAATTTTCTTCGGACCGATAAATGCATTTAACAACATTTTTGTTTTTGCGTGGCTTATGTTAGGCCAATATTTGGACTGGAATCATCCAATTCTTCTATCCTCTTTTGTAGCTCTTCCACAGTACTTCAAAATATATGAATATTATCAACAAAACGGAGGTGAATTAATATTTCTTTTATTTAGATTCCTTTGTCCTCTTAGTCGAGCGATTTGAATACTTCTTCTAAGGCTGCGTGAATAATTTCGGTGGAATAGTATCTCTCTGCCTTATACCTTTCTAAATTTTTATCTTTTTTGTTTCTCTTGTAGCTTCACCGTTAAGGTTTCATTCTTGTAGAATATATATATATATATATATATATATATATATATATATATACAATAAAAGTAAGGTAGTGAATGAATGAACATTACACCTATATTAAGTGTACTTTCATTGCATTATTACAAAAAAATATTTTTATATTTTATCAAATTTCAATGACTAACAAAAAAATACATAGTCCAGTAGAAAAGTGTCACTATTAATTTTATGGATTAAGAATAATTACTTTATGAATTCGACATTTAATATGAACATTTCAGTACATTTTTTATTATAACACTGGTAAACACATATTTGGCACATGAAAAGTTTATTGTGGTTCTAACGTAACTTCTTACGTTGAATTCAAATATGTAATCAGAATTTTTTAACACCCATAGTTTTTTTACAATGATAATTTTTAAGTATTACTTTTTTGGAATTTAAGTTATTTTTTCAGTGATAACTAATGTACATAAAATAAAATTTTAAACGATTACTATTTGGTATATTTAATTCGAACAGAGGGTGATCACAAACATTTCGCCATTATGAAGACATTAGTGTATGTGCTCAGTAACAGGTAGTGAGTGTGCAATATGATGTATGCATCGCCGCGTCACGACATGGCTCCAGACAGCCATAAGACAGCTATCGAAGCTCAAAAGGAGGAGCAAGATGATTCTACTTTTGAAGCAAGTATTTCTTTTTGTTAACTCAATGTGAATTAAACGACCTTGTTCGGGATTTGAATTTATCCAAAAAATAGGCCGAACTTTTGGGTTCTAGGCTGAAAGGCTAAAATTTCCTTTAGACTGATACTAAAGTGTGTTTATTTCGTAACCGCGAGAAAGAGTTTCAAGATTTCTATTCTAAAGAAAATTATTTAGTATATTGTAACAATATTTGCGTTGTGATGGATGTATTTGATTATGAACATAAAACATCAAAGTGGAGACTGTTCATTGACTTTTCGATAACTAGTTTGAAGACTGTTTTTTTGAACAATAGGAAAATCCTCATGTGCCTTTGGTTTATGCAACTAACATTACGGAAGTATATGAAACTATGAAAATCCTGTTGGAAAAAAATACAGTATGATAAGTATTAATGATTTACGATTTAAAAGTCGTTGCGTTGTTAATGGCTTTGCAGCTCGGTTATACTAAAATTTGTTGTTTCTTGTGCGAATGGGACAGCAGGGACAAAAAAATCATTACATCAAGAAGAAATGGCCAAAGAGTAAATCACTTACACCTGGACAGGAAAATGTACATCTCTCACTAGTCAACTCTGACATGGTACTTCTACCTCTACTTTATATAAAGTAAGTGCTTTTCAAAAACTTTGTTAAAGCGATAGATAAAAAATGTGCTGCGTTTCATCATTTGAAAGAAAAATATCCTCATTTAAGTGATACTAAAATCAAAGTAGAAGTTTTTCTTGGGCTTAAAAATAATAGTATTGATTGGAGATAAAAAAATTGAATTTCTATTAATTCAAGTTGAAAAATCAACGTGGAGGTAATTGAAAAGTGTTATACGATTTTTTTAGGAAATCGTAAAATCTCGAACTACCATGCGATTGTGGGTGAATTGTTACAGTCATACAAAGATATAGTGTGTAATATGTTCCACAAAATCCCCCACTTGGATATATTTCCTGACAACCTTGGTGCCGTCAGTGACGAAAACAAAAAGCGTTTCCACCAAGATATTTCTGCCATGAAAAAGAAGTACCAGGACAGTAGAGTGGAAGAATACTTGCTGATTGTTTTTTGACTCTGAAGAGGGATGTTCTAGATGCCAAAAACACAAGGAAATCAACAACTCTTATATTTTAGGTAAGTTAAATAGTGTCGTGTATTTATTTAAATAAACACATATTTTTCACACTTAACTTGGGTGTCACAAAAAACCGCTGGCGACGGAGAAAAACTACTTACATATTTGAATTTAGTGTGAAAAGTTCTATAGAATCAGGTATTTTCTCTCGTGTGGCAAAAAAAAGTTTAATTTTCTTCCCCAGTGTAATCGCTTACTGACATTTTCGATAATTTCCATCACTTAAAGGGTTAACCCAGACAAAGTCTGGCTGCTAGCATAATACGTGCTACATTTACCCATGGGATATGAATAATGTGCGCCGAGACATGTACCAAATACCCTATGC
>CM068322.1:3829588-3857088 GCA_034766995.1 Acanthacorydalis orientalis
ATGAAAGATATATTTTAGTAAGACAATGATTTAAATTATAAAGATACAGTAGTCAAATATTAGTTATTTGACAATTTAATAAATAAACAGTGTCTGTAAGTTTGCGTCATATAGAGCATTTCTAGAAATAAATAAAATAAAATAAAAGATAGATTTTGAGGTTAAAATCTATCTGTTAGGCCTCCAACATCTATGTAGTATAACTATGTACGAAGAATTAAAAAAAAATAAATGAAAAATTCAAAGAAATGACTTAAAAACAGTATGAAAAATTCAGTAAAAACATACTACGGAAAATGCAATACATTAAAAGAAAACCAGATTAGTTGTAGAAATTTTACTAAATAACTGAAAAAAATTACTTCAAAATAAATGTGGCTTTTAATTATTCTGATTATTCATTGAATAAGTTGTCATTATTTTTACAATATAATATTAGGTGTAAAAATTAATTTGATGCTTTTAAATTGAATTGATCATAACTATTTTAAATCAAAATATTTTTTCGACGATTTAGGAATTTGAAGTGTCAATTTTATGATTTTAAAATATTATACATTTTACCCAAGCAGTTGGCATAACCTTACAAAACAATAGTGAACACGATGGAGTCCTAACAGCAGCATATTAGGATATTGCATACCTTTTTCATTTCAGATGAAAAAAGTGATGACAAAGCCGCGGGAATAATTTTTCACCTTTAGGAGAAGGTGTTGTGATGCATTAAATATGCAAAAAAAATACAAGAATTGTGGAAGACGTCCGAAAATGTATTATGACTTCATCGACTCAAAGCAGTCACTTTTTTTTCGAGCAGAGATTCATCAGCTACCTGAAAGATGAAGAAAAGTTATACAAAATAATGTGGCATATTTTGAGGATTTAAATGTATTCAATTTTTGCGTAAATATTCATTTACTATAAAAGGCACCGAATTAAATTGTACACAAGAAAATAGTTGAAGTAATAACTAAATATTTGTCGTATATAGACAATAAGTTTTAAATAAAAGTTTCTCAAAAATCAGGCAAAAACTTCAAAGATTTTAGTACAGTATAGTTTTTGTGCCTGTTACTATTTTATGCATATTAAATTATATAAAATATAACTGTATTTTAAAATACACATAAAGGTTTATAACGTAGAGAAATTTCTTCTCAAAGTTTAAATGATGCGCTTATACTTTGACATACCGACTGAGCTTTTGTCTTGTAAATAAATGCGAAACGTATTGAAATCAAGTGGATGGAAACACACAAAGAAATGTCAGAATGTAGAAAATAAATGAGATACATTACATACGTTGAACTTGCCGTTTTCTGAGTATAAACTTGCATACACTCATGCTTATGCACATACAGGCTGTTTCTGAAATGTAGATTTTACAGGTTTTGCGTTATTCTGAATAGATTTACTCCTGTGTGAATATTTATTTTATTTTATTAAATAAAATAAAAGGTGTACGTATTGATTTTTATTATTTATATAGAAATTTATAATTTATAAATAGAATTTAACATTAATAAACACTTATTAACGGATCATGAGCTCACTTAATACATCTCTTTTTTAAAAGAAATGATTAGATCGGTTGAAAAACTTATTTGTATTTAATATGGTATTACATAACTCTTCTTCCCTATTTTATACATTGTGGCTAGATTCACTTTTATAATAAATTCATACTTAAATATATTTTTGAAATACCCATTATTTGATTATTATTATTATATAGATTTTCTCCTTGCTTTTAATCTTATTATTGGATAGTTTCTCGTAATTATTCGTATCAGAAATTTCGTTTTTAAAACTATGGCATAAAATTGAAAATCAAAATAATTTAAAATCAACTTATTTTTTTTTATGAATATTTAATTGATAACTTTATTCTATCTAACGAGTTAAAAAATATTTGTATTTATAATTATTTCAAATGATAGTTTTATTTAAATATGAAATAATTTTTGTTATACTTATCAGTATAATAAACTCTGTGATCTCAGTTATAAAACCTGAATAAATATTTTTTAAGAAAATTTATCCTAGAGCATTAAATGTAAAATTCTTATGTGAAACACTTATTTCTTATTAATATTATTACAGTAAATAAAAACTATTCATTTTCTCAATCAAGTTATATATATTATATATGAATGTTAACGCGTTATAATATTGAATGCGTAGATTAAAATGCGGTGTAAATTGATGGAGGAGCCATTTTCGAGTTTTTGAAATGCATTTCGAAAAATACACAGACTGAACTGTTTACTTTTTTATATAATAGATTAGAAATTATTGAAAATTGTGGAAAGCAAACATGTTTAAAAAATGCCTTAAATTATTAATGTACTAATCATAGATAGATAAATACATAATAAAATGACTGATTGTAAATTAAACTGAAAAATATTTTTTTGATGAAAAACGTCTTACACCGCAGGTTTAATATGGGTGGAGACTATGGGAAAGTCGATGTTTTACCTATTTTGTGTATATTAAACAAATCTTAATAACATTAAAAATATAACGCATATCCAAATAAGCAATATATGGTTTAATAGAGCACAGATATAAGAATGTTACGCAATGTTAACTTTAAGTACGTGACGTCACAGGTCGCCACAACGTTGTCGCCAAATTGTAATGTAATATTATCGGTTCGCCTCGCGGAAAAATTAATGTAGTTCAAGAGTGCATGCGTGTAGGATGTTGTGTGAGATATCGTTTGACAGAGCTAGACAAGTGATATAAAATAAAATACTAACAGTAACAACAGTGAAAACAATTGAAAAGATATACACTGATAAGGTGTTGAAACTGGACTACTTTTCTTTAAAATTTTAAAAATGTCCAAATATCTTCAAAACAAGAAGATAAATAACTATCGCAAATGTTTACAAAGTGAAAGAAGACTAAATGAGGAATCCAAAAAGGCCTCTATGACAATAGTAGAAGGAATGTGGAGGATGAGGCAGCGTCAATAATTTGAGGCGAACAATAGTCACGCGAACGATGCAACGCCTGATGCCAATTGATAGGGAATAGATGTTGACAGTGAGATGGAACCGATGGTATGCGATGAAACAGAAGCAGATGTAACGTTTGAGAATAGATATTTAGCGTTTAAAACCCTTTGGCGTTTGGAGATGGAGCACTTTGAAAATACAATTTATGGCAACAAGTTGGGTTCTGTTTGTAGAGATTGTGACTGTATATGGTTCAAAAATAATTCAAAACGGCCAAATGCAGCTATGCTGCAATTCTTACAACAGGAATTTACAGATCAAGGCGTTCAACATTTCATATTGTTCTCAAACTGCTTTAAATTAGTAAAGAAAAGAAAGGTGCCAACGTTGAGTAAAATTAACGGTTTCGCGTATCTGCTGAAGTTAACTATATACAATAACAACAGACGTTGAAAAATTCTGTGGATTCTATCAATACACTACTGACTACGACAACAACGGTAATGACAAAATGGAGTCTTTCATAGTGTGTACGTATAACATTCAAAGTTTGGTGGCACACAAGTTGGATTTGAGCAGCTACCCAGTCACTTCACGCTCCGATTACTTGGCACTCACAGCGACTTGAATGGATAAAGATAACATCATTGATATATTCGACTTTAAACACATTAAGTCCAAAGAGTGCAACCAACACAGCAATGACGGCGGTGACCCACAGCCCAGTACGGGTCGTGGCACTGGCTAGAAGCGTAACACGGCACGGTGGCACGGCAGTCTTCAAGAATCAGAAAATGTGGAGGGCTCATGTCGCTAGACCCGTTCCACGACGGCCGATACTCAAATATTCTGGATTCAATTGTATGCACGATGTTCATGTTGACGAAGGTGCATTAGTGGAAGTTCAAATGCCTAACCAATTTAAATTCGTTAGTCAGTCTACATTCATCCAACACACACAACTCAACCATATCGAGACGTTTCTTTTTCAACTAATGCTTTACTACACAGAGCATGTCAGAACAATAGTTAGCGACTGACAAAGCGATCCCAAAAATACCGCTTCTGCTCACCGGGAGCTTTAACAATGATGCGTGGAACGATCGTTTGAAACAGTTTCAGAACGACAAGTTTAGATTGGTCTTGGCCACGGATCCAACTGACTTCACAACTTTAAAGAATATCACTATAGACTTAACGTTCTCTAGAGATATAAGTGTAACATATAAGTTTTACATATCGTACTACTCGTAATATTGTCATGTCTTTAACAAAATTTTACAAATTAGTCAGCATTGTGAGAAATAAATAAAAAGACATGTAAGCTTGTTGTACTCATTTCTTTCTTACCAATCCTTCAAACACTACGTCCCGAAAACACCGCTTACATAAGACATTTTCCGCCAAAAACCTCAGCGGTAGTGATTCCGACACTATCTACCATTTTTTTTTATAAATTTGACGCATGTTAGTAGTAATATATAAGCAAAAAGGCCTTAATATGAATTTTGAAGTATTATAAAGAATTAACTATTTTTATTAGATGTGTATTGGAAATTTTAATTTGATTTCGATTATGCGTCTATGTTATGTATCAACGATGAATAATTCGTGAGAGCCAGACAAGGACAAAAGAAATATCATTTAATGTGTTAGAAACATTACAATGTACAAAAACACTGGGAGAAAAATAAATTTTATAATTCATTTTAAAAATGTGTCCGTGCTATATGAAAGTTTGATGTGTGAAAAGTAAATATCGTTTAGTATGTGAAAGTATTAGATTAGGAAACACTTCAGTATTGCGAGTTAGTTTCTGGTTACTCGGTTGCACTCGGTATTTTTTGTATGTATTGTAAGTAGTCTTAGTACGCTTATGCATATGATAAGATATAAATTTTTTGTTGAAAACTTGGAATATGTTTAAAATTGGATGTTTGACGGGTTTCATTGATATTGTATACGAATATCAATTAAACTCGCAAATAAATATCTGCAGATTAATTATGCACACTGTCACCATTATACCTCTGAAACATTGCAGAAATTAAAAATAAATTCGAAGTTTTATTAAAATATAGTTTTGACACTGGTTAAATTCGCATTTATAAACGAATTATATTTCATTCCACATACTATTAGGTGTACCTACGAATTAATTTGGTGTCTTTTTTATAGGAAATGAATGTTTATGGAAATATGGAATATATTTCAATCTTCAAAATATCCTTCATTATTTTATATATTTTTGCTCTGACTTCCGGGTAGCTGATGAATTCATTGACGAAAAAAAGATGATAGCTTTGAGTCGATGAAGTCATTTTCAAACCTCTTCCATTATTTTTGTATTTTTTTTTGCATGTTGAATCCATCACACCTTCCCTTAAAGCTGAACAAATTATTCCAGAGGCATTGTCATCATTTTTTTAACTGGAATGCGACAAGTATGCAATAACATAACATGTTGTTTTTCGGATTCCATTGTGTTTATTATTGTTTTGTGAGGTTATGACTACTGCATGTCCAAGATATATATTGTTTTTAAATGTTAAGATCGATACTTCAAAACCCTTAAACGATGATAAAATATTCTAATTAAAAATAGAGTTATAATTGAAGCAATTTAAAGACGCCGAATTAATTTTTACACCTAATAAGAATAAGTTTTTTGATGAAAAATGTTCAAAAAATTATTATTGATAATTTTGGATTCTTGATTGTTCATTTTTGATTGTTTCTCATGTATCCATTGATGGGAATGTCATCTTTAGAGCGTCAATGTACAGAAAAATTTAATCAGATTTTCGTCCCTTGATCAAATTTTATGTTATTTAACTCTCTGAATATGATAGTATCTTCATCTAAATACATGTAAGAAAGAAAAATGATGAATAATGATTTATTAATTATTTTTGAGAAAAAAATGTGACTTATGATATAAGAAAACGGAGTTTTATGTTATAAACATTATACTATTGAACCATTTTTACATTTTTTAAAGCACTTTTTAGCATCGAAACATTCAAAATACATACAAATAATGCATGTTAATATATAAAATTAATGATATGAAATACGATATAAAAATTTTCAAAATATTTTTGTAATTTCTAAGTAGGCAAACGTTTTTTTTAGTTGAAAATAAAATTACAACGAATGATCATAGGGTTTTAATTAAATTACTTACAAGTAAAACGTTTCCCAACAACTGAGCTTCTGCAAATCAGCTTCATAAATGTCGTAATTAGTACATTAATTTGTGTTAATTATTATTTATATATCACAATATAATAAACACCAAACAATATAGAATGTAAATTTAAATAATCATACTATATTATAATCGAGAATCGTCACATACACTCACTTTTCCTCTCTCTCACACACTCCCTCACTCACTCACATACACACATAATATATATATATATATATATACATGAGGGTCGTTTGTTAAGTTTGGTAAATTTCTATCTCTTCGTGTCACACCACTCATTAGGTAACGTCACGGCTATAAAGTGTCACTTTTCAAATTAGTATAGGCGAAATTTCAACCACAAGAGATGCATTGTTCACGTTCTATAGATGTTTGAAGCGAGTATTGTAGCACTTGCCGCAAAAGTGGAAAAACACGAGTCGAGTACTTTGCGTCGATTTGTACCGTGGATGAAACATTGATCTACTACTACATACCTGAGTCGAAGTAGTGGACAACAAATGGTGAAAGTGCGCCGAAGATTTCGAAGACCGTTTTGTCGGTTGGGAAGGTGATGGCCACTGTTTTTTTGGGATTTGCAAAGAATCATACAGATCGATTATATAAGACAGGAAAAATGAAGGGAAATACGATAACAGGCTCCTATTATGCATTATTATTGGATCGTTTGAAAGAAGAGCTGAAACAAAAACGGCCAGATTGGCGAACAAAAAAGTATTCTTTTACCAGGACAACGCACCGCCCCACAAATCGACTGATAATGATAAAATTGCACGAATTAGATTTCGAATTGAGTCCTCATCCACCTTATTTTGATCCCGTGTGAATTCTTCCTCTTCCCAAACTTGAAAATTTGCCTCAATAGGAAAAAATTCTCGTCGAAAGAGGATGTTATCACCGCTGTCAATGCGTATTTTGCACACTCGCTGGATCAAGTGTATAGTCCTCAATGAAGACTACGTTGAGAAATAAAATCGATTTTTTCCAAAAAACGGTATTTAACTTTCTTTTTAATCATACTTATCAAACGACCTTCGTATATATATATACCCACACACATATATATATATATATATATATATATATATATGTATATATATATATATATGTATGTATATATATATATATATATATATATATATGTATATATATATATATATATATATATATATATATATTTTACATTTATGAGGACGTCAGACAAAACGAAGAAATACAAGATAGAATGAGTAAGTAAAAATCTACATTTTTGTAAATCGTGACAGAAAAATTTCTTAAATTATGTTGATTTATTGTTCTTATAAAACATAAATTATGAATTGTGGAAATTTATGTTGCTTAGCTTATCTAAGCGAGTATTAAGAAGACGAGGTTTACCTAAGAGACATTTTATATGATTCATTATATATAGTATTGAAGTTTATTAGCTCTAAAAGATAGAAAGAATCGTTTGAAATGTATAAAAAATAAATAAGTTAATGTGTGCCAAGGAATAGTCTTGAAATTGAAAACAACTGAGTTTGTGAAACTCATTGAAAAAAATTTTAGTGTACCAAGTGTTGAATTTACTGGTTACGTACAGGTAAAAACATTGTCTTAAGAAAAAATAATTTTCAGCATTAAACACACTGACAGAAATGACTGGATTCAATCAGTAGCTGAAATAAAAACGATACAAAGCAAGTGAATATTTAATATTGATATTAGCGATTTATCTTTTAAATTCATTGATAATAAAACTTAAAAGTATAACTAAACATCTTTTTCACCTTAAAATAGATATTTAAAGCATGATGGGTTATTTTTCTGAATATGTATTAAAGAAAAATTGTTTTCTTGGACAAAATCAAGGTTATATTTGATTTGATATATTCTGTGTCTATGTTTTAGACTTTCAGATATCTTATATAGTTTGTGGCACTTAGAAAAGATTATTTAAGTGCTAAAACTGATCTTAATTGAATACATTAATCTAATAAAATTGAAATTAAGAAGACAACTAAGCGATGTTCTTGAATATTGTAAATAGAAAACATCGAATAAAAGCATAATTGTGTCATGTGTATGCTAACTTCAAAATTTTTTGAAAAAAAAACTATTATTCTCATAATTTTTAAAGAACTATTTTATTAAAATAAAATAAAAACTTGTTTATTTCTTCTCATCCACTATTGAATTCTATACTTTTAAACTATCTTGTACTTATTAAAATATTAAAGATATTGTAATTCTTTAAATTTTTAAAATACATTAGTTGAGTTAAAGGGCTTAAATCGTTGCTTTATATTATACTAATTGCGAGTTGAAATAAAATTAAAATTTGGACAGAAAATAAACATTTTTATTATTAGACATCTATGAAAAATTAAAATATGAGTTTTTTCTTGTAATTTAATTACATTAAATATACTAAATAAAAGTAAATATTATTACGAACTATTTATAGTCTAATAAATTTTAATAGTCTATTAAGCGAAATAAAAGCTAAAATAAAACGGTTATTAAAATAAGTTTTTTAACGATTTATAGCAATTTTACTAAGCTTTTTATGACCTGATTTGGTATAAATAATTGAGTGATGCTGTCAATTCATGAAAGCTAGAAGATAAATATTTTCCAATGAAAAAAGTTTTAAGAGTTATATGTTCATAAACTTTGACAATATTTCAAGCAGTCATTTATCAAATTTTAAATTTATTTCATTACGTAATGACAATTTGATATATAGATTTCTTTTAGCTATGTTTCACTAATATACATGAACGATTATGAAATTATTTTTTGAAACGATATTGAAAATGTAATGTAGTTAATTTAATTTTTTTCTTTTATTACAAATATATCCTACTTTTGTTTTAAAACATGATATATTTGTAACTATTTTATTTCTTCATTTACGTTGGATATAACTTTTTTAATCTAATACAGTTGCTATTTGAGTTAATACCATCTTCATATTAGCATTGTTTCAAATTAATTCAGCATAATATATTAATGTTTCATTTTGTAAATAATTGACAAGATAATGTAAAATATAATTTTAAGTAAATAAAGATTCCTGAAGATATCAGGATCAAAACTGGTCAAATTGAATTAAAAATATATGAAATCAAAAGAAAATATTATTGTTATAATACTAATAGTTCTGACACATTTAATATTTGAAAACTAATTATTTAATATATAATATATTAATTTATTTTCTTATGTTAGTTATTATTTAAACATTTTTTATAGTAGAACAGAATTATATAATATAATTATGAAACAGAGGATCAAAAAAATAAAGCATATTTTTTCTACAAATCGCTTCTCAAAAAAAATCAAAAATATTGTTATATCTGTTAAAAATTTTTGATATTAAAAAAATAATGTATTCCAATAACGTCAGTACATCATCGTTTTAAAATATAGATTAAGCTTGAGTTGATATTATATGTTTGAAAAACATATTTAAAAATGTCGCATTAGTTGTAAATAGGTATATTATTGAATTCGATTAAAATTGAAATAAAAAAACTTTAATCAAAAAATAATCAAAGTATGTATATAAAACCCTGTTTATTGGACAAAATTGATCATTCATGGTATATTTATAGGAAAATGAAGATAAAAACAGAAATATTTAAATTAAGTGTTTCACTTTGAATAGAAAATTATTGAACAATGTATTCTTTCTGTTCTTATCTATTAATATGAAATATGTGTCATAAACAGAAGATAATTTAATGGCTTCAAATAAAAAAGAGATTTACAGAAAGCCTCCTTATAATGAAACAGAATGTTAATAATAATAAATAATTATTTATTATTATTAATATTCTGTACCTTAGTTTCCAGCAGCTACGTAGCATATAACAAAAAAATTATCATTCACTTATAAAATAATATTTACAATAGATAAATACAGAATTAGAAACAAAAGTAAACAGTAGTCATACAAAAATTAATATAAACGCAATGGCACTAGGATTCTCTTTCAGTGTTATCGGGTGGATACAAATAGGTGTTCAAAATATACAAAGATAAATACGTACATTTTAAAGAGAGTATTGAATTTACTATTGTAATTATGCAACCAAAGGATTATATTAAAGGGTAAAAAAATGTAGAAAAATTACATGTTGATATAATCAATTTACACAATAAATATGAAGAAGGTTTTCCTATAAGAACGCAACTTTTTATTTGAAATAAAACACAGAATTTGCACTAATATTTCATGTTGCTTTATTGTAAATAATAGTTGGGGGTATGCCATTTTTGAATAAAAAATAATATCTTGTAAGTGACCGCCGCATACTTTCTTACAAGTAATCATTTTTTTTTGTTAAAATTTTCAATAAAATTCTTACACAACTGGGGCTTTATCTTGCCAATTACTCTTCAGATTTGCTCTTTTAGTTTGCAAATTGTTTAGAATATTTGGTGTATACCTGTACTTTAACATGATCCCAAAGAAAGTAGTACAATGGTGTCAAATCGCAGGATCTCGGTGGCCAATTAATGTCTCCATTGATGAAATTAACACGATTAAGAAATTTTGTCCTCAATAAATCAATTGTTTTACCATCTGAGTAGCTTTTTGCAACGTTCTGCTAGAACCACATGTCCTCCAGATTAATATTATCCAATTGTGCCCCCTCCACAAAAATGGTTATCAAGTTTCGGTATCTTTCTGCATTTGCAGTAATCATTTAGCCAGTCTAATTATTAAAAAAGTAAGGACTAATGACTTCAGTGGACCAAATTGCACACCGAAAAGTCACCCTTTTTGTATGCAGTGGATTATCAACGATCACCCTCGGATTTTCTTTACCCCATATTTGGATTTTTGCTTGTTAATGTACTGTTACAATAAACTTGATTAATGCATTTGGATCTGGCTTAAAGATTTTTATAATTGAACGTGTGCAGGCTACTCGACGCTAACGCTGAACAACTGAAAGGAGAGTACCAACTTTGAACTGAACTTATTCATATCTAAAAGGTCATGGATAATTCGACAAACGGTTATTTGTGAAAGATTAGACATTGATGATAATTCCTCCATTTTTAAACGTCGATCACTAAACACTAGGTCTTCGACAATAGAGCATAAGCGTTTCCATAGGAAGACCAGGATGCGATTCATCTTTCAGTGATTCTTCTCTTATCTGAAATCTCTTGCCCATTATTTTACCGTGAAGTATGAAGTACAAGCTTCCTTGCATACTCCATCTAATCGTTGTTTTTTTCGTGTGGTGAAACCCTTTTTTTGACCGAAACTTGATTATCGAACGATAGCCAATTTTGGCTACTTGTGACATTTTTAAGAACACTTCTTACTCATATTCTTGTTTTTATACGACTGATCAAGTTGTAACATTGAAATGTTTGTTGAATACTACTAACAAGGGGAGGATATGCCTTCGGAAATTGAATTTGGAACCAAACTTCGTGTAGTCGTAGGGTACCTCAAGGGTATTAATATAATAACTTACTAGCTCGCATTATCTAGCCATTTTCGAAAAAAGGTTCAAAAGTTTCTGCATTACCTTATGAGAGAAAGATTGTTACGGGTTGTTAACTAGCTTGGTAGCTAATCGGTAGCGCTCCAGTTTTAAGTGTCTAAGGTTGTCAGATTCGATTCTCGATTAATTCATGGAGTTTTTTTTCTTCACTTGAATAATTATTTAATGCATTTTATTAAAAAAAAAAATTAAATAAAGATGAAATAACATTTTATTGCAATTTTCTTTCGAAAAATGCTCTTTTTCAAATTTTGAAAATTACATTGCAGAAAATGATGTTTTCACTTTTTTTTAAAGTTTTTGTATGTTTTTACAAACATAGTCGCCTATTAAAAGTATTCACGTGGTATATGATCCCATTAAAGCGATCACGTGGTATATCCATGAAATAATTTTATACCTTCCTCTATATCCAATATTCCGTGGAATATACCACATGAATACTTTAATATACGAATATGTTTGCAAAATAATGCAAAAAATTACAAAAATTGTATAATAATCATTTTCTGAAATAAAGTTGTCAAATTTTAAAAAAGCACTTTCGAAAAAAATTTCTAGAAAATATTATTTCATCTTTATTTAAATATATTTTTTTAATAAAATGCATATTAAATCATTATTTAAGTGAAAAAAAGCAACAAGGATCGAGTGAGAATCGAACCTAACATCTCTGACATTTAGAGTCGGCGCACTACCGCCTAAGTTATTGTTACTTAACAACGAGTAAAAATCTTTCTCTCATAAACCAGTGCGGAAACTTCAGTCTTTTTTTTCTGGAAAAATGGCTGAGTAATGCGAACTCGTACGTTACTATATTAATACGTTTGGAATACCCTACCATTACCCGAAGTTTGATCCCAAACTCCATTTCCGAGGGCGTATCCTTTTCTTGTAAGACTCAATCAACCACATTGCATAAATATGCAATGCATGCGCATGCGCAAACATGTTAGAATATTTGGCGCTAGCCTCGTATAATTGTAAAGCTGTCATAAATTAATTCGAAATATAATTAAATTATTAATTATTGTAAAGTGTCGTTAACATTTATTAGGAGTTATTTTATTTTTTATAATTTATCTATAAACTTAAGGCGAATGTATAATTAAATAGTAGAATATTTTTAAAAATAATTAATGATGCATTATTTGAATATGTATTATTTGCGTAAATTTTAGCTTTTAACTAATGGATTTTTCAGTTCTTTACAAACCAAAACCCTTCTTCATTTTTACATATATTTAATAAAAGATTATCGATCATTTTGATTATAATAGGCATTTAAATCGCAAAATAGTACACGTTATTCTAAAAACGATGTGGTGCAGAAAAAATTGAACATTTTCTGTTTGACATTTTCCAAGAATGATATGCAATTTTTAAGTATACTTTTGTACAGTTAACTTTTACGAAAAAATATATTAATATTTATGAAAATTTGTATGAAAGGTAATATAGATTGTTCAATAACAAATATATTTATTAATAAATTTGGTTAATAAACCTTTATAATAAATGAATTAAGAAAAGATTAATTTATCAAAATTCTATACATGTACTTATGAGTATTTCAAAGTGCAAGAACTTTATTATTGAGTTAAGTATATATTTTTCTTGGCCCAAATACATCAACACATATGCGACAGCGTGATGAAAGCAAACGCATAAATCTCTCGCATTAAAAATAAATAATGGCAAAAGTTTTGAGTCGTTTCTTTTGATACAAATAAAGTTGTTGGAAAGTTGTTCTTTACAAAAGGTATATATATATATATATATATATATATATTTATGTACATACGAGATTTCCTTGAAACTGGTACGAGCGTGCAATAAATATACGTGAACATAAATTTTTCGAAGTACGAAATAATTTTCAAGTTTTTAATAAAAAAGGTAATCAATTATATAAAATATCGTTTGTTTATTTTCAAATACTTACTAATATTTATAAGAGAATGATACAGAACTTAACGTAGTTATTTGAAATATGATTTTAAAGGTAATTTGAAAATTTCTTTTTGGCTATTTTGTTATATAAATATCTTTTTTTAATTTAGTAACATCGTAAATAGCCATTTATAATAGGTAAAAAGAGGAATCATATATTTATCATTTAGATCATCCAAAACTATTTATTTACGAAAATAATAAATATTTAATCAAGTTAAATTCGGATAAGTGTTTATAAATTTTCAACAAAATATTCTTTTCCTTGTTTTTCTTAAAGTTTGTCGTAAACTTAATTGAATATATAATTCCCATTATTATGAAAATAGACTTTAAAATTGCCAATGATTTTTAATATAATTCCTGCTACCATTGTCATATATTTCTTTAGATCATAATTCAAAGAATGAATCAAATGTTTTTAAAACTGAACGGTGCTAAGTCTGTGGTAACAGTGAACGAATTGCTAAAGTACAGATAAAATATTTTGTGAAACTACTTACTGATTTTTTTAAATGTTTTATTTTGAAAGAAATAGTTACAGAATAGGTATTTGGAAATTTAATAAAAGTAGGTATACATGCAAAACTCTCCGCTCAGTCGAGTGGAAGCAATTTTAAAAATGCGGTGGTATACGATTCGATACAGCCTTACTTGATTTTTTTTATCATCTAATTATGTTACGTTCTCGATATAAAAATGAAAACAGTTTCTATTGTAATACTTGTCGAAACAGAAATTTAATTAGTTAAATACGTTTAATCGAAAACAACGATTCTCATTTTTAATATTCGGAAACATTAAAAAAAACATAACATGTGTGCAAACAGAAAGAACGAACATTACTTAGTATTTAATCAAAATCAATAACATTTGACATGAGTATAAAAATAAAATAAAAAATATTTGTAGCAAAACAAATAATTAGTTGTTCTTCTAGAACATTTGACTATGACAAATGTTTGTTTTATGATTTTTGTTTCGAAATAAAATGATTAAATTCGAATTGAAATTAGTTAAATAAATAGTTTAATTAATTATCATTATATAAACATAGGAGATGACTAAATATTTTTAAGTAATTTATTGTAAATAAAATAATACTACAGAGATACACAAAAGATACTAGTGCGATATTTATTGAACAATACGGAGCTATTCTTCCCTGTACACAATGTAGCCTGTTTCAGTTCTTCAATGACCAGATTATTCAAGTAAACAAACACTCTCTTAGCAATTCACAATGCAACCAAAAGCTCTTTTCAAAATTAAAACAAACCCATCGTCTTTATAAATGCATATGAGCGTTATCTCTATGCTTTGTGTATACAACGATACTTGAGATATTATTCTCTGCCTAGAATAATGTTGACATACCAACTACAACTATTATATATTTACATTTATATACATATTATATATATATATATATATATATATATATATATATATATATATACGTGGGAAATTTGAGAAGTTCGCGGTCTAACTATGAAAGAATATAACTTTTAAATTACTTTCATTTTTCAATATGGTCCCCCTGAACTTCAATGCATTTCATCCACTGATACTCCAGTGCTTTTACGCCGTCCTGGAAATCCTTTTCGCGGAGGTTCTCAAAATAGCGATTGAATGTTGCTATCAATTTTTCATCTGACGAAAATCTCCTACCACCAAGGATTCTATAAAATTTTGCGAACATGTTATGGAAATCTGATGAGGCTAAATCTGGAGAATATACTGGATGGGGCAAGTTGTATTTCAACTCAGTAGTTTTTTCATGGATACAACACTTGTATGGGGACGTGTATTGTCTTGATGGCAAATATTTTTTTTCTTTGATAAACTTAATCTTTTCTCGATCGAGTCGAACAAAAAGTTTAGCATAATAATCTCGTGTTATTATTTGATCCTTTGAAAGGTAGTCAGGTTAGTAAGATCTCTTTAGTATCCTAAAAAATTAAACTCATAACTTTTCCAATGGATAAATCTTATTTTGATTTTTTTTTGGTGGCGGAGAATCACCATGTCTCTATTGCTTTGATTATTGTTTTGACTCTGGAGTGAATCCAAGTCTCATCTGTAGTCATAATTGCTGGATATAGTCAGTCGTATCCCTATTAAAATGATTAAAACAGTTTAGGTAAATTTATACTTGAATGCGGCACCCATCTTGCTGACAACTTTTTCATATACAACTCTTTAGTTAGGATGTGATACACACATTCATCTGAAACACCTACAATCTTACCAATTTCGGGCACCTTCAATCGATGATCCTATAAGACAATATCGTGCACTTTGTGGATGATTTCTTCTATTGTTGCAGTTTTCGGACGCCTACTATGCGAGTTATTTTCTAAGTTTGCAAGATCACATTTAAATTCAGCTACCCGTTTCTTGACGGTTGTATATGAAGGTGCACCACTGCCCAGTACATTTTTCAACGCATTAAAGATTTCTGTTTTCGTTAATTCTTTTTTGACAAAAGGCTTTATCACCGCACGATGTTCAACTTTATCCATTTCAACAACGGCATAAAAAGAGCTTTATTTAAATTAATGTTTGCAACATACTGTTTGATACATTAATTATAGACTTTGAGGTTATGTCGAAGATAGATATCACTTTGTAATGTACCATAAATATTTAAACTATTATTGCCACTTTTATATTAAGCCGTGAACTTTACAAATTACTCTCGTATATACCTAAAAGAAATATATTTTGATCTTTATGTTAATGTTTTATAATTTAAAAAATATAAATTAAATTACATATATTGCATAAATTTTAAAATACGAATTATTTTTTATATTCTTAATTTTCAACAAAAATTTGCTTTTAATATTTGATTTCTATTATTTTATAATCTTATCATAAACTCAAGAAATAAATTTTACGAAATAATTAAATTATAGAAATAATAAACTTCATTTTTTTATATGAGGAAATGAAACAGGAGAAATATTTTAGAGTACATATTGTAAATATATATAGAGAATTATATAGAGAAATATTCTATATAGAGAATTATATTGTATATAGGGAAATATTGTAAATATATTGTAGAGTTTTTATAGGTAGTCTTTATATTTTTCTTAATATTTTATAAAAACTGAAGTACGCTATTATGTATTTGCTCAATTTAATTTTTTAATAAAAAAAAATCAATCGTTGATCATACTTTATATAATCATAAATTAAAACTCTGTAATTAACCAGTCAGCTATAATCTCTATCAAATAGATTTAAAGTCAGTTGCAAATATTTTTATTATTGTTATTTCAATTTAAATTTTTTTACTTGAAACTTGTCTCGAAATCATTTCGAACAATTTTCTGTATATTTAACAACAATACGACTTAAATTGTTCTGTGAATAATAAAATATACAAAGTTGAAATATAGAAAGGGTAGATGTAAAGGGCTACAGAAAGTCTCGGGGCCAGAGAGAGTTGATGTCAGATAATATCATAACTATGACGGAGTGACAGCAGCTAAGCGAGCGGTGTCAGTGTCTGTAACACGGGTCGTTGCGATTATACCACCAAAGCCATTCGCCACGGGAGAGCCACCCCATTAACATGGGCGCTTTCTCAACCATTCGTTGCGTCCCGCCGCCGTTGGTGACTCTGGTACAAGATCCCATGGGTATGAAAAGACCTGGTCCATCGTCGACAACGACATATCCTCAACAAAACAGTGTCTCACTTCACTGCAACGACGACGTAACGGCATCCCGATATATGAGAGTGCTTTGATCGACGCTTTAAAAAGCTTTTCTTTTGCTAGCCGTTACCGACAGTGCATATGGGTATCGGAGAAGTGTGGATATTGTTATACTGTCGTTGTCAACATCGTCGTCGCTGCAAAAATGTCAACGAGATTTGAATAGATGGTTTCCGTATCACTATTATAAGTGGAAATAGTAAATATTCAGAGATGGAAAAATATTATCTTCATTTTTAAGAAAATCGTGTAAGAAAATAGAAAATGTTTTTAAAATAAAGTCTATATATATATATATATATATGTATATGTATATATATATATATATATATATATATGGTATGAAAATATCCATTGATATCATTTTTTATTTAAAATTTAGGCACAATAAAAAATTAAAATTTTAAAATTTTATTTGTAAAATATGATATACTATAGAGGCTATAAATATACGATGTAAATATTATATATATATATATATATATATAAGTATACATATATATATATATATATATATATATATATATATATATATATATATATATATATATATATATATATATATAAATATATATATATATATATATATATATATATATATAAATATGTATATATATATATATATATATACATAAAGGCTGATTCAAAATTAATAATGGAGCAATATACGACGGAACAAAGCGTTAAAATTATCGTAGCCTATTATGAAAATGCGCGTTGGAGGAAAAGTGCACATCCTGTTCTACGTGAATATTTTGGTAAACTAAACCGGCCTTCAAGGCTCATAATTTGGAATTTGATCAAGAAATTTCAACAAATTGGTTCAGTAGCAGACACCAAAATATTTCAGCATGTTTGTATAGGTCGCTCGGACAAAATATTGCTATGGCTCGTGAAAGTGTAGCCAAGGATCCGGGTACATCGATACTTCGTCGATCGCAGCAACTGAGTTTTTCATATTCCACTATGTAGCGAATTTTGACAAAGGATTTTCATTAAACGCTTACAAGGTAGAAATAACTTAAGATTTAAAGACTAGACCATCAACAGCGACGTGAGTTTGCCGAATGAATGCGTGAACAAGGAGTGTATTTTTCAAAGAAAATCGTCTTTAGTGATAAGGCATGTTTACATCTCAATGAATTCGTAATCAAGCAAAATTACCGCATTTGTGGATTGGAAAATCCAACAGAGATTAACGAGAAGCAAAGGTACCCTCGAAAAGTGATTGTTTGGTGTGGCTCGTGGTCTGAAGGCGTAATAGGTCTGTATTTTTTGAAGATGATCAGGAAAATGCTGTTACAGTCAATGGCGTTCGCTATCGAAGCATGATAACAAATTTTTGTGCGACCATTTTGGACAATATGGACATCAAGATTCTCTGATTTCAACGAGACATTGTCACCAGTCACACAGCAGCAGAAACAATCCCTCTACTGGGTACAAAATTTCCAGGCGGTGTGATCGCGCGAAACGGCGATATCATTTGGCCGTCGAGATCATGCGATTTAACTCTTCTGGATTTATTACTTTGGGGTTATTTGTAGAGTCTATGAGAACAAATCCAACAGTACTGTAGAGCTGAAACAGGAAATATGACGCAAAGCAGCCTAAAATAGAGCCTGTGTTGTGCTGCGATATAATCGTATTGAACTAAAATACAAAATAAAAATTAACATGATTTTTTTAATTTTTGCGTTTTTTTTCTAATAATTTCATGTCAAAGCCTAAATTGAATCATTCTTTATATAATATACTATATTTATCCCACATATCAATAATAAAATATAAAACGATGGAAAACGAAAACAAATTAATTCGATGCTGTACAGAATAAATCACAGGAGAGATCGTGTTGGAGACACGATGATTATTATTAAAATTATTGAAAATAAAAGTTAATTCAGCTCAAAAATTATTTGCATATAGAGGAATAAATGAAAACATGTGAGAGAATAATTAAATATTTGAAGTTGATAGTAATTACTATTGTTGAATATGTCTGAAACAACCAGTAAAAAACTTATGTGCATATTTCTACAATACAAATAGAGTACATAATGTATACATGAGGATAAATTCATTCGCATTTCCGAAGGACACTACCTATAGCAAATTAAATATGTATATATATATATATATATATATATATATATATATATACATACCAGGGAGTTCACTACTCGCTATGCTCGCGGACACCTGAGTGGCACTGCCCCCGCTCGCTTTTCTCGCTCCTCTGACTCACTTCGCTCGTATCGCATATATTTGCTCAATATCGTATATATATATATATATATATATATATATATGTATATATATGTATATATATAAATATATATATATATATATATATATATATATATGTAACGTAGATATATTGCAAGTTTCATTAACCCGTGTTATAAGTAAAAAAAAATAATTGAATGAATTGCAAAATTAAACGTTGTTGTTATTTAGAGTTTAAGAGTGCGTCGACTCCAAGGTCAGTAACGCCCGCTAAAACTAAAGAAACTTTTTTATTGAGTAATTCATCCTACAGTGATTGATGTTAATTCTTTTCCAATAGCGTCGTCTTTGAATCTTTTGTTGTTTCATACAAAATTGTAATTTTTTTCTATATTTCAATTAAATATTTTAGTTTAAGTTATTCAACGCTTTCATTTATGTTCTAGTAATCAATGTGTATAGCAAAATATCGTTTATAAATATTACATTTTTTTTCTTTCGGTCTGCATTAAAATATAATATTCCTCATAAATGTAACTATTCAAAAGATTTTTTGTTGTTTCATTCTTAAAAATTGAATTGTATAAATTTACATCTGAGTCATAAAAGAAAATGCTTATTATTGGCTCATATTATTATTTAAATTTCCTTCCATTATCAAATTTGGCATGTATGCTGTATCGAAGTAGATTTTAGATACTCGAAGTTTTCTAAAATTTGGTAGATATAAGATTACTTTGTTTTATCTAAAATCTATTAGAAAATGGCGCAATTTTAACATATAGTAATAGAAAATTGAAACTCAAATGATCGAAAAGAACAGAGACGACCAAACAACATATATAAGACGATTTTATCAACCGGTACAAAAACATACAATAATATTTTTTTCTTTTTTATAACAAAATATATTTTACTTAACGTATGACATAAATATGTGACTAGTTAAATTTCTAAATAAAATACTATCATCTACAAATTCTCATGTATGTTTGCAATATCTAAACATCATGCTAAGTTATGAAAAGTGACTATTTTCTTTATATTTTTCCAACGAATATGTATATTTCGAAAAAGTCTGGTGGCAATGTTTTCTTTCAGAATTAAACTATCAAATGTGATTAATTTCGTCTCAGTGAGATAAAGCAAATTCTGGAGTAACTTGGGTGAAACTAATCTAGGATGTTGGTTAAACAATTCGAATATATAAAATAGTATTATTTTTATACAATTACATGGTTAGCTTTCTTTGATAAAGTAATTTAAATTATTTAACATTTCACTGAAAGCAATCAGGATTATATCTGCTTAATAAGTCACGAGTAGCTGTTGTCTCTCTCTTTATCTATCTATCTGTCTGTCTATATATATATATATATATATATATATATATATATATATATATATATATATATATATAGATATATAGATATGGATATAGATATATATTATTAAACACGGTACATTCGTGACAAATATTCAAATTTAGAATAATAAAATATTAAAATAATATTTTTATTTCATGAGTATTTATATTTAGAACGAGTTACACTTATTTCCATGTTATAATGTTTTGAGATTGTTAAAAAGTTGTGCTAATATATTTCATTGTTTGTGAAGAAAGATCCATAAGTATACTATATGATAGGTTTTTTCGGTATATTTTGTCATAATTCATGTTTAGTATTAATATTAAATGGGTGAATCTAGAGTTAAATGAAAATTTATTAATATAAGTAATTGTAGTGAAGTATGTTTTTAATATTAAATATTTTTTCATTATTTTTTGCTATTGTAAAACGATGGTATAAATAATATGAATATATTTGTCATAATAAATTGTTTATGTTAAAGTGAATTACATTCTAGAATATAATGTTTCTTTAATATTTTATATATGTACGCATATATATATATATATATATATACACGTATATAAAATTATACAACAAACATACGTCTGTAATGTTATTATTTATACGAAGAACGATTTGAATAATAACACTTTATCTGGAGCAATCCACGTAAGACAAGAGTGGTTAGTGTGACTACATATCAAGATAAAGGCTAAACTCTTGCAGCACGCTAAGATTGTATGATGAAGATGAATTATATTTCGTATAATAATGTAAACCCTGGTTACTACGACTGCAGAATTCATTTCGCCATACAAACGACAGATGAAATAGTCCATTAGACGTCGACGACGACGACGTCGGCGATGACGACGACGTACTCTGCAGTTAAATAATATTGTTGAATGAATTCGTGGCGCATACAGTGCTACATCTATCTTGATTTACACATTGACGTTTTAATGTATATTTTGATTTATTGTACTTAATATTTGGAACAATTATTTGTTTTAAACTGTCATCCATTATTCGTACAAAACTGTACGTTGACTGTACATTGCGCAACCGACTGTATTTTATCAAAATCCACTTTGGAAAGTATAAATATTTCATGTTCCGTGATTATTATTGTTGCATAGTGAAATATGGACGATGCCGGGTCCGTCAGATAAATTAATCATCGAGATGAAATCAAAGTCAATTTGTGTTCAAGCTCATATCTATGACACATTTGACAGATGTTTCGGTGAAAATAATAGGAACGATTGTGTTGTGTTTGCAAATTTAGTTTGGAAAGTAATTTTATAATTTATATCAAACGTAAAATAATTGTCCAGCATCAATGTGTATTTTTTTCTATTATATATACATACTTTTATGTATATATATGTATATATATATATATATATATATATATATATATATATATATATATATATATCCTATAAATATATAATAACATTTTAATATTTCAATTTTCATTTCATAGGATTCATATCGATATTGGAGACTGAAAATTATAACTTAATATTATACCTTATATATAATGTAAATATTACGAGAATATACACATATCTAATATTACTGTATTTTATCAGTATATATTTGTGGACTTGCATTTACAATTATATTATGTGTACGAATACTTTATTGACCATTAAAAAATATTTTTCTATACATTTAATTTTTTTTATTTTTGTTATATCTTATTGTTTTTAAGAATAAATAAAATGAAGATTGAGTTATTTCAGTTTAATTATTAATTCCTGTCTTCTTGAAAATTAAAATGTAAGAACACTTTGTACAGATAGTATAAAAATATGATCTGATTTCATAATTTTTGAATTTATTTTTAACTTACCTTCCATGTTAAACAGTTAAGCGATTTTTATATATCATATATATATTTTCAGTCTTTCAATTACTCATTATTCTGTACTGTTTACATTACTTGATGGTTTTTCGTTTTTCAGCTAGTATACAGCTTCATCTGATTTGAATTATAATTATAAAAGTTTAGTTTCATTTGTAAGTATTCAATGTGTAATCATTTCAAGTTCTTACTGAAGAACTATCCAATAAATTTATAAAAATGACTATAATCATATTTCTTTCTTATTCATATATTATAAATTGGAAATTTCATTATCATATAGTTGTTACATACGAGTATTACATATATTGTGTTGGAACAAAAGTTTGTATCCATTTTAAAGTGAAATTCAAAGAAAGTGTGTACTTAATTATACATATATTTATTCGAATACATTTGTGCCATTTTGATCCAATATTGTAGGCTTTCAGGGAAGTGAAGTTTTTTCTGTTAAGGGAATTCTGCAGGGACTGGAACAAATGGTAATCTGAAGGTGCAAGATCAGGTGAATATGGCAGGTGAAGTAGGACGACCCAGTAAAACTGCACCAATTTCTGTCGGCTTTGCAAAGAAACGTGAGAGCTAACGTTATCTTGGCGGAAAATGATACCTTTCCTATTGACCGATTCTGAACGATTTTGGTCGATTTCCGCCTTTAATTGATCCAATTGAGCACAACACTTTTCCGAATTTATCATCTGGTTATTTGGGAGAAGCTTTTAATATATAACGTCCATTCAATCCCTCAGGACACACAAAATCACATTCTTCGGATGAAGACCAGCTTTTGGAGGGACTAACTAAGGCTCATTTTCTTTCCCCCAAAACCTTTATCAATCCATATTATTGTAGATGATCTATTTTTCATCATCAGTGGTTAATCGTTTCACAAACTGGTCGTTTTTGTTTCTTTTAAGGAGTGAATCAATGATGGAAATCCGTTACATTAAATTTCTTTCAGTTAAATTATGAGACACCCAAAAATCGTAGCGATTCACATATTCAAGTGTCTCCAAATGCCTCAAACACACATGCAGTATTTCTGTGATGTTCCTTGTGAACGTTGATTATTTACAATAAGTGATGCAATTTTGTTATTATCAATAACTCTACTGTCCTACTGAAATACTCTCGATTCTCTAGGTCGAATTTTCTATACGTGGATTGAACGAATTACTTTCGAACAGTAGAACCAGCTACGGCACCTTCTCCATAAACGGTAGATATCTATTTACTGTCCCTGCAGCCCTTTTTCCTCTCCGGAAATAAAACAGCATTAAATGACAAAAATGCACCTCATATTCTTCCATCTTCCATTTTAAATTTAGCAGACTTAAAATTCATAAAATTGCACAAAAATAACAGAGAAAGAAACTTTGAATTGTCACCTGTCAAAATAATACATATGGAGTCATATCATAAAATCGAGCTGCGCGCGAAACTCTAATTCATAATATTTATTGGAAAACAATAGGAATTTTTGATCCAACCCAATATATATATATATATATATATACACGAGTATATATATGTATATATTATATATATATATATATATGTATATATATATATATATATATATATATATATATACACGAGTATATATATGTATATATTAGGGGTATTCACGATGTTCACATTTATGTAGATATAATCTACGATTTACGAACCTTCTTTTGTTAAATACCATAGAAAAAAATCTTAAATTAAATATATTAAAATTGGTCTTAATTTAGCTTCGTTGTTAGTCAAGAATTGACGTATTACGAAAAATGACGTATACTTCTGAACAAAATTAAGTGTTGACCGTATACAAGACATTTATATATTTAAACAAGCGTAGAGTTATATGTAAATTTCAAGTTAGTAAATATGTCTTATAATTTAAAAACACATGATTGGAATTAAAAGTAATAAAATAATAATTATTTTACTTATTTCTCCACACGAACAAATAAATATGTTCGAATAAATGCAATAAAATTCAATCAAGCAGGTCATTGTTACAAAGTTATTACGTTGCTGTCAAACATTTGATTCTGAATTCTTTGTTGAAAAGAAGAAATTGATTTTCTTTACCCCAGATTCAGCAGTTTTACTTGTTAACGTAGCCAGAGAGTTCGAAATGAGCCTCATCGCTTAAGATGACTTTTTCAGAAAAACTGTGTTATTGTTCCAGTATCATATTAACAAATATCCGATGCAGTGAATGATTTGCAGATTTCAATTCTTGTGTTAATTGAACCTTATAAGCCTTCAGAAATAAATCATTATGCAAAAGACGTCATGCGGTCATTTATGAAAGGCCGAATTGTTGTGAACTTGGTGAAATACATAAATTAACTGAATCACATTTCGACAAAGTCGTTTTGCATGCCTTGCTCTTCACTTATAAGTAGAAGGATTCCTTTGCGCTATTCGCGATCGACTGACCAGCACAAAGAATCAATAAATATATGCTAAAATAAAAACAATGATAAATGATATTATCACAATAAAAAAACAAACCGAAACTAGACTATACATAATTCATTCTTGCACTGAATTATCACAAACATACTATAAAAACGAATATGATTAAATCGGTAATTGGTATATGAAAAACTAGTATGAAAACACTCGCTATTTACTAATACTATATGTTATTGCGACACTTTTGCAAAACCATTACATTGATGAGCATATACTCAGAAGCCGTAACAGAATCAAAGTAGAGGGCAGCGTTAGAGTTTTGTCCAGCGCTACTTTATATGTCACAATGAAAACAGCAAGGGAATTATTTGTAATCTTCATATTTGCCAGAATTTATCTAAAATTGCAAATAGATAGTTTTTAATGGCGCGTATGAATTTATGGTTTCATTCATCAACAAATTCGATACATATACAACGGTCACACTAGCCAGATGTTTTTTTTTTTAAAAAAGAAACCATTTTTTTCAGCTAGGATAGTGGCATAACTTTTCGAAAAAAGACGAATTAAAAGTTTTGTCGCTGCCCTTCGTTACTGCTGTCGTCGTGTTACTTTGAGTACAAATATATTATTCCTACTTTTTTTCTATTTCCTATCACTTCCTTTTGTTTTGATTATGTCACAACTTTTACCATGCTATCGGTAAAGAATGATGTTCGGATAACGGATGAGGTCACAACTAACTTAAATAACAACATATTAGCATAGTATTGACCTAACCTTGACATATATTGACTGATAGTATATATTGTTTATTTTTACATACGTTTGTAGATTTGTACTTTGATCATGTCTTTGTTTTATTATAGTATATGTCCAGAATTTAAAATAAGGGTGTACTAATTAAATTTATTTATATGTACAGTCCGTTGATATTTAACGTTAACAATACATGCAGTGTGAAACAATAAATCAGAGAAGAGAATAAAAAATAAACTTATATTTAGGAATTTGGTACATATGCTTATACAAGAATGAGATGGAAAGTTTCCGGCCTAGGAAGGAAAAAAAATAAAAATCGTAGGAAAAATGATTTTATTTTTCGACATACTCTCCTTTTAACTCAATACACACATGATACTGATATTCAAAAGTCTTTATACCATTTTTATAGGCAGGTTCGATCAATTATTCAAAATAGGCGTTTGTGGCAGCATTTACTTCGAAATACGATGCGAACTTTTTATCAATGTAAAACTTTTTTAGGTTTGAAAACAAACCAAAGTCTTACGGAGTCAAGTCTGGTAAGTAGGCTGCATGGGACACCAATTCGAAGACAAATTGATTAATTTTAGCCAACACAATAACAGACTTATGACAGGGCACATTATCTTGATGATACAGAATTGTTTTCTTTGTTAGTCCAGGCCGTTTCTCTCTAACATTTTGGAGTAGGTGCTCAAATAAGTAAACGTAGTAATCTCTATTTATTGTTTTAACTTTTTTATGATAGTCAAACAAAATAATATATTTACAATACATTTCACACCCCAAAATACTGACGCCATAATCTTTCTGGCCTATGGAATAACTTTCGCTTTCGTAGGAGTTGGTTCGCCTCTCGCTTTTCACTGTTTTGATTGTTGTGAATCCAAGTCTCGTCAATTGTATCGAATCGACCCAAAACTTCTGTTGAATTAACTTGAACAGCACCAAAAACTGTTCAGAGATGGTCATACGATTGAGTTTTTGTTATGATAGGAGCAATTGCGTTATCCATCGCAGAATGGCTTTCTGATGCTTAAAACTTCGCATATGAGATTTTAAAGTTTTTTTGATATACTAAAAGCCTCAGCTATCTTATCCAACTTCAATCGACTGTCGTTCAATGCAATTTTGTGTAAATTTTGAACCATTTCCTCAGAAGTAGCCGTTTTTGGTCTTCTCGAATATTGTGCATCCTCAGTGCTCATACCGTCACGTTTAAAGTTCACGACCCATGTTTTAACATTTGAAAACGACGAATCAGACTCGTCTAATGTAAAAGCAAGCTTAGTTTTTATTTCAGTTGGGGATAAACTCTTAATATTGAAGTATTTTATCACTACGAGTACTTTGGTTTTCTCCATTGTCTACAAAACGCAAATACTTTTCACGTTAACATACTGTCAAATGCAACGTATTTGGTATAACTTTATGAAAATTCAAGTTCCAATTAATGAAGGATGACATTGTATAAAACTACAAACAACTC
>CM068322.1:3862088-3869588 GCA_034766995.1 Acanthacorydalis orientalis
TTGCTACAACTTTTTAAATCCTGGTGAAACAATAACAGCAGAAAAATGTTGTCAGAAAATTGAAAAAAATACATGAGATGTAGCATCGTTTATCGGCCAGAATTAGTCAATCAAAGAGGACCAATTCTTCTTCATGACGACGCCCGACCACACTTCTCACAAATGACTAACAAAAATTAAAGAAACTGGAGAAATTTAAAATCATAGTATCAAAATCTATATATTTTTTGTTACAATACCTTAAATGCATTAATTTTATTTAAAGAGATATGGTTAAATTTTGATTAAATTTATCAGCGTGGCTCAATTTGTTTTTAAAATATTTTAATTGTGGGAGTATGAAAATTTTTATAATTTTGCCTTACTCTATTTGATTTTTTATGCGAATTAGTATTATTTAAAAAAGAGATCAATTAAACTTCTTTAACACAGCATTTATTCGAAATCATCATTTATTTGTTTCTTGATAATTTCTTTTGAGAAATGTGGAAGTAGTTGAAGTTAAATTGATTACTATAGTGTAAAGAATAAAAAGAAATGAGACCTTGTCTGAAAATCTTTTAATAAACTTAAGATTTTGAAGTATTGTATTATGATTGTATTATTATGATGAATAAAAGTTAAGAAACTGAAAGAAAGAAAGATACATTGTAAAATATCACATGTATAACGTTATACTTCAAGTGCACACTATCCAAGTGAAATGTCATGGTATTGTTCAAATACGATATGAGATATGATGAAGCATGTAACAATATTATGAGCTGTTGGTAATAGCGGTAAAATAACAACAGAATGCGCTCATTGCGAAACTTAATTACGTCAGTGCTGCCACCGGTATGCGGTGGCAACGATGTCAGTGGCGGAAAATGCAAAAAAAATTCCCCGCAAAACAATCGAGGTTCATTAGAGGATAAATCAATGTCTAGTAGGTTTTGTGAGTCGGTAAAAGGGGACGTTGCGGGGACGGGAAATCATCGGCCCTCTGGCGGCGGGAAGTCGATCGGGTAGATAGGTTGGTGGGTAGCAGGATGAGTGTGGGTAGGTATATGTATGTATATGTATGAGTGTGGCGTGGCTTCATCGAAACGGGACGACAAGGGAGGTTCATACCGCTAGTGGGCGAGTAAAATTGAACTTTGATCGGTAATGCTGTGGTGTGAGCAGTGAACTCGGTAATGGGGTTGAGAATTTAACATCATTTTCGAATATACACATTTTCAGTGCGATTATTTCATAAAGGATTTTTAATAAAGGCTCACTTAATTTATTTTATAATGATTTATTTTTTTTGTTGAGAGTACTTATAAAAGTTTCAAAGTAATAAGTATTTTTTTTAGTAAATAATTCTGAGTTAATAAAAAAATATGTGATTGATAATAAACGATAGATTATTGAAATGAAAGATATTGTTTTTACTGTTGCATATATATATATATTTGAATAGTTGGAAAAATTTTTTCTTCTCTTATCATTGATTGTTAATCACATATCGACTCGTGTGAGATTAGTAAGATAAAAAATTTCTACAATTGCTTTCGGTAAATTTATAATAAAAATTCACAAATTTATATTAATATATACATTATATATATATGTTTATAAAATTAAATTTTATTTGTTTCAATAACATTTAAATACTAAATTTGTCTGAGTTTACTTTATAAAATTCGGACGTTAACGAACTTAAATTGACACACCCTCAAACCCCACATAACATCAGTTTATAAATTGAAAATAAAAATTGATGCAGTTGTATTATTATCTCACTGTATATATTTATGTAGTTTTTTAAATTAGTAACACAAAATATAAACTGAATAAGAGTTGATAAATATATATATATATATATATATAATATTATACATATATATATATATATATTAATATATATATATATATATATATACATATACATATACAACAGAAGAAGTTAAGTAATGATTATGAACCATTTATGTTTGGAATATTTACAATTAAAATAATTAAATTAAAAATAATCTATCTCTAATAGTAGTGCGGTTAGACAGAAATAAAAAGAATTTTGGATCGTTAAAGATAAAGACTGCTGAACACAATCAAAATAAACGAATACAGTTATATTTAAATTGAGTGGTACTGCTGTGTTATATCCTTTTTTGATTAAATATTACTGTAATTCTCAGAAAATCGAAATACATATATATATATATATATATATATATATATATATACATACATACATATATATATATATATATATTTATATATATATATATATTGTATATATATACACGTATAAATTTTGCGTTTCGGTAAGTATTAAATCATGACACAGGGAATGTTCTTTTCAATGAAAACTGTTATAAGAATTCTTTACCAAAACACATCTAGTTCATTCAATTAGAAAATTGAGAACATTCACATGACTGAATCGCTCTATTTTAGTTTCTAGGTGATTTCTTAGGCCATTAGACTGTAGTTGATGGACGTAGTTTCAATCTTTTGTAAAGAAACGTGGTTTGATCATTACATCTAAAATTCTAAAATTTTGTCAAGGATAAAAATATAAGGTATGTTCCTGGTTTGGTGTTTAGATTTTCAGTAAATGAAGATACTAATAGAAATTATTTTAGGATTTAAAATATAAATATATTATCGTTCGATGTAATAAATTATACCTTTTTGTAGTGAATAATAGTTTTCCATTTTATTACAGAGATAAGACAAAATGTAAACCAAATACAAGCTCCACATTACGAGTATGATACATACATATGATACATACTCGTATAATTATTAATGTGTTAACTCGATTTATGAACAAATTTGAAGAATATAGCTTATATTAATTGAAATATGAGAGTGAAATCAAAAAAAATATGACTGTTCAAATAAATTATTTTTTAGTTGAATCACCATCGTTGTCAATACTTTTTTGCCAAAATGTACCTTTTTTCATTCCGGCAGTGAACAAAATCTGGAGCTTGTTCTTTCAGCAAATATTTACGGCAGTCATGGTCATCAGAAAGAAAGTTTATTTTATTCAGTATATTTTATTTTGTACTCAGAATAAGTGTAAGTTAGATATTGCTAAATATAAACTGAAAGAAGTATATGTGATGACGTTAAAATTGTACCAATTTAGGCCTTTCTGAATTAGTTTTGATGTGTATGGTTTCGCATTGCTATATTTTGTAATGTATTAATAGTGTGGTTGTTTATGTTAATAATGAAATAATAATGAATAAAATAATAATGAAAATATTTTTAAGTTTAGTTTCTCGTTTGTTTCATTTTTGTTTTATTCAAGCATTTCAAAATATTCAATAATTATTAATTTTTCTGCAAAGATATTCAGTCTGACTTGTATTTAAATAAAATTGATTTTATTCTCTAAGAATACATAGGCAGTTTAGGAATTAGTAATCTTATAATTGTTTTAAGTGTAATGGATGAAATTGCTTACATAAATATATTGAAATGCAATTTGGATAACTGTAAAGAAGTCACCCTTTGGGAATATTTTATTTTTGAAAAGAATAATAACATTATGCGTAGCGAATATATATGAATGGAAATTTTTTGAAATTCCTCAAAGTTTTAATATTAGTTAGGCCACTTCTTTAAACTTTATTGAATAATATTTAGTGAAGGTAGAAAAAAAATATGACAAGTTGAACATAGCAAAATTAAATTTTATTTTAGAAAAGTGGGTCAAAATTCGTCCAGAAACGTCTCAAAACTGTAAAATTGCTAAAAAATATAATTTGATTGTATAAGTAAAAAGAAATATCAGTAAAATATTTAAAAATATATTTTTTCAAATTATATTTAAAGTATTATATATATAATATATAATATTATATAATTTTTAAACTTTACTGATTCTTTTATTTGCAAAAAGCAGTAAAATAATTGTATTTTTATAACTCGATATCTGATAAATTATTTTTAATGTATTTTTTACAAAAATACAAAAAAATTGCACTTTATTACATTAAATAAGAACATAAGAACATATTCATTAAAATTATTTATAAATGTATTTGTATAACAAACCTTGGTTTCCAAGATACTTCTTTTCGGAATTGCATACATATATATGTGTGTGCAATGCCGAATATATATATATATATATATTCACACCATATTGACAACACTAGTTACGAGTTATAATATTTGTACAGTATTGTTTCGAATTCAAGTCAGTTCCGGGCTGATGTTTTATGACCACTCGAAACAATTCATTCGATTAGTGCAATAGAATTTTTACACCTATCATAAAAGATGTTGCAAACACTTCGTTTCAAATCACGTATACAGAAACTATCAAGATAAAATGCTTAGAACTGCATTTAGATTGCAATCTAGTTTGAAAGTAGTGATTTCTTCAACTCACCTAAGATCCAGAAATTATTTTATTATTAATAATACCATTTTAATACATTAGTTACCTGCTGAAGACAATATGAAATTAAAAATGAAAAACATTTATTTACATTTATTATTGTTTGCAGAATAATTAAAATTATATATATATAAATATATACATATATATATATATATATATATATATATAGAAATTGTTTTATAGTTTTGAACGTTAGGTTTTCAATTAGTATTATCTGTTTTATGCACCGTTATCAAATTTCCAACTGTCAGGTAACTATTTTAAAATTAAAAGCAATGCGATTGTATCCAAGTGATGCAATAGACAGTTGAGTGATGGTGTCATGAGTTTCAATGCAGGGTTGTGGAATATGTTATATTTTATTTAGCATTGAATGTTTTGAACCAGTAATGCATGGCTTTAAATTACCAATATTCAAAACGTAGATAACAATCAAATTAAAAGAAATATTTAATAAAAAATAAAGAATTATAAGTAATAAATCATTTATTATTTAAGTTAATGAATATATAAGATCTTTTAATGACGAGATTTTTAATTCGATAAAGAATAATAATATTTTAAGAATAATTAATTTAGTTTTGAAAAATAATATTATTTTAAATTTCAATTATGTCTTTACTTTAAAGCTTATAGCTGATTTCTTTTTTAAATCAACTCTGTTGAATTTTACACTAAAATTACATTGATTTTAATTTTGGAACAAAGGAAATTGAATTGGAATATTTTTGTGAACATCAGTAAAACAGTTTATGTTAATTCTTTCGAACTGTAGATTTTCGGTAATAATTGTGAAATCAAGTTTTATTTTTCAATTAAATTTCATAATTTATTAATTCAGTAACAAGACCATAAGTATTTTTTATATTTTTTATTATACAGCTAAATATAAAGAACTTCACAAGTAAAAAAAATATTTAACTTAATTTTAAAATTAATAGTTGTACTATTTATAGAAATTTGGTACGTTATTAAACATTTAATGAGGATGTGTATATTTTATATGCATATTTTTTCAGGCAAATAATTGCGTTTTTTGTGTTCTGAACTGTAACCTTAATGTTTTTAATGAAAGTGCCATTTTATTGTGTTCATGTTAATATTATTTTAAAGTGCATTTTCGGTCTATATTTTGGTAACATCGATTTTCATCTTTTATTAATTTTGCTTTAAATTGAGCTATTGAATTAAATATTGAAAAGAAGAAAATAAGAACATTTTTTTGTAAAAGCTCAAAACGGGTGGTAAAGCATCAAAAAGGACTTGTAAACTAAATGACACTTTTGCTGAGTGTACTGTCAAAGAACGTATGATATAATGGTGATTATAAAAATTTCGTACTGGAGATTGCAGATGAAGAAGGTCGAGGATGTGTTTCTTCAGTTTTTAACGACCAATTGAAGGTGTTAGTTGAATCATACCACGCACAAAAATTGGAAAGCTTGCACAAAAGTTAGGCATTAGTCATCCAATAGTTCTGAACCACTTAAAACAGCTAAGAAAATCAAAAAAGCTTAAAATGCATATGAATTTGAGGATCATAAACCGCAATTATTATATAAGCTTATACATATATAAGCTGTAAATATGTATATATATATATATATATATATATATAAATATATATATATATATATATATATATATATATATACATACGTGTATGTCTGTATGTATATATGTAACACATAAGGATGCCAGAAGAACGAGAAAAACGGAACAATTAAATTAATTTTTGTTTTTACATAATTTTGATTACATATTCTGGTTAGGTAAATCGGTATATTTTATTTTTTAAAAATACCACTTGATATATAAGCAAAATTTCGACGTAGGTATTCCTCAAATTTTATTCGAAAATTTCCATCACTCGTCTTAATATTTATAGTGAAGTTTTCGTAATTGCATTTTGGATTTTTAAGTTCATGGATACTGCGTGGACGATAAATATATACCTTGATTTTTAGATAACCCCAAAGAAAATAATCACACATCGTCAAATCTGGGGACTTTGCTTGCCAAACAACATCGTCATTTGTGGAAATTATACGGTTCGGAAAGAGCGCTCTTATATCAGTTATGGGCACTCTATTGGTATGCTTTGTTGTTCCATGTCACTGAAACCATGTAATTTGCGGAAATCGAATTAATTCTTACTTTAGAAATGTTATAATCATGTCGTTGGCTACGAATTACAGCGACTCTAACTCGGTTAAAGTGTTCTGGTGTTCTTACTGTTCTTTTGGACCCTGGATGTTTCAAATGTAATATGAAACCTGTTTTATCAAACTTCTGAACCCACAAGTTGATGTCATAAGTGGTCGATACCTGCCCACAATAAGGAATGTTATAATGATTGCGAAATAACCGTTGTACAGTTATATCATATTCACCATTTTTGTAAAATGATTTCATAGTGAAAGCTCAATGTACACCGGAACAACGTTCAATATTTTATGAATAGTTATAAATAACTAACGATATATCACTCAATTTTATTATTTTATTGTAAAGGTAAGTGAATAAGCCTGCTTTTAAAATTTTCCGTTCCACTGGCGCACCTGTTATATATGTACATTAAATTATCAAACGATAAGATTAATGTAGAAATAATAATATAATAAATAAATATTTTTTGTGATTTATAATTGGGATTAAATGAAAAATAAAATTGTTTATATCTATGAATTATTTTATGAATAGCTGTATTAATAAAAATTAAATAGTAGAGAACAATATATTTTCATAGAAAATAACTATTTTGGTTTTCTATACTTATTAATGATTTCAGTTACTTGATAGATTGTTCAATTATTTATAATTTAATAAAGTTATTTGGTGTAATATTCATAAAGATTTTGTTCTAGAAATTATATTAATGAAATATGATCGGATTGAAATTCAACACGCAACTTTGCACTTCAACGCGACAAAATTTTGTGATCCTCATATATAAAATATTGATTACATATAAATAAATTAATATTATGTTAATTTATAGTTTTAAAATATGTTAAGAAATAAATTATTATTATTTGTCATTAAATATTTATATTTCATTATATGATATTGAAAAAAATGAATGAGAAATATAATATAAGGCATCA
>CM068322.1:3872088-3954588 GCA_034766995.1 Acanthacorydalis orientalis
AACCATAAACGTCGAAACTAAAGCGAAGCATCCACTTTTACAAAGCAATGCTCTCTATTTGGTGGGACATGGAGAGTGTTGTGTATTATGAGCTATTGAAAGCGAAAGAAAGAATCAACACCGAACGTTATCACCGCCGAATCAATCATCAACACCGAACGTAACAACAATTAGAACGTTTAAATGATAATTTGATGCAAAAACGACTATCAATTGCATCAAATCGCTGAAAAGTCATTCTTTTTCATGAAAATTCTCGGCCCTATGTTACTGTAGCTGTGAAAAAAACACTGAGGAGCTCCAAAGGAAGGTTCTCTCGCACGCAGCGAATTCTCTGTACTTGGAACCAAGTGATTATTATCTGTTGCGATCGATGCAACACGCTTTGGAAGACACACATTTCCATAACTACGGAGAAGTTGAAAATTGGTTTGTTAAATGGATTGGCTCAAAAGACAGACAATTATTTTGTCACGGAATTCAACTTTTGCCAGAAAAATGGGAAGAAGTCATATCTTTCTCGGCCTAATACTTTATATATATATATATATATATACATATATATATATATATATATATATATATATATATATATATATATATATATATATATACATATATATTTCAGGTATAAATCGACACAAAAATCAGCTTTTAGGTGCTCTTCGTTAATTATATTTAAATAAAAGTTAATTATATTTAAAATGTTCTCTAATAAATTTTTCATTAAAAAATAAATTTCATTTATTCAATTTAAGTTTATATTTGTCATCAATTTGTGATTAACAATAATATTCACGTATTTTCTGTTTAAAGCCGATTCATGAATATTTGTAATATCCTTTTTTCATCATTGTCGCACTTAAATTTTTAATTATCTTTTTTACGAAGCCCGAAAAAATTTCTTTAACGGAGAAAATATATATGTGACTATATCTGTAAGATTATTTACATTTCAGTTGCAGATTAACAATTAAACATTTAATTTTTAATTTATGTTACAGATATTAATATCAAATTGATTTTTGTAAGATAATAAGTGTAGTTAGATAACGAAACAAACTCGAGTTAAGTAACCCAACAAATTTGCAAGATTAATTTTTAAAATTGAGTGATTTTTCTGCTGACGTTTGCATGTACTAATAACTTTTTAACCTTTATATATTGTGGGTATACACAGGAGATCGGAATTTTGCATGTATATAATCTACGATTTTTGCACTTTTACCATATCCACAGTATAGATTATTTTTACTTTTATATAACTGTATAGTTTGGTTCTTTTAATTTTGTTTATGATTGGTAGTTGTGTGGATAAAGCATTTTAAGCGATTACCTAACAATAAAAATTGTGTAATTTATATACTGTACAACACTGATATTCGTTGCTATGAATGTCAAATATCTACTTTTCTCATTTTGTTTGATTTGCAAGTATTTTTGAATATAAATCCATCGCAGGCGCAAAATGAACTGATAAATAACTGAGAGTTGATCGATTAACAGTTTAGAGATGATTGCACTAGGTAGAGACAATTCAGAAGCTCGAAAATGGTATACTGTATGAATTCTTCGAAAAGAGTATTTCACGACGGTTGCTGTCATGACGGTTCAGCACTTGCTTGTCAGGCAACGAAAACATTTTTCGTGGAATCCTGTTATCGAAAACTAAGAATAGATTATACACGATATTCTTAAGTGTACATATTAATGGGTAGACCCCGGGTGGTTATCAATATTAACCCTTTGCTGTCCACTGCCCAGACGTTATGGACATCGCGTTACAATTGAACAGGTTCACTGTCTAGACCGTCTAGACAGTAGTGTATTTGTTGATCAGTCTGTGTATTTCATTGCCATGCTTAAAATGGTTTATCTTCATCGTGGCAATGAAATGTGTAAAATTTGTCTAGAGAAGTTGGACAGTGGACTTGTTCAATCGAAATGCGATGTCCAGAACTTCTGAACAGTGGACCGCAAAGAGTTAACGGTAAAACCGAAAATTCATGCTAAAAAGGTTCTTCTGTGTGTTTGGTAGGAGTATGAAAGTTGTGTAGTTTTACGTGCTTCTCCAACTGAAAGAAGCTGTTACTGCTTAACGTTATCGTGATTAACTGAATCACTGATTGAATGAAGATATACTAAATATAATTTATTGGACAATAAATCCGTAGTCATTTTGCAGTATATGAAATGCTAGGCTGCATGTTACTTATATTACTCAGCAATTCATATTAAACTTGGGCTGGCAAGTTCTTCCATACGCGGTGTATTCCCTGGACTGAGTGCTTTTTCGGATTCTTATTTATCTCGGTCGATGGAGAACATGTTAGTTGGATAGTGCTTTCAAGATGTGTTTGAAATATGAAAATAAATCAACGATTTCCTTGTATTCGGTTCTTGGGAAGGAATATGAAACTTGTCCGAGAAATGAAAGAAAATCATAGAAAGCGATATAATTTTGATGATTGAATTGTATCTAATATATTATTAAAATAAAGCCAAAAAAGACTAAATCTCATGCACATACCTAATATGTTTTAAAAAATGATCGTCCTTGTGTTGTCTCGACCAGATTATCGGTGCATATAGTTTAACCAAAAAAGGATTTATTAGTTCGAAAAATGAGAAAACTTTCAAGGAAAACTGTTTGTCAGTGAACTTTCCAATCTACTTGTGAATCGTTTGAACGTCGACAGAAGTTGAACCTCTCTGTAGTGAGAAAATATTTCTTTAAATTATAGCAGTTTTATTCTTCTGAACATAAAATAGTCAAGTTAAAGGAAATGGACCTAATTTCTTTCATTTTCAAAACTCTTTTTGTGGGTACAAATTAATCATTTTTTGGCCATTCAGATGCATATTTGAGTATAAATATTAAAAAAAAAACAAATCATGTTAGAAGTTTTAAACAAATGTATGTATTTAGAAGAAAGTAATTTCCTTTTACCGTGCAAAAAGTTAATAGACATGAAATATTGGAATTAAAATTAAAAAAATGTTCAAAAAAATATATACAATATTAAATGGTATATTTTTCCTAGAGAATTTAATTAAAGAAAGTTAAGTGATTATGTATAAATATATATTACTTTATAAAAATTATTTTTTTAAATGTCATTTTTTGAAAATATGTTTAATACGGAAATAATTTTTTTAAACACAAATTTTCGCGTCGGCGACTATGTGTAGTTTGAAAAAAAGGATACAAAAGAATAGTCAAATCACATAATTTCAGTTGATAATCTCGACTTGAAACGTGAAAAATGTCAAGAAGATAGCAATAATGTATTCTATTATTTTAATTTCAAATGAAACATACATTGTTGAACCACAAAGTGCATTTCCAGTAAGAAATCAAAGATTACAATAGATAGCGTGTCGGACGGCTGGCGTTCATTTAATTTAAGGGCGTGAATTCTAAAAATGCCGTAACTCTTTCGTCGACACTTCGGGTACGAGGTAATTCAATTTATTTTATAGATCGGAGTCGGGCGGCGTGTGGCATGCAGTCGGGAAATGGGTAAGAGTGCGGACACAACAACACCAAATCAATTATACGGAACTTTTCCATTAACAGTTTTTTTTTTCTACACACACAGACAATTGTTGTATTTGTATATCATCTGTTGACAGTTAACAGTGTTAGTTTTTAACTTATTTAACAATTTGATTTATTTATGGTTTTATAGGTGGTAGCATTGTAGATATTTGTTTTCTTTTTTTAAATAAATTATGTCGAAAAATTATTATATCTTCTAGAATCGTATACGAAATTTCAGTTTCTTATTGTAACTTAACAACTAACTTTCTGAAGGAAACAAATTTGATTTAAATAAAATAGACTTTTTCACCTTAAAACACTTTTTCTGCAAAGTACAAGTTTGTTTATCCCATTTCTAAAGAACTAGTTTTCGGAATCAGTGAACTCTTTAAAAGTGTTTTAACAAACGTGTAGCCTTTTAAATTCTTGCTTTTAAATAAGTTTTGTAGACATAAAAAAAATTAAGCGTAGCGAAAATTTTTACATTTTCTTTTATTCATTGGTTTTTCTACTTAAATATGGTTTATATTTAAATATTTGTCAATAAGATATTGTCAACGGCTATGGAAATATCAACGTCTATCACCTTATTTATCTATTTCATTTTTAATCCTAGCAGATTATTTTTATAATATTAACTGTCAGGATGAGAAATTTGAGACACGTATACACTTTTTATTGAAAAACATTATTTTAGTTAAAATATATTTTTTTCCAGTTATTGTGTTACTATTAATATGAAAAACAAAACAATATGAGTAAAAACAAGAAAATATTAATAATATTAAGTAGGGTCCATTCTTCGTTCACGAAATGCAAATTGGTAAAATCTGAGAAATGATATTCTTCCCCTATGCTTTAATTAAATGGTACTAACAGCACAGAAATAGTTAAATATCATCCGATGTGTAGTGTTTTTGTAAATTTTATTTGATATTTTTAATTAGTGTAAATTTATTTTGCACTGTACGCTTAGATTAAACTGACTTGTGATCGAAACGTAAACGACTGGATAATGCAATATTTTTTTTTTGCAAATGTTAAGTTCTGTATTATCGTATAGTGTATCCTAATATTCCACGTAATAAATTGTAATATCTTTCCATATCCAAGCATATCTCTGCAATCCTAAGAAAAACTAGATTTTGTATAAATCTTTAGTTTTCATTGTTGGCCAAAGCTGTTAGTAGCTTCTAAATGGTTGTCCACGAGTATTATTTTTAACATTATCATTGAAACAAGACGAAATTTCATCTTCGGAAGGATTAATTTGGTTTCAGATGACTGTGGTGACTTCGATACATCACTAATGAATAGAAATTAGCACACTGTAATATGTTAATTGTTGATTACTGTACTATTAGTTATTAGCGATTGTTAACATTAATTATTATTATTGAATTAATTATTTTATACATATAAACAATTTGTGAATAATAATAACAATAAAAACCTCACGCATACCTCGAATATGAGCAAGCGAGCCCTGGAGAGCGCTCATTGGCCTGCTTCGCTAAGGTTCTTCCCCTCCTCGAGAGGATATAATCCGGGGAAGCCTGAGGCCTTCAAATCAGTAAGAGATTACCCTCACGGGTACTTTGGAGCTCCCCTGGTTCTTGTAGACGAGACGATCCTCTCAAGGGTCATGAAAAATTCTCCAATTTGTGGCGACACATTTCCAAAACAGCCCAACAAACGCCAGTGATTTATGAAACCCGAGCCGTAAATATTTATGCTTGGAGTTCAAGTAACCTTGACCCCTTCAGACCCCTGCTATATCGCGGATGTTGAGGCCAGTCGAGTTCTGACTCATGCACAGACAACACTTCTTCACTCTGTCTGTCTCGAGATGTTACGCTGCTAGATTTTTAGTAACACTGTTATTTTCATTAAGCCTGGTGGTTCGCCCTGTATGGCGAGCGTTCCTCACAGGTCCTCGAATCAGTGACGGTACCAGGTTCCAAACAAACAGTGGAAGTGATACAGTGTCTCGCTGCTGTGTTCATTAACGTCCCGACAGCTACTGAATGATCTCTCTCTATCCCTGGTGATTTGGTTTGTAACACCGATGCTCCTCTCGGCTCTTAGGATCTGTGACGGCACTCGAACTTTTTGAGCTTGGAGGAGTCGGTACAGTGTCTTGATGCTGTTGTCACGGGGGATAGTCCTTTTAATTCCCACAGTCTCCAAATTCAGCGTTTTCTCTCCTCTCTGGTGGTTCGCTCTGTATGATGAACGCGGCTCTTCGAATCTGTGACGGCGCCAGACTTTCACTGATCGGTGGAGACGGTACAGTGTCTCGCTGTTGTAGTCACGGGGAAATTCTCCCTTAGTCCCCAGAGTCATGAAAAATCTAATCTTCATCTCCATTCACGTAAAGTCGGAAACCTTTTCTATTGATCAGAGTCAGATAATTAACCACAGTTTACTTTACAACTGTAAACTATTTTCACACCATACGATTGGTGGTCTGACAATGACAATACCATACTATATATGGCGAGCAAACGGTTATAAGCATATAACATGGTTGTTTTTGTATGATGTGTTTAAAAGTCATGATGTTATCATTAGATCATTGTAGGTAACTTATTTTTTAAAAAAGTAAGAATGTAATGCAAAGAAATAAACTAGTACGGCTAAAGTTAAATAGAAGCATGAGGTTATAGTTTTTTTTTGTGTATAATATGCTAGTTGTTTTACGATATTAGTGCCATAAAGTTCATATATATTAAACTATTATATTATAAAACTCTAAGTTTTCATACATTTTTGTATACAATTTCGATTTATTGTCATTTTCTAATATGACGGTTGAAATGATCAACCATGAACTACCAAACCTTAATCATAATCTTTTTCGAATTTTTATTTTCTGGTTTAACTCAAAAACAAGACCGATATAATAACATATTTTAGATGTTATATACTGAATTATTCATAAATGAATTCTTTCTTTTTATTTCATCAACCATATAATTTTTTTTGATTAAAAATAATCAATAAATTATTATTGATTATTTTTGATTATTGCTTATGCGTATTTCGATGGAAGTGTCATAATCCTAAATTCTAATTCTAATTTTATTCTTACAATGCATCATATAAATATTTTCAACTAAATTTTATGGAAAAGTTACTATGCTAATCAAACTATTATATTGACTATAATGCAAAAATACCTATATACAGATATAAACCTGACAATGTACTTATATAATGCTTATTTTCCTATTAGAGTACATTTTCAAATAGTCTAACTCATTTAGTGATTTTTTAAAACACAAAATTTGTGAAATAAAATATTAGTGAGACATTTTTTTACGTTGGATAATATGGAAAATATGTTTGTTAATTGATACAAGCGAAAAAAATGAATGCAAGTGAAATGTACGTATAAAATGTTCATAAATATTAATAACTACTAACAACTCAAAAAAGTTGAAGTTTACTTAAAATTTTGTATGAAATAATAAACTATTTCTTGAAATAAAACATATAATATTCCGGGAATAAATACGTAATGGAAATCTTTCTAGCGTTTTATGAATGTTCATCAGTGAGAAAATGTGTCTTGTTGATTTCCAATGATAAACATTTTTAGTGCACTTTTTAATATGTTCGTACTTTTTAATGTCTAGAATTTTGTAGTTATCCAAAAATTTGTATTTTATATGCTTGCTTTAGTATACTTTTCAACATTGAAGTTCAATAATTTCCAATTGTATATCTAGTAATTTTTTCTATCATCATAAAAATTAGATTTGAAACTAGTAAAACAGATCATCTCTATCTTTAGCGAATATACAGCTATATCGATTTTTTTATTTGAAAGTTTAATTTATTACTCCAGCCTGCGTGCTTGTGTTAAAGAATAGAATAGGCGCAAGCTGAAAAAAGAAAAAGTTCACCTTTTAATAACTGGCTGTCTATAAGTTTTATTTTCAGTTGCAGGAAAATTCGTGTGAAAATAATTACTTGAAAAATAATTTTTGAAATCACAATTCTTTAAAAATAAATTAAACACTTAGAAACTATATTTCTTAGAAAGCATAGTTTCTTAAAATCATTATTCTCAATTAACCTGTCTTGATTTGATCTGATAAAATTTGACACGACCTGACCTGATTAGAACTAACTACATGTGATCAGAAGAATGATGTATTAAAAAACAGAAGTCATAAATTATCTTTTGAAATTCAGGTATGACTTACACTTGACTAAGTTTTGTAAATATTATATGAATTAAAATTTTATAGATTTTTTAAGAATATATTAATATTTATAATACGTTTAAAAATATTCATTATTTAATTATCTTATTAACATATTTAGACTTTTTAAAGGATCAAAAAAGGTAACATTTAATTTGTTGGTTGAATAACTGGAAAAAACATTAATTTGTTCACTCCACTGGATATTTTACAGCCTGACTTGACCTGATGTAACTTGATGTAATCTGATTTAATCAGACTTCACTATGAGTAAACTTGATTAAACATAACCTGAACTAGTTACATGCATATGAAAACAAGTTTCTATCCAAAAAATATAATTTCATATTTTTTTTGTATCATCAAGCTAAGTCATTTTTAATTCGAATTATATTCACTGTTTCATGTTTTCGAAATAAAATTATTTTTTTCTTGTAGTTAGATGTTGATATAATTAATGAGTAATATTATATTACACAAGAAAAAGACTGTAATAGTATATTGATAAAGTGGAAAATTAAAGATTTAAAGTAATCAGAAAATTTCTACATTGCAAATGTAAATGTTCGGAATTCTTGTAATCCCGAATGGACGACACATTTCGTACATGTTTTTCCCATTCTTGTATAACCGACCAGTGCATACTCATACCCTCCTTCTCACTCTGTAACAATTAACCACTTTTGATCCACCGACATGTAGCATAAACACGGTACCGTTCAAGCACGTGTGCATCGACACCACTACGACCAGTAACAATGGTGCATCACAAGCAGAACAGAAAAAACGCAGCAACAATTAAGACATATAGTAGATCATATACTCCGCAATAAAACAATACATTGAGAACCGCATCCGACTGCAGTGGAGACCGGTAGAAGCCGCGTTCCACTGCAGCATTTATTATTATTATTCTTTGTAACTTTACATATAATAAAGTTTATGTATGTAACTACGCATACTGTTCAACTACGCATTTCTTTTATTCGCGTACAATTAGTGGTCCGCCGAATCGTATCACGTTAAAAGCGCGACCAGTAAGCAATGTTTAATATTATGTTTAAGTTACTCGTATATATAAGCTTTTTCATAATTATGCTTTTTTCAAATAAATAAATAGTTTAAAAAAATTAACTCGGGTCTAATTTAAACCATAAGTTGTATTTTTGTAGGATTACAGGATCTCAAGTAATAAAAATTGGTTGTCAATCAAGTTCAATTATTCATAAAAGAATAAAGGAATAAAAAAAATATTTTTTTAAAGAAGAGTAGTTTCAGAATAAATGCCTTAGCTTTATTAGCTATATCTAAATTTTTTTAAATATTATATAATTTATAAAAATGTATTGCAAATGGCTCTTTTACAGATTGGTGTCAAAATATGGTAAAAATATTATGTTACAAATTTACCTCTAGAGCTACTGACGATTGACGTATACCAACTTCTAGGGAATGGGTCAAAATGACTTGTTTCTGAAAAGAACAAGTCATTTGAAAGAGACATGGAATTTAAAGCATTTTTATATTTTTTTTCTATTTTATTTAACGAAAATTCAAAATAAAAATAATAATAATAATTTTCAAAATAATTATACACACAATTCAAAGATATTTTTTACAGGTTAAAATCATTTTAGAATTGCATTTACCACAAACACGTTTATTACATGTACCACAAATATTACTTGTTTTATTATTTGTACAATATACTATTTGAAATCGTTTATTTTTCATCGAATATGTGTCTGGTTTTTTGATGGTGTATACAAAAATATTATTTCTGATTCCGCTGAGGATCGTTCCGTTAGATTTTTGTAATCACTTGCAAGTTATTCAGTTAACTGAAATAAGAAGTCTTTTCTTGACATAGTTTATCTTGTTGTTCGTTGTATAATATCCAGTCATTTATTCCGGCAAGATCTAAGATTTTATAAAATACTTGTAAAGGCTACATTCGGGATTCATCTTTTACAGTACATTTTCTAGTCATATATGTCATATCTATGTCAAATATAGTGTTGTTATAAAATAACAGTTTCGGGCAAACGTTTAACATCTTTTTCAATTTTGACCGATTTATGTTTTAAACTCAATAATACTTTTCTACTTGGTTTATATATATATACATATATATATATATATATATATATATATATATATATATATATATATATATAGCACGAGTACAATTTTCTGATTTATAAAGAATTGTCGAGAAGTAAAGCATATTGTCCTACTTTAGTCTTGTAAATTTAGGTAATTCTCTCTTAATTTGTCTAATGGTGACAACTAAAATAGTTCTTTCTGTTATTAGTTTCGTTGATAGTGATAGATTTGTGATGAAATTATCTGTTGTTATTGTTCTCCCGCACCCAGTATATGGCTTCATAAGATTTAAGACAACAAATTTACTCTAAGGTACTGTTTATTTCACTTCATCTTTTCCCAACAAAACTTTCCAACAAGCGAGAGCTATGAAACAAGTAAAAGAATAATGCAACAATTGAGCAAACATAACACGTGTATCTTTTGGCAATATTTTACAACGTATATGTACTGAATATATTTAGTTTTGCTAAAAAAGTATTTGAACTATATAGAAATATTGTGAGAAACTTCTGAAATCAAAAGTTTACTTACGTTCTGTGAGTGGTCAAAATGACTCATCTCGGTATATGTTGGTATATTTCATATAAATTTTACAGAAAAAACAATAAAAAAAGAACTACTTTACAGAACTAATCATTTAGATATTCCAATTAGTCAGAAAAAAAATAGAAAATAAGATTTACTGAAAATGAGTAGTGATTATAATAAATGACAAAATAAGTCTTTGTGATTCTCTTGGCAGATCTAGTGTTAAAAAAAAGTGTTTGTTATTAAATACGTATGGATATTTATACGTATACATATCACCATCAGATTATCGCCTAATTTTATCTTTGGACAATCGTATGCGTGGTAAACACTTTAATAATGAAGAAAAATTAAAAATGGAGGTGTCTACATGTTTTCAAAATAAAAATAATCAGTTTTATAAAAATCGAATTTATAAATTATCTTCTCGCTGGGAAATGGTTGTTCAATTCAAAGGTGGATATTTAGATGAATAAAGTTATTTTATGTAAAAATACACAAGTGTTTTTTCCTCAATTCAAAAACGACAGAACTTTCTTGGTTACCGGATATTAAACAAATACTTAACATAAAAATTTATGAAAATTATATGAATTATTTTAAATATGAAAAAAAATATATTTTGTTTATTTTATATTTATTAAAAATTGATTAGAAGAAAGTTTTTATTTATAAAAATACTGATTATTTTAAAGTTAAAAATAATATTTATTGAAAGGATACAGAAATTAAAACAACATATGAATTCAAATATATAACTTATAATCCATAAAATCCAGACAGAAGGTTTTGAGACTTTTAAAAGAGAGAAAATAAAAAGGAAAACTTTTTTTGTGGTGCTCATAGTTTTAATTGATTTCGTTCATTCAGACCATTCGTCGAACTGCATTTTGTCGAAACTTTGCATATTTATAAAACGCATATATATATATACACATATATACTATACATGAAAAATTCGAAACTAATTTTTTCCACACAGTTTTCACCGTTTATTAGAAAACAATAATTCATACTTGAATATAATTTAAAAATTAAATCAGTGTACAAAAGACGCCACAAGCAGCCGGAAGTTTCTTGAAGTTCGTTGAGAAAATAGGTGTGTAATCGTGTAGATTATGAATAATGGCTCGATAAAACTCCCGAACCATACCGTTAGTTCTATACTAGATAAGTTGCGCACCAGAAAATTTATATAAATTCAATAAGTTTACCACGTTCACTTCGATTATATATCTCGCAGTCAAGTTTTCAGGCAATTAGTGATTATATCTGTTTGAATGTTTTAAGACGTATTGCCTGTAAATGACATAATTTACATTGGTAATATTACAAATTTTCTTTTTCGTTATCCAACTTTCGAAGCAACCATTTAACTTTTACTTTGAAGAAACGATAGATTATTGTTTGTTTCTTGTATGATAAAATTTCCATCCCAGCTAAATTAGGCATTTATTAAGAAGTTATTTTTTTATAAAATTTTAAATTAATTAGTATTTTCAATTGTAAGCAAAAATAATAGAACAACACTTTTTGTAAAATTAATTTGAAAACTAAACTGTCGACGTGGAACAACAATACTACACTTAAAAATTATTAACGATAATAACACGTGACAACATTGTTGAATATCAAGAAACACATTTTTTAATTTCCTAAGAAATATCTTTATTCTATCAATATTATAACACGATAAATACTAATCATACAGTAAATGTCAACTGTACACATTTTTTTTTATTATTATGAAGCGACAGTTTATTTAAATAATTCTGTACAAAAGTTATTCTTTTATTGCCATAAATTTATAACTGTTTTTAAAATTTTTATTATGCAAGTTATTTATTTTGTTATTTGATAAATATTAGGTTGGTAGGAAAGTAATTGCTGTTTTTGTTTTCTGAATTCTAACCTTAATTTTTTTTAATGAGTGTCATTTCATCGTGTTCATGTCAGTATTATTTTGAAGTGCATTTTTCGGTCTGTATTTTGGTAACATCGACTTTGATTTCATTGTTAATTTTACTTCCAATTGGACTACTTAAATATAGATGAAAGAAAAGCAAATAAGAACATTTTCTTTTGTATGAGTTCAAAACAGATGGTAAGGCAGCAGATACTGCTTGTGAACTAAACGATGCTTTTGGTTTGGGTGCTGTTAAAAATGTACTATGCAATAGTGATTTCAAAAATTTCGTACTGGAAACGAGAGTCTTGAAGGTAAAGAAGGTCGTGAAAGTATTTTTTCAGTTCACAATGACCAACTGAAGGGGTTAGTTGAATCATAACAATGCCTCACCTTCACCTTCACGTACAACAATTCGTGAGCTTGCACAAATGTTAGGCGTTAGTCATCCAATAGTTCTGGACCACTTAAATTAAAAAATTTAAATGAATTTGAAGGTTATAAACCGCAATTATTTTTCCACCAACCTAATAAAATAAGTATATGTCCATAAAGTATAAATCATCATTTTTACGGTTATTTCAGTTGAGAATATAATGTAAAACAAAAATAATTGTAAGTTAAATACCAACTTAAATATTAAATTACATTTTGTTTATTATATTTTTCAAAAGATCCAATTTTCACAGAAAAAAGACATTTACCAGTGAAGTAAATACTTTTTTGATTAAATAGTATTTTTAAATTGTCTTTGACTCACATTTAGAAAAAAATTCTCTACAAATAGACTAAGTTTGTAAGAATGGTATATCTGTGTCATTTTTTATTATTTCTCTTCATAAAAATATTTATTTATTTTCAGAAATCCAGATATTTATTGGTACCATTACATAAGAAACTAATGACAAATACCATGACATGATTTTCATTTAGAAGTCACATAAGGCAGAAAACATATTAAGGGTTCTAATCAAATTTTCATTTAACATAAGTAAAGTGATATTATCTTATGGCAAACGTATTGATAATCATAGAGAACTGTTTTTAGGTTTTGATAATGATGTTATGAGCTGAATTGTGAAATATACGGATTTGTAATCTGGTAATATTTTTGGACAGGTATATAAACTTATTCCCAAATTGTTACTTATATCTTTTACAAATAATAGTGAAAATTACTTTAATATTGAATTTGATTTATTTTTGGAATTCACAAAAATTTTTTTAACACATTTATTAATTTATAATATTGATTTTTATTATATTACATTTTATGAATTAGTTATTCATAAAGTTCGACTTGATGAAAAGAGTTTTAATATAAATAATTCATTACAAAAAATTTTAAATGTTCATTTTTAAATGAAAAAAGTTCTCAATATTTGGTAGTGAATGATTTTAATTTGAGATAAATTCTTCCTGCAAATTTAATTTGAGACAATAATGATTTGGAAAAGGTTTATGCTTTTTGATTGAAGTGTATTAAAGTAATAAAAACACAATTATTTTAGATTGATTCTACAGTAACCTATTTATTACTTGAATATTAATTAATAATTTGAAATATTCTTATAAATTCGTTTTGTTAACCTGTGAAAAATCATTCAAAGTGAATATTAGCCGAATTTCCCGATTTTTTGACAACATGCCCATATATAGTATTAGGTTGTTAGAAAAAGAATTGCGGTTTATGACCTTAAAATTCATATATATTTACAGATTTTTTGATTTTCTTGGATGTTTTAAGTGGTCCAGAACTGTTAGATGATTAATGCTTAACTTTTGTCCAAACTCTCGAATTGTGCGAGGTTTTAATTCAACTAACGCCTTCAGTTGGTCGTTATGAAGTGAAGACAGACTCCTACGACCTTCTTCCTCTTCAAGGCTCTCGTCCCCAGTACGAAATTTTTGGAACCACCATTGCACCACATGTTCCTTAATAGTACTCATACTCCCATTTTTAATTCAATAGACTAATTTGAAGCGAAATTAATAATAAAAACTAAGTGAATGTTACCAAAATACAACCGAAAAATGCATTTAAATGATATTAACATGTACTCGTATTTGATAAAATGACACTTTCATTTAAAAAAGTAAGGATAGAATTCAAAAAACAAAAACCTCAATTATTTTACTACCAACCTAATACTATAATGTTTTTTTAAATAATATTTTGTTTTCAAGTCGGTTAAATATTAAACAAAATGAATAATGTAATATTTATTTTTAAAATATTTAAATACAGAATTGGATTGAAGTTGTGAAAAATATCGTTATTTTTATTCCATTTATTTCATTAAAAATAAATCGCTAAAATATATATTTACCGGTTGAATTGATTTTAATTTCTGGTAAAATTCTGTTTTAAATTGGCAGTTATTTATATTCTCCATGAATTTCTGAATATTAAAAAAATTCTCGTATTTTATTTTTGATAGAAGAAAATAATCAAGTTGGAAATTATTTTATCATTTTCGAATGTATTTCAAATAAATTCTTATGATATTATTGTATTTTATATGTAAAATGGAAAAAAAATCTTGTGCGAAATATTCAAAAATGAGAATGTTGGAATGAATCGATTATATCGCAACTACAATACGAGTTCAGCGCATCTTGCAATGTACTTTATGTTCACACGCACGTATTCACACGAATGAAGGGCCTCGTTGTGACTTCCTGCCTTCAAGTTGTTACGCATTGGAACCTAGTAAAAACGTATGCTTCGGATTATTTTTTGAATACAGAATTTACATAAACGACTGCATCAGTGTGCACGATTTCAAGCTTGCCGTGTTTATGAATTTATTTTAAATCATTTTCACTTTCCAGTTACGCATACTCAAGTCTTCGTAGGTCCTCTGTTCTTTGTACCTTCGACGTTGAGTGTGTACTTTAAAAATGTAAGTATACATTTATTCAGTATGCAGACGTATTTGCGTTGATGCCGTTCTTTTGAAAGTGTTTGCGAAAAGATGTCTGCAAAATTTTATCTTTGTCATGTTTTTAATCGTGAAAAAATAAGACCATAAGCTCGACGTGTATGTGTATATACAAATATATATATATATATATATATATATATATATATATATATATATATATATATATATATAAATTGTTATAAAACTGGACATTCATACAATGAAATACCATTTTCAGTTAAATAAAAATATTTTTTAATAAATTTTATACAAATATAAATATTTATTTTTTTATACAAATGAATATGTTTGAAATATATTTTTATAATTATTGAATTACAATTTATTAATGGTTAAAATTTGGTATATATTTAATATATAAACATAAGAGTTAACGTTCAGCAACTGAGCGCGGTCGCAGGGCTCGGAGTGGTGGTTGGTTTAGAGTCTTCCCGCCGGACCTGCGGGAGGAACGTTTGCCTGCTGGCTGGGCGACAGGTTGCGGCGGTCGCGGCTTGAATTTCTCTCGGCCGCTTTTATTGCCTTTCGGAAAACGATCCGCCCGCTTGTCCGACGGTAAGGAGACACGCGCATGGATCATTTTCGGGGCTGCACTTTAGTCTTTGGTCGTCGTCGTCGTTGGAGGCAACGGCCTGGGCGGAGTTTTTGTAACTGTTGATTTTGTTTTACGACACGGCAGTGGAATTGCATATACATTTTGTACGCCAGAACGCCGTGTCAACGATGGATAATTCTTTAATTTCGGACCTGATGTGGAGGTGCTCAGAGGTGTCGGTGGATCTAGATCTGGGCGATAAACTTGGGCAGGGTTCGTTTATCGGGATTAAATCCCTTCAACAGATCACTGGCCGAGGAGTCGACTCGACGACCACCGTCGCAGCAGGAGTGGCGCACGCGGACAACTCACCCTTCTCTACGTAGCTCTTCACGCCAGCGGCGTTCGAAGGCATGCCTATCTTCGAAGCCGCCGGTTTTTCCCTCGGTGGTTTATTCGCTGAAGCAGTGCTTTACGCCGGTACATTAGCTGCTTTGCTCTTCCTGGTGCAGCGCTTCTTCGTACGACGAGGGGTTTATTTTCGCTCGCGCCTCGCTAAGACATGCTTGAACTCTGAATAATTCCGGCGGCTTGCTGGATTCGGACTACTGCATTTCCAGAAGAGTGTCACGCGCGTTGTCTTTTCTCGGGAGCACTCCGACGTATCGTGTGTCCCGGCGCAAGCAACGCAGCGCGTCTACATGTTGCAGGCGGCAGAGGAATGTCCCCATTGTTGTCAACAGAAACATTATGGTGGACCTGAGTGGCTACGAAAGAACTCGAATTTGACCTTAGCCGAGCACTTGGAGGGTCTCGAAACGGTGGGAATCCTTGTCTCTTAGCGCAAAATACACCATGAAGACGGAAGTATTCCTCTCACCTCTCTTCAGTTGGGTGACGTCACTGGGGGTGAAGCTAGTCTATTCGCCTCCTAGAGGTCATAAAACTCCGTCTCCGAGGTCATGCCTCTGATAAGGAGTTTGTGCGTTCGTTACTCGGGCAGTAGGTATGAGTGGAACTCAGTATTATTTTTCTCAATAATCTGACGACGGCACGATATTCTCCGTCGGTGATGAATTTCAGCTTCAGAATGCTGCCCACTTTCCTTGAGTTGAACTGAATGCCTTCAGCGTTAAACGCACGCGAGAGCATGAAGTAATTCTTCGCGTAGGAATATATTGGTGGTATTCTTTTCTTGTGTCGAACGGCGGTGAAGGCGTCGTCACACGCCTGTGGAGCAGCCGTGACCGGGATTGCAAGGTTCATCGTCGTTAATGGACAAAGAATGCTCACGGGGGTTCTGGCACGAACCCCGGAGGGGCCGGGTACGACTACCGCAACGTCTCCAGCTCCCTTTTACACAGGTTCTGCGTCCCGTCGGACTCATGGCCGCTTTCGTCGCTACATGTACTTTGCATGCATTTGAGACGTACGACGACCCGCTGACTCGTGTCCGTGCGATAGACTACCGCCGGCAGTGGCGATGAGGGAACCTTACCTTTATTAGACGAGCTCTGGCGAGATATACTGTCTGCACGAAGTATGCCGTCCGATCCGCTCGTCGTTTATATAGTCGTTGAAAAACGGACCTGTCCGAAGGCCCAGTATCAGGACCTGAACAAAGGCAGTCGAGCTTAAATATGCAAGAAGAGCAAACAAGAAAGACTGAATATTAACACATTTATTTTTTTAAAATTATCTTTGAAAGTTGATAACATATTAGATAACTATTTTATTGCGTAATTGTCTAAATACGTATAGTTTTATGTTAGCATTATTTATTGTAAAAACTTATGATAACTTAAAATGTAATATTATATTGACTTTGCTGTAAAGAAATATATAGGTATAATAGATCAAAGATATGTTGTGATTAATTTTTTTTCTGTTTATAGCATAACATTATTCTGTGATGCTTTTTAGTACATTAAAAAGTTGAAAATTATTTTACACCCAAATTATACAAAAAAGTGAATACTATTTTTGAAATAAAGTTTCTATATTAGGCTATCGTTGAATTAGTATTTTGTATATATATATATATATATATATATATATACATGTATATATATATATATAATTTTTATATTAGGCTTTCATTGAATTAGTATTTTGTACAATCCGTTTCAACTTGCGCAATTTTTAAATCGATATTCTAAAGTCTATCTGAAAAGATTCGAAAATTATGTGAAGATAGTGAAAGTAGAAACGAGTTATAAAAATACAGGGTCAATAGGTACCTAGGAAAATAAATCAAAATATCGACGAAGAGTTACATAGTAATGAAAAAAAACAACAAAAAGATATTTTTGTCTTTTTAAGTTATAATATTTTAGGATTTCTTATAATACACGAATATATTAAATTTAAAAAAGGTTTTTAATTGTTCATACAAAGAATGCTTTGTTCATTTTGATTTATTTCCTTTCAAAAGAATAAAAAACCATTATTTTATTAGTATATATTAGGATAGTAGGAAAATAATTGTAGTTATTGTTGTCTTAATTCTAACCTTTTCAATGAAAATGTCGTTTCATCGTGTTTATGTTAATATCACTTTAAAGCGCATTTTTTTGGTCTGTATTTTGGTAACATAGACTTTGGTTTTATTATTAATTTTGCTTCAAATTGGGCTATTGAATGAAAGATGGAAAAAAGCAAAATAGGATCATTTTTTATATGAGTTTAAAACGGGTGAGGGTGGAAAGCAAGCAGAAACTGCTTGAAAAATAACTATGTTTTTGGTGTCGGTACTGTACAGGAACGTACGGTGCCTCGGTGGTTACAAAAATTTCTGCTAGGAACCAGAATTTTGCAGACGAGGAAGGTCGTGACAGTCTTTATTCAGTTCGCAAAGACCAACTGAAGGAGTTGAATCAGAATCACTCATAACAATTCGATTATTGTACAAAAGTTAGGCGTTTGGCATCCAAAAGTTCTGGATCACTTAAAACAGCTAGGTAAATCAAAAAATCTAGAAAAATTGGTGAATAAACACCGATTATTTTTCTACCAACCTAATACCTCTTAATACTTTTTCTTTTTATTTATGTTAAATGTTAGTAAATGAAATGTTTTTTGATCTACAATAAAATTTGGAGTTATAGAAAATGTAAAAATTGTATATAAATATATATATATATATATATATATATAGTACACTCAGTGAACTCACACACGCACACACATACATGTACACATACACACACATACACAGATATATATATATATTTGTGTATACTTTCTTTTCTTAGCTATTCCGATTTTATCAGACACATGTTATATGTGACACACGCCGTTTTACGCCCCTCATCACTGAATAGAGGGCAATGCTGTGCTCTTCACGAGCCCTTCAAGAGTTTTCCACACGGTATCGTCGTAGCGTTTCGCACGACTTACAAGAAAATATAAGTGTTCGCCGATGAGGCAAGGAGACACAGACTCGGTCTACGTCCGCCGTCACGTGATTAGAATAGAAATTTCCGAATTTTCCCGCATTTTCACATCGAGGTGCGGATCGTGCGGTATATCACAAAATACGAGCACCGAACGTTTGTTCCGGTGGTGAACGGAGACGACCTATATGTGTTTGAGTGTGTAACGCCACCCGCTGCGTTCCTTTGCCGCAAAAATCTACGAAAATGAGATCTAAAACGTTTCCGGTTTGTTTTAAATTGTTTATATCCGGTTATTACGTGTTACTTTCACAATGTAAGGACAAACATCTGTTTTGCCTGAAAGTTTATTTTTTATTTTGTTTGAAATATTTTATACGGCCGTCTGTGAATGTCACTGAAAACAGATAAAATTTATGTTCAATATATAAAGAAAGGAATATATTTGGTTCGTTACTTAAACACGTAGTGACAAACGTTCATAATAACATAAAAAATATTTTTTTGCAAACCACTTAAAATTACTTAAATATTTTTCGATACAGTATATATTTTTTTATAAAATGGAAACTGGATTTATTTACTTCCTGAGAACTTTATATGTATAGTAGCTAATGAAGGATCTTATGTTTAAATTTTTCTTTCCAAAATATTGAAAAATAATAGTGTTTTAGTATAATATGCAATTAATATGGATAGTGAAAGAAAATTCCCTTCTTAATATGTGTTAAACGTTTTCAATATATGTGTCTTTTATTGAGAATACTATTCAATAATGTTGCTTTAAAATACAAGGAATTTTGAAAATAACTTAAGGTTAAGATAATACTTAAGATAGAACATTAATATAGTTTTATCAGACTTGATTCCGACAACCGATTCCGAAAGTAAAATGTAAGGTTAATGAAGAATAATTGTTGATATAATTTTTTATAGGAGTTAGCGAATTATCTATTGTTCGATGATTACTTAAAAACAAAATATCTTTCAATTTTTTAATAAAGGTGCGTTTATATATATATATATATATATATATATATATATATATATGTATTATATATATATATATATATGTATTATATATATATAAGTATATATACATATATACATACATAGAGAGTTTATTTAGTAAAAAAGGCGAATATTTATATTTGTTTGAAGTTTTTTTATAATTTTTAACCGAATTTAAGGTTTTTAAGAAGTATAAAAATAAATAAAAAATAAACAGCTTCATTTGTAAATTATAATTAAGAATTAACAGCAATTATTAGTTTGCCACGTATTACTAAAAATATTAGTTGTGTCAAAAAGTTTAATAAAATTTTAGTTTAATGTAGACTGAACTTCACACATTTGAAAAGTGTAGTACTATTTCATAACAGAGCTAGAATGCTCGAATATTAAATGAACCTTTTCCATTTTCTCCATATTCTCGCACATGAACTAGGTGGTGCAATTTTAAATTATGACTAATGGCGTTTGCTAAGTGCTTGTTACACTACTTAGAAGTACATTAACTTTAGCTTATATGAACATGTTTGTTTATTCATTTTGCTTAGATAAATATTTGATTATTACGCTCATTATAGAAATGATGAAAATAACACGGTAATATACCATTTTTTATTTCTAAACAATATTTATATCTTGATGTTATCAGTAAATTATTTACTGAATAATCTAATTTAAATAATACTTTATTCCTATTTCTTAATACATTTTTTTTATATATAATAAGTATTATATGCAAATAATAGTTGTACGATGATATAAAAGTAACAAAATGACCTCTTGTCCTTTAAGCATGAGTTTTTTAATTAAACAATAAAAATACTATTTATTCGGTATTAGATAAATAGGGGACAACATTTTTATTCACATAGTGAATAAAAATGAGTCATTTGAGTCACATTTTAAAAGAAAATTTAACAGGAAATACAAATTTTGTTTTATTAATTTTGTGCAGATTTTCATTTTTCTGATTGTTATATATGGAAATACGTTTAATACAAAAATTAACAATCAAATAATATAATTAAAAAACAATTCTATTTTTTACCCTGGAATGTTATTTCTTAGTAAAATAATCGTTGAAACAAATTTGTTTTATAACTATAATATGATATGAAAAATGAAACAAAAGAAGTTGAATTATATAGACAACAATTTAAATCACTGGAAATAAATGCATTGCGGCACCGGGCGTTAGTTGCATTATAGCAGAATATATAATTTAATGTAAATCTGTTACGATGATACACTTTAGTTTGGATGATACATCTTCTGTCAGGAGAAGTGTTTACGGACGTGCGATACCTCAACGTTGAATTAATCTTTAAATTGTTAATTATAAGAACGTTCTCTATCCTATCTTATTCTAAGCCTCAAGTTAACTTAGAGGTTTTTGATAATTTGTATATGTACACACATAAACACACACACACACATATGTAACATACATGTATATATATATATATATATATATATATATATATATATATATATATATATATATATATATATATATATATATATATGTGTGTGTATGTATGTATCTATATACACACACACACATATATATATATATATATATATATATATATATGTGTATGTATGCATCTATATATATATATATATATATACACACACATATATATATATATATATATATATATATATATATATATATATATATATATAAATAGCGGAATCTCGTTGAAACTAAACCAGACATGAACTTTTTCGAATAATAAACAATTCTTTATTATTTAAAACGTACTCAAAAAAATATTGTTTTTAATTATAATTCAGTCAGTTATTTTTGACTTCCTGCAAATATTAGGTCATTAAATATGAAATGTCCAATTTCGAATCAAAAGTTTAGTTGATTATATCTCAAACAAGAAACAGTACAATTAATTAATATATGTGCCTAAACTATCAACACTGTTTTGTCATCTTAAAGGTAGCTTGTTTATGCCAATAGCGAAAAAGCCTAAAGAGTGAGTGAGTGAGTGACGATGAAATCACGAAAGGCGTTTTCCACAGCTTGTTGGGAATTGATTATTTTTCCTTGCAAGAAGAGGTCCAAATTTTGGAATAAATGGTAGTCCATTAGTGCAAGGTCTGGTGAATACTGCGGATGACAGAGAGTTTCCGAGTCCAGCTACTGTAATTTGACCAGTGTTGTTTATGCGACATATGGTCGAGCTTTGTCTTACAAGAGAATTGGCCTGTCTATTTTGACCAATCCGACTGCTTAATCGCAAGAATCCTTATCATTTCGTCCAATTGATTACAGTAGATATTCACTGTAATTGTTTGACCAGGTTTCATGAAGCTTTAGTAGATAATATCAAGCGCAGGACTACCAAACAGACACCTTTAGCTTTTTTTGATGAATATTGAGTTTTGGACTGTATTTCGGCGGATTATCTTTATCCAACCATTGTCCCGAATGATTACGATTGTCAAAAAGAATCAATTTTTCATCACACGTAACAATACGGTGCCTATACAGCTTCTTTACCTTGCCAATTTTTTTTTTAAATTGTCCAATAATGTTGGAATAGTAACACAAAACCTTGCTGTTCATTCATGTGTAATTTGAGATGGCTTTGCTTTCACTATAGCTTTCAGATCATCGATATTCACCTCGGTCTCAGGTCGTCCAAGTGGCTCATTTTCACTAACTAGAACAAAAGTTATCGAACTATCTACGTACTGTGCGCTCATTATCTACATCCTCTCCAAACACTTTGTTCATATTTTGAGCTGTCTGCGATGTATTCGTTCCACGATGGAATTCATGTTTGAAAATAACACGAGTTTTTGACTTATCCATGGTTTCACAAAATTTGCCTTAAAAATTAATTGAATATTAAACACAAGCCAAAATATGCGTTTGAAAGAATGATAACGTATACCTTCACAATAAAAAAAATAGAAAATGTCAATCAAAGTGAAGGTGTTTCATCTTTACGTATATTATAGAGCACTAATATTTTAAGAATTGCTCATTATATCATATATTGATGATCATTATTGGTCTATAATTTGTGTATTTACATTAAATTTTTGTTATTTTAACGATATTAAATTTTACTTGTGTCTTTTATAAATGCAATCCTATTATTGTATTGTCCTAGTGTTTTGTGTAAAAAAGCTTTTAGTATTTAATGAGAACTACCATTCTGTTTGATAAACAGATGTTATAGCTATTAATTATTTACATTTTTTTATATGCAGTAATTAAACCTTTATTGGTAAGGTTATTTTTAAGAATGTAACTGGTATTCCGACGTCAGCTCAAACCAAACTAAAGTTTTATTGTTAATTCAGTTCATTGTGTCATAGCACATTTTTGTTTATTTTATAATAGTCTTCGACCTGTTAAGTAAGTACACTGAAAAAATTGATTATGAAAGTAAAAAAAATTAATCGTAAATACGGAACAAAAAAATTAAATAGATACTGAAATACTATCATTTTTTAGTTAAACACTTAAAAAAAATACAAAAAATAAGCCATTCCATTTACGCAATATTACTCAACACTTGATTCCATGAAAAAAATTAAAAATGATATTAGTTGGAGTATAAAAAATAACAATAACGTTTTATGACTTACAACTGAAAATTGTTGCAGGACTTACAAACGATTTTCTCAAACATATGCTGCTTACATACCATCTTAAAGCATTTAAAACAACGTGTTTAATGTTTTCTGTCTTTAGATCGAGGATAAAGTTGATATTTCTGCCCCTTTGGAGCGGGTTGAAGGGTTTTTCCTTTTCCTGGGACTGTGAAAAACAGTATTCCTGCAAATAATGCCTTCAATCCATTGGAAATTCTGTCAGGAAGCAGTTAATCATTCAAGTGGTCCTTTATTCAGACATTATTAATTGGGTAGTACTAAACTTAGTAATTTTCGTAATTCAAGCACTACTAGTTCATCTAAGTCACTATCATGCGTCAAAATTTCTTTATCTTTTAAATATTTCCGCACCATGATTTTTCTAAAACAGTAGGGTAGTATAATAGAGCCACTTATGATCCCAACGTGCGTTTATCAGCTCTAGTGATAAAAGACATGCACAGAAGTTGACCAGCAACTAAAAGATCAACAATTAGGAAGCTACTGAAGTACACCGATCAGTGATGCCAACGTCTGAGTTTTTATGGCTAAAAAACCTAATGCTGGAGTCGGTATTGATACTATTATACCAATGAAGGGTTAAAATTATTAGAAATGTCCATGTTTACTGAATGGTTAAGTAAGTATATATATATATATATATATATATATATATATATATATATATATATATTATATATGTATGTATGTATATAAATATTAATGAGTAAAACTGAACGCAAATTCTGAAAATTTATAAACTTTTTTAAAATGCGTGAAGGTAGAAAATAATGGCTATTTGGAAAAATGGGATATTTTAACAACGAAAATAAAGTAATTAATCTATATAATTCAATTAATTTTGTAATCTACAATATACAGTTCAAGACGTTTCAATTCCAAGTAAATAATCTTGTAATATTTTATGTTGTAATTTTACTTTAATTTTCCAAGCGACCGTGTTTTTTTTTGAATTGTTTCATAGATAATTTATGAAAATTTAACATTATTGACTCTTTTTTGTAGACTTCTTTAAGATACTTTTTATACTTAAATCTAAAATTTTAACAGAACAAGTTGCAAAAAAATGTTCTATAAGTTAATGTATTATGTATTAGTAGTAATAACAATTAAATTATTGTGACTGATCTTATGTGGATTTTCTTTTTAGTTGTCTAATTTGATTCAATTTGTATTCTAAATTCAAATATTTGAATAAACTTATTGTTCAATATTTAATAAGTTACAAGATAATGTGTAATATTCATGGAATAATTGATAGAAAAGAGAGTTCCATTGTTCAATTGAAAATCTACTTTATTATTTAAAGAATAAGCTGTAGTTAATGAAATAAATAGTATACATTTAGAAAGTATATTCAGTTTGCAGTAAATTGAACGTCTTTTCCAGTCAACACAATGCCATTTGTATGTAGTTAAATGTGTTACCGCCAAGTTTCAAGCTGTTTCATATTTATAAAAATTCATACATTTTAATAACATAATATACAGCTACTTTCCCAGAGGGACAGTATAAAATAGATGAGATACTAGTGTAGGGTACATAGCGCTACTGAATATTTCGCCCTATATTCAAGTACGTCTTATTGTGTGCGGATTATTCACTGCAGTAGCAATAAATATAATTTTCAAAATTTCCATCTATGTATTTTCGTCGTAAAAGTTTGAGGCATATTAGTTTGGAAACTTAAATTTTGATATTTAAATAATATCGTTTTTTATTTATTATACTTTATAATAACTTATTAAAATTCAATAAGTAATTTAAAGTGCGATTACTAAGTAATTTTCAATACTTGAATAGCAGATAGTCGAAGTTTTTCATAAAAAAAATATTGGTTTAATTTTGTAGAAAAATGATTTATTTCAATAAATTATAACTCTTGAATGATATCAATAGTCGAAAAATCCTTGCCGTTTTAATTATGACAAAAACTAAAGAAAAAAAATATAAGTTATATTTCCATTTACAAATGATTTTTTTTCTCCCCTTATACATTATAACATTTTTTTAGCAACGATTAAAAATGATAAATAACTAATTATAGATCATTTTTGTTTAATGCTTCTTCATATTTCGATAGTGAGAAAATTATCTTCGGAGAGATAAGGTATAGAAAAATATTTTTTATGTAAAAAATCCTGTAGAAACGCGCATAATCAAAAATTAAAAAAATCAATAATTGACTATAAATCATTTTTATTTCTTGCCAAAATTTTCGTATATTTTGTGGTGAGTGAAAATTTATACGTGAAAGTGAATTTATCCACAGTGTGAAAACTATATTGTAATAAAAATTAAATATAAATTATTCATTAAAAATAATATCTATTTTCAATAAAATTGATTCTACAGTCATATATATATATATATATATAAGTAAATATGATTTTTATAGTTTAAATTAACATGTGTACTTTTGTGTGGAATCAAAACACAAACAGGACTTAAAGTTTTCATTCGCCTTAAATTTTTACTATAATTTTATGTTTGTGTAAGATTACGATCACTATTAATAAGTTATCAGTAATGGTCGTAATCTTAGCAAAATGTAAAATTTTAATCTCTGTTTGTTTTTTGATTAAACTTATATTGTTAGTAACAATATTATCATAAATTTGATTTTAGGGAGATCAAATTACCAGGATTTGCTTAATTAGTTTATTTTATGTAAAATTTAATTATTTTGCATTTTGTTGTATTAATTACAAAATTTGTCAGTGAATATAAAATTTATACAATGGAGATAGATAAAAGTAAATCTAAATTTATGATTGTTTTTATAACTCCGATTCCGTTGGTATATTGACTTAGCGATCTTGGTACTAAGGAGTCACTTGGTTCATCTATTGCGGTTAGTTTCGGTTTTTCAGTCATCGTCACAAAATTAGTCTGTTGAAATAAATGCAATTAGGTGAATTTATTAAATAGATTTTGATTTTGATTAAATTTAAAAAAAAATGATTTGTCTGTAATAATTCATCTAAAATTTTTTGTAACTATTGTTTCCTGTATATGTCGTGTATACTAGTAGAATAAAGAAAGTTTATATATTTTATAATTTATAAGATATATATTAGGTATTCAGAAAAATAATTGCGTTTTATGACCTTCAAATTCATATACTTGTCAAGCTTTGTTGATTTTTTTAGCTGTTTTAAGTAGTCCAGAACTGTTGGTTGATTAACGCCTGACTTTTGTGTAAATAATCGAATTGTGCGTAATTCTGATTCAACTAACGTCTTCGGTTAGTCGTTATGAACTGAAGAAAAACTATCACCGCCATCTTCATTTGTAAGATTCTCGTACCCAGTATAAAATTTTTGGAACCAGCATTGCACCGTACGGTCTTATTTAGTTTACGAGCAGTTTCTATGCTTTGCCACCCGTTTTGAACCCATACGAAAAATGATTTTATTTCTTTCTTTTCCATCTTTAATTCAATATCCCAATTTGAAGTGAAATTAATAATAAAACCAAAGTAGATGTTACCAAAATATAGACCGACAAATGCGCTTTAAAATGATATTAACATGAACATGATGAACTGACACTTTTATTGAAAAAATATGGTTAGAATTCAGAAAATGAAAAACAAAATTATTTTCCTTCCATCTAATATTTTATAAGATAAATATTATATCTAATTTCATAACTAATATAACAATTGTGAATTTTGTCAAACGGGAGAACATATAATATAAAGCCATTTAATATTAGCAAACAATTATATATTTCATTTGCTTACATTCACATTCAACAGTAAAGTCTATATACTGCGTAGACATTAATTATAGAACAGAATAGGAGAATTTCCATGTTTTCATGAAGATTATAATTTATTATTTTTTTTCTTTTACAAAGAAATATCAATAGTCAAACAGGAAACTGGTACTTTTTCACTAATTGTTTAAAATGAGAAAATTGTAAATTTATTTAATCAGAATCAGTTTCACAATCAACAGTCTTCATTGAAATTCGCAGTTAGGATTAGATATATGTGTAGTGAGAATACAGAAATTGATGCCTTTTTCTAGACGCATTATTCATGGTTCTTGTTGTTTATTTTTGTTATAGTGGTCTTATTTCACCGTAATAGTTCTGATGGATTTAACTTAATTTTTATTCTATAACCGTAGTTTTGGGTGTTTATCAACTTATATGTTCTAAAAGAAATGAAATTGAAAGGATTTTTAGAAGTTTTCTTCGAAATTTATCGTATCTGTCCTCATTTCATAAATTATTTGTCATTTATAAAACTTATAATATTACTGTTGACTCTTATTTTATATCAGATAACTATCATTTCATTCAAGTTGATATGCTATTGTAAATAGTATATTCAATTAATATTTTTTTTATTCTAAAACTTACTACCAGTGAAAATTATGAGCAATAAAAATTTAACATAATTTAATATTAAATTTATTATAATTTTTATTAATAAAATATATAAATAATTGTGTTGATAAATTTTTATTCGGGTTCCGGAATTGTATTAGAAGTTATGTAATAAATTTCAATGAATGTTAATAAAAATAATTTGAAGTCAAAAATCATAAATAAAAGAAAAAACTAGCTAAATTAGATATAACATATTATATGTTGGTTTGTATTTTGTACATTGTATGTATTTTTTAATATTTCAAAAATGTGTATTAATTTTAAATTTTAATCCCAAAGAAATTGATTTTATTATAAGGTGAATGAATATATATGAAATAAATTTTCATTTTTATTTTAAAGAAGAGTAATATTATTTATTATGCATTTATTTAAATTGACTTGAGTAATTTTTAAAGTGGTATATATTTTCTACCGATGAATCGACTGTTCCTATGTAGTATCTGATTTGGAAAAAATATAAGTATATAAATATAACTATATATATGTAGTTTTATAACTATTAGAAATATGGAGTTCCAAGTCTGAATTTAAAAGAGATTTATTAAAATATGAAAATGTGCAGCTTAAATGAAAATAAACTTTATTCAAATAAATGTAAATACACAACCAAAACTTCAAATCATAAAAAAATATTTCATATTTAACTTCTATTAAAATGGGAAGAAAATAAAATAATGAAATATAATTAAAATAAGCTCTTCTGTATATTACTTTCTCTATAAAATTATTAAACAAAACATGCATGTAAATCGTTTTCGTGAATACTTGGAACATTTATAATGTTCCCATTGTGTATAAAATTTAAATCTTATCCATAGTTCAATTTATTTTCTTAATCATAGATATTCACAATAAACACATATCAAATATCCAGCTAGCAGTTTCTAACTTGTTTATTTATGTGTGTTTAAAAATATTTATGCTACTTAATTATATACACTTCTAATTTTTTTAGTAATATAATTTATTAATTAACAGTTTTTTTGTGGTTTGTGGGCTGAAAAAGAATCACTTATGATAAAATTTGTACTAGTTAGTGAAACATCTTGAACAGTACGAAGGTTAATTTTAGAGGTACTATTTTTTTTAAAAAAAAAACATTTTTCAATGATTTTATATTTCACAAATAAAGTTTTTCTCATCTTATCAATTACAAAATTTTTTTGATGAAAACTTTTCAGTAAATGCTGTCAAAAAAATTCTCAGTAAATGCAGTAATGTTATCAATCGTTTTTAATTTTTGTTTGTGAGTATTCAAATGGAAAAACTGTCATCCTCTAATTGTTAAAGTACAAAGTAAATATAATTAACATTTTATTCTCACATTTGAATGAATTATTAATGTTATTTCCTGACATAAACTGTTATGATAAATGATTTACGCTCCCTTTACCTAAACGGAAATGCCCCTTCTCAATTTAGACACAGTTTTCAGCTAATTGTTTTTCAAATACTGTTTTTCTTCCAAAATATACTTTGGAAACGTCGTGAAGGTGAATTTTGAATTTACTTATAAATTAATGTGAGGTTCCCCTTGAAAATGTAGAACTTTTTAAAGTTTTAAATAGCTCATTTTCCCAGTATTAGTTGTATGTAAAGAAGAATGTTTTAATATCTTTTTTATTTTGAAATTTGACTTCATATTTTTCAGTATATTTTTCATTTTTAGACTTTTCATAAATAATACAGAACTGAACATACTGGTACTGAAAATATGCTCCTTATATGGTATACTGTATTTAAATTAATAATATTTTCCATATTGATTATGATATATCTAAGGAATTAATTTATTTTTAACCAAAATATTGGAAGGAGTTTTCGATAGATGAATATTAAAGTAAAGTAACTTTACTTAACAATGACAAGAGTCAATTTGAAGATAAATTTAACTTAAAACTGTTTATGTATAAGGTGTATAAATCAATTCTAAAAACTTAAGTTGGACAAGGATTCTATTAGACAATGTATCATATTAAAACTATGAAAAATGATGACCTCTTTTAAGAATTTTTTTCAAAAAAAGTATTCTACTTAAGATTAACATTTCATATGAAGTAAATAGTAATTTATGGCTGTTAATTTCTTTTATAATATCTATAACTTTTCATATTTATATCATGATATAATCATAACATATAAAGATTTGAAAAAAAGATGTCGGCTTTGAGTCAAAGAAGTCGTAATGAATTTTCGGCCTCTTCCATTGTTTTAGCATTTTTTGCATGTTTTATTCATCACAACACCTTCCTCCAAAGCTGAACAAATCATTCCCGCAACTTTGGCATCATTTTTTTCAACTGGAATGCGAAAAGTATGTAATAGCTCATATGCTGTTTTTCTGATGCCATCGTATTCATTACTGTTTTGTGAAGTTATACCAACTACTTGGTTAAAATATAGTGTTTTTAAATGTTAAGATTGGCATTTGGAAATTCTAAAACGACGAAAAAAATTTTAGTTTAAAACAAAGCTATGGCTAATTTAATTTAGAGGCATCCAATTAATTTTTACATCTAATATATTATGATTATGGATAAAATATTTTTTTTGATTGTAAATTATCTGGGATAATGGTGTTGATGAATCTTTTGTTGTACGAATTATTGCTGTATGCATATACTGATAAAAAAGAGATAATATATAGGTATATAAAAAAATACATTTATTAAAAAAAGGAAAGTACTACTTAAATTATGAATTTTGTATTGAGTTATTATTACATAATTCTAATACATAACTCGATTACAGTAATAAATTACGCATTTTAGAGAACAATTAAAAGAGAATGTATTTTTTTTATTTTATTATTCAGTCAAATACTATTGATAAGTAAAAATTTTGATTAACAAACGTGTTTGAGTATAAATAAATAATACTTTATCATATGAAACGTACATAAAAGTGAATCTCTTTCAACATATTTTAGTGTTTTATATCCAGTTCCATTATTCTGGGAAGCGCTAAATTGAAATATAAATTGTCGTTCTTATCGAGCATATTGATGTTTATGATGTCATAAAACATAAAGATTGTCACGGAAGAAAAAAATGAATATGGACAAATTAATGATGAAGGCGCTATAAAAAAACGCATAACTATAAAAAAGAACAGTTAGTTGGTCTGTCTTTCACTAATATACTATTTGTCCACAGTCAGCTAACTTTAGCCTGGTGTTTATATTGTAAGGACGTGGCATTATAGTGGTCACTATATCAAACCACTGTCTTCGTTAATGATAACTACCATTACATTGTCCTAGCCTCATATCCGTAGCACGCAATAACGACGCATTTCTACGTCTGTGTTTTTGACGCTGTCGCATGTATACTTTTATCTTTGTCTTGTTAACAATCCGACCACTAATGGCTGTTTTAACGTTTTGCAAAGTTATTTTGACCTCAGATCTGCGAAATGGGTTAATAATTACGAAGACGTTTTAGTTTTTAGGGGTACTCGCATTCATCTTGCTTGTATAAGAACGTTAGTTGACGGAAGTGAATTCAAGACGTTATTGTGGATCTGATTATCTGAGATGAATCCAAAATTGTATTTCTGGCTTTGTTGTCTACAATAAAATAAAACATTAAATGTGTAAAGAAAAAAATCAGTAATAATGTACGTGTATCTATTAAATTATTCGACATAAAAACAATTCCACACTTCAAATATATATATATATATATATAATTTCGTACATATATATATATATATATATATATATATATATATATATATATATATATATATGTAAAGATAGTTAGATAGATATGTATATATGTACGCAGTGGCGGGTATAGGACCTGGCAGCCGCCAGGGGCTCCGGACTCGGGAAAAAATTAATCATTACGTAAAGAAACAGAGCTAACACTTCAACTTCTTAAAACGAATTAAATATTCTGATCAGAAAATTTCATTAAACAATTCCGTAATGAATTTTCTAATATAGAAAAAGAAGCAATAAACATCACATCTTTAACTTTTGATAAACAGGATGAAATACGTACGTGGTTGAAAGAATATGGAAACGAATTCATTTTCTTCACAAGAAAAAAATCATTTTTAATTATTTTAATGTTGTTTGTGATAGTATGATTGCAGAAATTGAGCAAGGAAATAAAATATATGATAAAAAAAATAGAAAATTTGAAAATATTCTTTGATTTAAGTTTGCCTAATTTAGAAAAGAAGAAGAAATTAGAAAAATTAAGAGAAACTTACAAGAATGTTAATAATATTATGGATTTTGATGATGAATCGGAACAATTCTTCTTCTTTATATATGAAGACAAAAATAAATTTAATTCTGCCACAAAAATATACTAGGCAGCAGATGAAATATCTTCAACATTTTCAAATATTAAAATTATTTTAAAATTTATTTGACTATTTCAAATGCATCCGGAGAAAGATTGTTCTCAGCGGTGTTAAAAAGACAGAAAAACTATCATCGAAATACAATGTCAGAGGAAAGGCTAAATAGTATGGCGCTTTTGTATATAGAACATGAAATATTAAATAAAATCGATAGTTTGAAAATAATTGATGAGTTTGCTCGACAATAATCAAGAAAAAAGATTATTTAATATCTTCACTTCAAATGAAATGTATTTTTTCAGTTACAGTTTCACATATTTGAAATTTTTTGTTCCTTTATTTTTCTGACAAATAATTCAGAATATATTATTTTGATGTACTTTATATATTTATAGAATAAAGTTATACGATATAAAGAAAAATGTTATAAAATATATTTACACAAGCAGTTTTTTTTACTCATCAGATACATTTAGGGGCCTCCGTAAATTTTACCTCCAGAGCCCCCAGCAGGGTTAATCTTCCCCTACATCTATGGTATGCAATTTTCGATGAAAAACCAATTATTCAATAAACTGATATGTCCTGTAATTCTGTAAAAAACATGATGAATTCTTTCCTATTCAGCGGTTTTTTTGATCGTATGGCTTTCTGAAGAAAATCTTATATTTTAGAACAGAGATGGCAAACCTGTTTCTTCGAGTGTGTTAAAGAATATGCCTTATTCTTAAAAAAAATCATTATTTCAACAGATAAAAAAGTAACCAATTGGTAATAATAGTTTCACATCTTATCTAAGGTTTATTACAAGGATTTTTTGGTTTCTAGTTATGATAGAGAAATAAACAGTATGGCTATACGAAATTTATGCTTTGTTAGTTTGAAGTATTTTATATTTAATGATGAAGTATGATTGTAGAATAATTATTGAGCGCAGCAATTAAAATATGTATATAAATTATAAAGTTATTCGTAAAATTTATGAAATTTATTATTTGAATTAAGGTTTAAATAATATTTTCTTTTAGTCAATTAAATGATGAATAATGATTTCTTCACTATCAAATATTATATCGAAGTTTTATAAAACATTTAAATTGAATTGCATGTTTCAACAAATGAGAAGGAAGTTTCGTTGTCAATATCTATGTAGAAATTACTAACATACATAACAACCACAAATATGTCAATCAATCTTGTCTTACTGGAAAAAATCTCATTATGATCTTATATTTTCAACGATATTTACGGGACCGATATAATGCCGTGTATGTGGTAAAATATACAAGTGAGCCGTATGTGTACAACAGTAATGTCAGTTATCTTCTATGTAAAAACAAGTAAAGCAACAAGGCCACGGTGCTTGGAAGGAGAAAAAATCGCGTTCGGGTCGAATAAGTAATTGTTCTATCAGATGTTGTTTATGGTCGGCTGTCCGGCGGTGCATTTGTTCGCAAGATAAGGTCCGTCCGCCGCGAGCTAACTGGCCCGAGATTAATCATGAACCCGATAACGCTCGAGTAAACGAGAATGCCGCCAGGACCGTACTTACGTATCGCGTACCTGACCAAAAGATTGATTCCTTCACTATTTGTTATCGAATTTGTGTCAGAGATATATAAGCGTTTCTCAGTATTCGTTTTTTATTATTAATGACAACTGTATATATATATATATATATATATATATATATATATATATATATATATATATATAAATATATATGATTTAGATTATTGCTTCATTTATTAAATGTCTAATAGAAGTTGATTTATAACAAAAATCAGTCAGTGATAAAAGGCATTTTCTTTTCAAAATATTTGCTAGATTTAAATATTATCAGTGAAATTAATCGAACATTTTAAAAATATGTCAATTCATGTTAAGCACATTTAATAAAATATTTAAATTGATCACAAATTATGACAGTTTGCATAATAAAATGATATATGAGAATGTATTGTAAGAAATAAATTGACCATTTATTATTGGCGAATATTTGTTAAGATTAATTATAATTACATGTAATTAAAAATGGTATTTGTATATTCATTTTAATTTCTATATTCATTGAAATATTTCTTGAAATTAATATATTAAATTTAAGTGTCAGCATATGTAAGTAAATATAAATTTTCATTGTAAAAAATATTTTAACATTTATTTACTAATATGTGATCATATGTTAAATATTTGAAGCTAGGAAAAATCTTGACTTTTACAATAACAATTCTATGATTATCTTTACTATAAGTTTTGGTATATTTTAATTTATTGTATAGAAGGTTTCAAAATAATTTATAAATATATATATATATACACATACACACACATATATGTATATATATATATAGAGAGAGAGAGAGAGAAAAAGAGAGAGAGTGAAAAGTGATTTTCAATTTGATCTACTTAGAAAAATGCTTTTTTTTGTATATTTCTTTATTTATATGATTTTTGTTTTATTGTTTACAAAAAAGAAAAACTACGTTTTAATATTTAGAATTCTCATCCTTGTTTAATATTATAGATTACACCTAGGCATTGATTCTGAAAAAGAAATTATTAAGGTTGTTGGTATTTAATACCAAAACTTAATAATAGTTTCATAGTTCTCTTAAACTTTCGAGCAGTGTTCGGATAATTATTCTGTGCAGAACAACCCATACTTTATTAATCAAATAGATAGGCATGGGTTGAAACATTGAAACCTACTCTTTTACATCTGTGAGAGGATATACAAAAAACATACGTTATAGTTATTTTCAGAAAAATATTTTTTTAATAAATTTAATACAATAAATTTTATTATTTATTCAAATAAAACCGATTAATTCACTTTAATTTTAATATTCAAAAATTTTAACAATGAAAAAAGGAAAAATGTAATAAGTATTTATATTCCGGAATTAATAAATGATAAATGAAGTACATACATAACATAAAAAATGCAGACATAGGCAAATCTACAAAAAATATTTGAAAATTGTTTATTTCTTCTTATATATATATATATATATATATATATATATATATATATATATATATATATATATATGTATATGTACACAGAGTGTTTGAAATGTAAGTTTACAAATTTAATTGATAGCCATTTTGGTTGGGTGAGTTTGTGTTGGTTGGAATTTGACATTTGAGGAGAACGAACGTGAAAAATTCATTATGTTTTGCTTTGAAATTAGACAAATTTTACTTATTGTAAAAACATTTTATGAAAATTAATGTTCAATTTTAGAAACGTTCAGAATACTACCTGTAAAAGTTCAGTTTTTATAATGTGTCAAGTAAGCCCACGATATTCCGATTAGTGAAGGAATTCGAAACTTAACGTCTGGACGTGACTACATGGCACGTTCAATCAAGAATTTAAACTTACGTCAAAGTGTGCCCGACTCCTGGTGGATTGTTTAGAGGTCGTGGCTTTTAGTTCGTGCTTAGAGCTCACCAGCCCAGTGGCCTTCCACAACTTGATTAATATCAAAAAGCTCTAAGTGTCACCACGATTTATCCGTATAATTAGTGAAGCATGAGTCAAGGCTCCTATACTTGACTCTCAGAAAACGAAAGTACTGCACGCACGGGTCGAAGTACTCTGGTTAATTCTACGTCGTGTAGTCCTCCATCGAGTATCCTGTATGAAGTGTTTTGAAATAAGGCATATTTTTTGTATAAAATATAGATGACAGAAAAATTTTGACCCAAAGATCAAGAATGCCGCCGGGAATACTTGCATAGTAATTCGTTGTTGCGATTAAAACAGATAACCTGGACTTATCAAAGAAAACAATCATGATTGATGAGACACACTTTGACTTATTTCAAACTTATTTCTCAATATAGTCTCCATTGACAGCTATACACTTGGTCCAGCGAGTTTACAAAATACGTATTGTCAAGTTTGGGAAGAGCAAGAAGTCATAACCGGTCAAGTTAGGAGAATAATATGGACGAGAAATCAATTCGAAGTCTAATTTTTGTAATTTTGCCATTACGGCGGTAAAATTGTGGGACAGCGCGTTATTCCAGTTAAAGAGCACTATTTTGTGCGCCAATATTAGTCGGTTTCGTTTTATCACTTCTTTCAAGCGGTCTAATAATATTACATAATAGGTTCATGTTAACGTTTTTCCTTTCGTTAAGTAGTCGATCAGAATGATTCCTTGTGAATCCCGAAAAACAGTGGCCATCACATATTCTAGCCGGTAAAACGGTCTTCGTCTTTGGCGCATTTTAACTAATCTTCGTCCAGTGCTTTGACTGCTGCTTCGACTCGGGTGTATAGTGGTGGACCCATGTTTCATCCACGGCGACGATTCGACGTAAAAAGGTCAGCTCGTTTTTCAATTTTTGCGGCAACTGCTACAATGCTCGCTTCAAAAATTTGTAGAACGTGAACAACGCGTCGCTTCTAGCTAAATTTAATCTAAACTAGTTTGAAAAGTGAGACTTGATAGCCGCGCTGTTACAAAATTAATGGTGGCGCCATATCATAGAAATTTACCGAACTTATCAAATGACCTTCATATATATATATATATATATATATATATTGTATATATGTATATATATATATATATATATATATATATGTATATACTTTTTAAATTTTTAGGAATTTTATTATGATTAAAATGGAAATATGAAAATGTCTGTAAACGTGTTCGACTTTAATAACTGCTGCAAACATTTTTAAAAAGGAATACAGAATGTTTCTATTGCATATGGGCATAAGCAGCAGAAACATACATTTGATGTATTATACTTCATGTAATTTAAAAAGGACCCGAGAAATAATCGCGTTTTGTAAACAGTTAAATAATGTACAAACAGTAGTATGAATTATAATTAAAAGAGTGAGATTTTGGAGATATGTTACAGAGAGACACTTAAATATAAGAATTAGTAATGTGTAAGAAAGATCAAATTAAAAAATAGACCTATCTATTGACTTATTGACAATACATTTTTATGGGATGTGAGATGTGTAAACATTTTGTTTGTAAAATTAATTTTAGTTTCAGTACCAGAACTAAAATGTGAAACAATAGAAATTTTCTTTCTGTTGTGACATTAAAATTTTATTAACTAATAAAGAACTAATTAATTATTATACATATTCTAATAAATTATGTGATAAATATAAAAAAATGTTGACGATTTGTTTCCAGATTTAAATAACATGCAATTGCATTTAAAAAAATAAAAATGCCAATATATTTACTCTATCAACGTAGCAAATTACTAGTTCAGTGCAATCTAATTACCACAATGCAAACATGCAATCAGCCTGTTAATGCAAACCATGTGCAATTTATAAACTAAGAGGATAAATGAATTATTTCAATACGTTAAAAACTCTTTAACACATGCATGTTTTTCCTTGCACCGATTTTATTGTTTATGGCACGAACTTAAGATTATGTTTAATAATATATAAAACAAAATTACAAGTGTACATTTTTCATGACTTCATATATTTATAATGAAAAGTTTATGAACACAATATAAGTAATTATGTAGTATTATAAATAGAAATAATTTTATAATGTTAAAAATTATAGCATGCTATTTGATAATTGTTAAAACTTTATTTTTATTAACGATAATTGAATGAAAAGTTCTTAATCTTAACTAAACTGGAAATACCCCAGCATTTAAAGTGTTCTATTCGATTTTTCTATGTAATTCGTTGTAATGTTATACGTAACTTAAGGAAATTACGACGATTTTTTTCTATTTTAAATATTGATCATTTTTATTACCACATGAATTATGTAGAAGTTGTTTCACATTATAATTAAACGGAATTATTATTTTTTTTGGTTTTTATTTTAGGTTAGATTAGTAAATGAGTGGTTGTAAGTACGAATACTTCAATAATTGAAAATAAATATTTCAAATATTGTTAATTTACATACAGTATATGATCGAATATGTAAACGTTGAATATATTGAACAGATTAATATTGAAAACATTATTTTTGTATTTCCCTTTCTAAACTTTTAATAATCAAAGTAATAAAATGCTTGAAATAGTAAACAGAATATTTTCTCTCTATGAAATATATCTATTCATCTACAAGCTTAGACAATTCTTGCAGATTGTATTTTCATACATTTTTCTAATGTCAATTTTTTAACTTTTATTTTTTTGCGATATAATTAAACAACGTTTCTTTTAGATGCCAAAAATAAAATACAATAATTGACAAACTAATATATTGTTCAACCCTTGAAAATGATTCAGAAAATTATTTTGAAAATTTACTATTTTTGCAAAGAATAAATGTGTGTGCATCTGTAATATCTATTGGGTTGGCCAGAAAGAAAATACATTTTTTTCTACGTAAATGAAAGGCGAATTTTTACAATCTTTCAGGCCACTTCATGATTCTGTGCTCAAAATAGTTCTCATCTTTTTCGACAAAAAACAGTACTAAGAACGATTTGATATCATCATCAGTGAAGGTTTTACCATTCAAGACGTTTTGTAGAGAACATAACAAATAATAGTCTGATGATGCCAAATCTGGTGAATATGGTGGATGTGGTAACACATCCTATCCAAGCTGCAAAAATTGTTAACGAGTGACCAAACTTGTATGTGGTCTAGTGTTGTCATGGTGAAACACCACATTTTTGCGATTCACCAATTTTGGACTCTTCTGTTTGATGAATCATTCAATTTATCCAGTTAAAGATAGTACACGTCCGAATTAATGTTTGGTTCCTTTGAAGCAGATTAAAATACATAATATATTTAAAATCACACCAGAATGACAGCATTACTTTCCTTTGGTGAATATATGATTTTGAAGAGCTTTGAGCAGGTTAATAACGCTTACTCCAAGATCTTTTTCGTTCGATGTTGTTGTAGATGATTCATTTTTCATCGCTTGTTATCATATGTTTCAAAAATGGATCGTCTTCTTTACGTTTCAAGAGAGAATTTCATATGCCAATGCGTTTAGTGAGATAACCTTCGTCTCTTTGAGCTCGTGTGGTACCCAAGTATCAACCTTACTAAGGTATCCAAGTTGTTTTAAATAGTTATTAACGCTCGATTTCGATATGTTAAGATTCTCAACAATCTCTCGTGTCGTTAAACGCTGATTGGATTCGAACATTTTTTTTATTTCGTCATTATCAAGTTCGATTGGCTTTCCTGAATGTAAAGCAACTTTAAAATCAAAATCTCCAGACCGAAATTTAGTAAATCAATTCTGACACACCCGTTGTCTTAAGTCATTTTTACCATACACATCACATAAGTTTTTATGAGCTTGCATATTGTTTTATTCCTTTTCGGAAGTAATACAGAAAAATATGACAAAAATGTTCCTTTTGATTTTCCATTTTGAAGTTGACGGCAAACAAACAATTGTTAATGAAATCGTGCACTTTCTTTACCTAAACCAAGCTTGTACTGTCAGCTGTTAAGTTACATAATGAATTTGTGGTTTAGAATGAAGTTAGTTACATTTCAAGACGTAGGTCTATCTATTAGGGAAAAACGTAATTTTTGGTCAGCTCAATAAATGAAACAAATATGCAAAAGATAAAATACCTAAGTAAGTTTCAGAAATGTTTTTTATGATAGAAAAAATTTATAATTGGTCTATCTTTTAGATTTAATGAAGTGACGAATGACCCATTAAAAGGAGTGAAAAAATAGTACGTTATTCTTATTTAAAAAAATCAAGATCCTAAGTATTAAAATGTGTTCTATCTTACACAAATTAATTTAAGATTTATTTTATGAACCAAAAAAAATTTTTTTGTAACAGAACATAAAAAAGTACTTTATCGGTCTGAGAATGATAACGTTGCCATAGAAATGTATATGTTGATACGTAATGATCAGTAAGTAATTATTGAATATTTTTTTGTAGTTTATGGTTTGTGTGAAAAATTAATTTCTGTAAGTGAATTTATCTATAATGTCAAGAGTATAGTAGTGACGTACCATACTGAAACAATTGCGATAAACGCTATATTAGGGATCTTTAATAACATTATAATACGTTTTTAAAAATACCAATTATTGAATTAGAATAGTGTTATGTCGAATGTTCTAAGCTAAAAATGCATGTCACATTAAAATTATTCAAAGGATAAAATAAATGTGGGATTTTGATTTTAAGAAATTTTTTTGTAATTAGATTGTTTTCTTCCAAAAAAAAACAAAAGAGAACTGTTTTTAAATGTAAATTTTATTTAAAAAATTGTTCGATTTTTAGATTTTTAAAAATATTTACATTTTTTTGTTTGTCTAAAAAATAAATTCTTTAAATCTAATTTATTTTTCATAAATGTAGTGATATCTCTTTATATTATTGTTACAAAACAATACTTTAAAATTTTAATATTATAAACAAACCAAATTAAACACTGATAGCTAAAAAAGTGAACACCAAATTACACAAGTTTACATAAATTTTACTTATTTAATTATAAAAGTTAAAAGGAATTACCTTAGTAATTAATTCTAATAAAATATTGTTCTAAAAATAATAGTAAAAATATTTTTTAAGAATAACATCTTAGACAGTATCTCCATGAATTAAATTGTCTTCATCAGTTTCTAGCAAATTGTCTATGATAGTAGTTTAAGTAGGTATATCAACATAATTCCTAACATAACTTCTTAATAATGTTTTAGCTACATAATTTTGTTAAGGTGTGATGATCTGAAACAAAAATTAATAACAGTGAAGAATAGAAAGGAGTGATATATAGCATTGGGTTTTATCTTAAATTTTTCCTATCCAAAAGTAAAATAGTCCTGGGGACGGGTCAGAAAATAAATAGGTTTATTTTCTTTCAAAACTTTTTTTGATTGAAAACACTTGATATTACTCATTATAAAATTATTAGCTTCCCCTTTTTACATTTTACGGTTTGGAAACAATGATGTTTGTGATGTTTTTCAATTTCGAGTGTCACTATGATCCGTTTTAATAACTGCTTAGGAGTGTATCACGGCATTTTGTTGACGGTTGATTATTGTGATGGACTACAAATCATTATTTTTATGTGCATTACTTATGTTTGTATATATTACATTAATCATCTTTGTCAAATAAATACTAATATTACAGTTGTTAAATATGTTCTCATTTTATATTATTAACAGAAATTTCATTTGTTTCTTTATAATAATGTACAAAACGCTTATATAAAATCATCAAATTTGAAATAGACTGATAAGTAATTTTTAGTTTTATTATGAATAATTTCTAGTGATTACCGATAATGATTAGATTATTCGGTCAATTTTTTTAAATTTTCTGGGGTTTTGTTACTAAGTTTATGTTTTCTACGTTGACATTTTTTATATAATTTGAGATTATAAGTTTCGTAATTACTATAACATATCGAATAAGATATTATGTAATACTTAATATTGACAAAAAGTATTTCCGACATAACGAAATATTTATTTTAATGCACCGATCGATCGTGAATTAACAGTAAATGTCTTTCTTTTTATTGACGTAAGTTTAATATTTAAAACACCAGTTTATAAAAGTACTCAAATATATTTTATAGTATTGTGATAGTCACTTTCACAAACATATTGTATTTATTAAAATATCGTTCCAGATGTAATAATTGCTATAAATGCACAGATTTTTTATGCTTTAAAGTATTTTTTACTTTTTAAAAAGTATTAGACTTAATTTTTGACGATTATTTATTTATTTCTATTATATATATATATATATATATATATATATATATATATATATATAAAACAGTTGTATGACTATAGGATTAAAATGAACAATTATGGTTAAAATGTATATAATTAAACATGGATATTTGAAAACATAAAAATATTAAACGTGTCTTATAAAAAGTATTTAGAAAATTTTAATAGAAAATATAATAGCATTATAATTGTATTTCACTACAATTCTGTTTTTATTTTAAATATAATAAATTTGAAAATGATTACCTAAGTAATCTTACTTACATTACAATGATGTATTTTGAGAGGTTTCTTCTGCTAAGTTGATTTATTTATGAAGAACTTAGTTTTAGAATATAAAGTTCAACTGACAAAAGATCAAATTACAGAAAGTGGTTTAATGACACTTATTTCTAACGAAACTTACTTTGAAATGATCGAAGAGATAATTATTTTCACATAAAACCTGTAAAATACCATTTATTTTTGTCATGTGACATGTATATTTATTATAAATTCGTGACGAAATTACTTGAAATTCAATAACACCTGACTACCTCTTAGCTAAACGATTAGACATTTGTAGAGAGTCGTGTAGAAAATTTAATAATTATATAGGATCAAAATTTATTAAATAAAAAATAATGACACAAAATTTTTCTCCTAATTTAAAAAAAAGAGGTTGTTTGTGGCAATGGTTTAGAGAAAATATTGCAGGTAAACTAAGAGATTATCTTATATTTAGTGTATAAGGGTGAGTAATTCATCCGATTTAATTTGTAGCACCATCGATACTGATTAGCCGAGAAATTAAATGTGTAAACCGTAATTTCATTATTTTATGAAAAAGTTGGTTTTTTGTGTGCTATTTTAAAAAGATATATTATTGTTCCAATGTTTTCTGAAGAAATATTAACCAAAAGTTCTACGGTAGCTAAATTTCAGACAAAAATTATAAATCAATGAACGTAGAACTAATAGTAAATTTTCAAAAAAAATTTTTTGTTCACCCATAAACTAAAATAACAAAATATATTCTTGATCAAAACTTTTTAATGATTCAATGATCAATAATTAATTATTAAAAAAATTTGATTAGATTTTTTTTGATTTGAACATGAGGTTGAAAGTTCGTTTCGGAAAATGAATTTAGCTATATTTCCAAAATTATATTGTGGCGTATAGTATCTTCAAGTCGATGGAGTAATTTTTTTCACTTTAAAAAAGTCTATGTATTATTTGACACAATGCTTTAATAATATATTAAAATAAAAATTACTGTGGCTTACCCAGTTATCTGATTTCATTTCTTATACATTTTGAGAATATTTCAAAGAAAATGTATACACAAACAATACATAAAATTCTAAAATATGTTAGTGATTACTGATTCACTTTTCAAAATTATTCCTGACGTTTTATGAATACTATTTACTAATCAAGTAAAAGATAAATCATCTGTTTAGTAATGAAGATGGAAAATATATTTAAAACCCGTAAATATTCAAATTACAAATATTTAATTTTGTATGCAAATTCTACAATGTTAAGATAAATTTAAAACTTGGCTTATTCTGTGTTAACTCTAAGAAATTGTTTGTGATATTTTATTAATAAATAAATTTATGTAATATTTCATATTATAAATATATATATATATATATATATATATATATATACATATTACATACATGTGTGTACAATATTATAAATTTTCGACGTGAACACGTTTAAAACAATGTAGTTGGAAACTTTTATGACACTGTCTTATTTTAACATTTTTATTAAATTTTACAGTCGAACTGCCCGTGTTAGTTAAAAAATAGGAAAAAAGTAGTTATGTACGAAGAAAGCAGTAATTTCCTTTAATATATCATTCTTTATGCGACAAATATATGTATAATCGATTAAAATTGTGCAAAATTTGCTAGAAATGCTTCGAGACTGCGTGATAAATGTGCATGGGAACGATCTGTATAATCATAATTATGTGATAATTTATGCTTCAGTTGATAAAAGGTTAAAGTTATATGTTCATTTATAAAAGGAACAAGTCGCTGCTGGTGGATTATAATTGAGGTTATTGCCAACCCTTACTTGAATTTGAAGGTAATAATATCTAAAATTTATCGTCGAAGCGATAATTTTAGTTACACGTGTTGTTTTATGAAATGAATGATGATTATATTATACTGAAATATAAAAAAATGTAACACTTTTCATTGTATAAATATATTATATATATATATATATATATATATATAATTTATTTTTAACAGAAATTAACCTGTTACCGTATAGTCGAATGACTCATACTGATAAGTTCGTGGTCTTTATTACTTAGACATTTTGATAACATCTATCGCATGAACATACACAAATATCCAATCTCTTTCTTGGTCTCCCTCACTCTATCTCTCTTTCACACACTCTCATATATATATATATACATATATGTATATGTATATATATATATACATACATATATATATATATATATATATATATATATATATCACAGACGTCTTTATATATGCAGAGGGAAATTTGTACATCAATGTTCGTTGGTAAATTTTATTATTTTATTACAAATCAAATACGTTTTGTTTTTAATACTTTTTATTATAGTTCCATATCTACTTGTTTTCAAATAATTTTACTTTAGAAAAAAACATTTTGCCTTTATTACAAATGATAAATAATTTTATAAAAATGCACAATAATTAATTTTATAAAAATTAATGTTTTTTAACCTAAAGGTACACTTCTCTTAAGAAAAATAAAGAATATTTCTGATTTTTTTTATTTGAAAGTTTAAGAACAACGTCTCATATTTTTGGATATTTCTTAAAAAAATTTCATACTGCGTAACACTATGTTAACTTTTGAAAAGTATATTTAAATCTTGGTAATATATATATATATATATATATATATATATATATATATATATATATAAATATATATGTATATATATATATATATATATATATATATATATATATGTATATATATATATATATATATATATATATATATATATATAAAGTCAAAATCAAGTTGATATACCACTACCATATCAAATTATTTTTACCGCAATTGTTACTATGAGAAGAGTTTTAGTAATTTTTGAGAGAAGTGAACCAGCTCTTACAATGTTGAACATTGAGTTTATAAAACTGCATTCAACTATGTTAAAAAGAAAAATAGGAACAATAATTTAATGATTATTTTTTAGTTTTTTAGAACATGTAGAAATGTTGGTGATTTGAAAAAAAGTGGACTAATGCTTTCGTTATAGAATATGCTTAAGAAATTAGTGTGAATGATTTATCATTTTGCTATTTTAGAAATTTTATCCCAACAATCCTATGAAAGTATAGTTTCATAATTCTGCATTGGATTCTATCAATAAAATGCAAATTTTTAATTTATACATCATATTATTTTATTTATTCTCCCATACTTGAATGTTAAGAGAATAACTGCGAATTTTTTCCCATTTTCATCTTTATTTTTATGATATATATATATATATATATATATATATATATATATATATATATATAATGGAGATTATATGGCCAAATGGGGAAATGATCTTCTCTTTCAGGCCAAGATATTTTTTTCTTGTATATTATTTTGAGATTTATGAAATATATTTCTATAGTAATTTTTTTGAATTCCAAATATTGTGAAAGTTACAGGTCGTTCATCAACTAGAGAGGTAGATTGAAGAAAAATTTTAACTAAATGCTAAAATATTGAAAACAAATATTAATTATTTCCAATGAATCCGGTTTTCCATTCAATAAAAGTTAAAAGTTTCCAATATGTAAATTGGAAATTTTGATTGGCTTTTAATATTTTCACTCCATATGTTAAATCTATTCAAAAATTGTACTTGAAACATATTTTTATTGAAACAGTATTTCTTAACTTTGATGTATATAATATCTGAAGACATAATAATCTTATAGAATTATATTATTATTAGTAAGTAGTAACAGAAAGGGTATGCTAAAGGAATTAAACTTTAAACAGTTAAAAAAGAGGATTTTTATGTTGTTGTAACCAAATGTTAGTTACAAAGTGAAAAAACATAAATGGTATATATATATATATACATATTATATATATATATATATATATATATATATAATCTAAGAAACATAAATACAAAGATATTAAATAACTAAAAAATGAAGCAAATTAGAAAAGAAATCAATGACAAATATGTGAAAAAATTAAAATGTGTAATCATGTGTAATCATAGTATATACCAAATATAGATTTTCAAAATTAAGTTTTCTCGTGGTATCACATTATGAGAAGCTTTTGAGAAGGATATCGATTTCTTTTCTCTGTTCAAGATGTAATGTTTTTCACAATATTTGTATTATAACGAATTCGTTAGTTTGGGTTTAAGGGCGCGTCAAGTATCAAGGTGATTAGCACTGTTATATCGAGAATGTAAAAATAATAGAAAGGCCAATTTCATTAATTTTTTTCTTTGGTTCTATTTTCCATAGCATATTTCAGATATAGAACATATAATTTATTCTTAAGCTTTGCAATGTGTGCACCAAAAACAAAAAGTGAAAAAAGAGTTAAGTTTAACTTTTTTTCCATATAGTTCGCATAACTCTTTTTTCATCATAGGTATGCTGGAATGTTAATATTGTTTTAAATATTTTCACTAACCTAAGTGTTTCAAGAGTATATCATATGAAAAAAAATTATAAATATATGTACTACATTTCATAAGTTTAATAAATTTTGTATTATGATATATACCCTAGAAACTAGTTTTTGTGAAGTCCTGTCTTTATTTCGGTTTCCAGAAATTAATTTCTCATTTTTACACAGTCGCACATGAATATTGCGTTAAATATGATGTCAAATTCTCCTGCAGAAAGTGCAAAACAAATTTCAACTAAATTGTTCTATAATTTGTAAAATAGTGTATTATTTTTCAAAAATTAATATTTTACTTACACGTTAACGTAACAGTAGCAAGTATTAAAACAATATCTGATAGAATAATATTCATATAAATATGTTTATTCGTATTTGTGTCCATACAGATATACAAGATGATGTTATTTGTCATTTCTATAAATTTGTTGAGAGGGTTGCTTGTTTGGATTACACTGACGACAACACGACAGTTCCAGACGACTGCTTACCCGTGACCACGTGCCGTGACTGCACATACACACGGTTGCTTTCACTCATATATATATATATATATATATATATATATATATATATATATATATATGTATATATATATATATACACACACACATATATATATATATATACATACACACACACATACACACACACACACATATATATATATATATATATGTAAGTACAAAAAGCCAGATTATATGCAAATTGTTGATAAACAGTATAAAATTCGAGTACATCTGTGTTAACATAATGGTTTTTAAATATTTTATGTAGAATTAATATATCTTTGAACATCTATTCACTAATATTAAAAAGAGAAAAGATCAAAAATTTAAATAATATATATATATATATATATATATATATATATATATATATATGACATTGTCACATTTTCAACAAAAATAAATAAAAATATTAAGGATAAATCTCCTTAAGTAAACTTACTTCCACTGGACAGCTACTACATATTTTATTTTCACAAACATGTATTAATGACATTTTAAATAACATTTTCTCATAGTATTATACTTATTCAGTTATCACATATTTGAGAGATCTGAGATTGTCTAATCAATTAAATATCTCTTATACGAGGCTCGTTTGATAAGTATGGTAAAAAGCAAGTAAAATTATGTTGTTTTTTTTTTTGTAAAAAATCTATTATATTTCTCAATAAAGACTACATTGAGGGCTATAAATTTGGTCCAGCGAGTCTGCAAAATATGCATTGATGGCGGAGATGACGTCCTCATTCGACGAGGATTTCTTCTAACCGAGCCAAAATTTCAAATTTGGGAAGAGGAAAAGTTCACATGGGGCCAATTCTGGTGAAACAATTCGAAGCCTAATTCGTGCAATTTTGCCATTGGGACGGTCAATTTGTGGGATGGCGCGTTACCTTGGTGAAAGAGTACTTTTTTTGTACGTCAAAATAAGCTGTTTTTGTTTAAGCTCTTCTTTCAAACTGACTAATAATGTTTGATAATAGACTACTGTTCTCGTTTTTCCCCTCGTTAAATAGTCGATCAGGATGATTCCTTGGGAATCCCAAAAAACAGTGGTCATCACCTTCCCAGCCGACAAAACGGTTCTCACTTTCTTCGGCGCACTTTTACTAGTCGTTTTCCACTGATTTGACTGCTATTTCTACACAGGTGTATAGTGGTGGATCAATGTTTTATCCATGGTGATGAATTGACACAAAAACGCCTGTGCTTTTCTTAAATTTTGCGGAAACTGTTACAATATTTACTTCAAACACCTGTACAACGTGAATAACGCGTCGTTTCTGGCTGAATTTCGCCTATGCTAGTTTGAAAAGTCACACTTGATAGCAGTGGCTTTAACAAATGAATGGTGGCACCAGATCACAGAAATTCACCAAACTTATCAAACGATCTTCGTATATTACCTCTGGATTCGTTTTGCAATAATGAAAAATAATAAAAACTTGTACTAATTTTTTTTAGGACTAAACATGTTTCTTTAAAGGCGAATTAAAGTACATTGTCTATAAAAATGTTCATAGGTAATTATTTGTACGTTATCCACAATTAATTTTTGAGATTATTTGTCAAAAAATTTATTAAAATATATTCTGAAAGATTACTTTTAGATAGTCTACTATTAGATATCAGTATTATTATGACTTCTACTAACAAGCGAGGCATGAATAAGACAACTATTTTTTGATTGTTAAAAAGACGAGGCGGGTATACTACTATCAATATTTTTAATATCCAATACAGTTCAGTCATTAGCTAAAGCTATTATAAACTCGATTGATCAAGGAACACAAATGTTTTTTACGACTTAAATGAACTTCTCCAAGTAACTATCCTAAATTGAGTACTTTGCAATTCGATTTGCAAGTAACAACATTTCCAACATTTTTACGGTTTAAAATGCAATAAAATCTGAAAAAACATTTAAGCTTCATTAGGACAAGTAAAAAACAAAATTTACTAAAAATATATATAAGTACGGGTTTATCAGTTAACGTGTACGTATTAAATACTTCATGAAGAAGTAAGAAAAGTAAATATTTTTGTATTTATCTCTCTATACAGAGTGTTTGAATGAACATCCATAGATTTTATTTTTAATCACTTTTAAATAAAATACTATTAATTATTTTTTATGGATTGTTTATTTAACTTGTGGCATTAAGTATGAAAAATGATGTCAGTTAAATGGTCGTGTTAGGTCGAGCCGCTTATACGGGCTCTTTTAATCACATTTCACATTACTTTCTCGCTTTTTTTTCTGTTATTTGAGCGATTTCTTGTTGAATGTTGTCCTTAAGCTGTTTAATTGTTACTAGATTATTGTGTAAACCTTTTTTTTAAGTATCCTCAAAAGAAACCAATCTGATGAAGAATATTAAACTTTGGTTGTCTTCAGATATATTTTGTAGTCATTTTAAAATCCAAATTAATTCATTAGGAGTCGATGACAATGAAAATCGATACCGGTCGTAGAAAAAACGTACATAGCCTCTAGGATTCGCATAAAACAATGATTAAGGACATGTGTATAGGAAAATAATATAATACGTTCATTTACAAGTTAAGAATATATTCACATTCAAAAGTTCATCGAAATTAATAATAAACATCAATAAATTTAGCTAAAAATATTGTTGGAAAAGAAAAAAAATCTTTATTTAAATTTAAGGTATATACTACTATTTAGGTCATTTATGAATTCCTTTACTATTTTAAAAGTGCATATTTTCTTTAGTATAGAATTTTAGGTACTTTTATTAAAAATTCCATATCCATTTTTAATACTATATATATTGTAAGAACATTAGTTATATTTTTGACAAAACAAAAAATGGAAATTCAAATAAATTGGAAGTTCAATTTTTCAGGATAAAAAATTTGTTACATGTTTAAAAAACATAAAATCGAAGATGTGTTTCTTCGTGTCAAACTAGTAGGTTGGTAAGAACATAATAGCTTGTTTGTTTCCTGAATTCTAACTTTTTTTTTTAATAAAAGTGTACTATCATAGTGTTCATGTTAATATCTAAATTTAGTCTAATATCTAAAATATAATATATAAGTTAATATCTAATTTAAAGTGAATTTTTCGGTATGTATTTTTATAACATCGACTTTGGTTTTATTTAATTTAGCTTCAAATTGGGCTATTGAATTAAAGATGGAAAAGAAGAAAATAAGAGCATTTTTTTGTATGAGGTCAGAACGGGTGGTAAAGCAGCAGAAACTGCTCTTAAACTAAACTATGCTTTTGATGTATGTAGTATTGTTAAGGAACGTACGGTGCAAAAGTGGTTCTAAAAATTTTGTGCTGAGGACGAGAGCCTTGGAGATGAAGAAGGTCGCGGGTGTCCTTCTTCAGTTCATAACGACTAACTGAAGGCGTTAGTTGAATCAGAATCACGCACAACAATTCGAGAACTTGCACAAAAGTTAGCTCTTAGTCATCCAACAGTTCTGGATGAGTTAAAACATAAAATTATTAAAAATGTATATGAATTTGTAGGTCATAAAATGCAATTATTTTCCTACCAACATAATTCTTATAACTTAATTTTATTATTAAAATAATAGTGTAACATTTTTGATACAACTTCATTTCTATCTAAGTCCAGATATATGAAACTACATATTTTGTTAAAAAAACCACTACATTGGTGCTAAATTTGAACTAATTATAAATTAACGAAGTTAAGTTCATGCTAATCTTGTTGAAAATAACGTTTTTAACAGTTATGTAACGATGTTTGCACGGTGATAAAATCAGCTGTACAGTCATTTTCTACAACAACGTTTATAGCCACAGGTACTTTTTCCTATTTGGAAATTTGCCAGAGTAATATCTGTTTGGAAATTTAGAAATTCATTGAAAGCTTTTACGGTGCTCTATATGTGTTTCCGTTCTTTCATTGAACTTAAATATGTTTATGGGATTTTAAAACAAAGTATTGAATTTAAATTTAGATTTAGAACAGATATGACGTTTTATTTGATATTAAGTGTATTAAACCTTAAAGTAATAAAATTTTTTATCTGTATTAATAGAAAAATTAAACAGGGGAACAAAATTAATAGACGTTCCGTTTTTTTACATTTTTTGTAATATTTTGTAATAGAACTGTTTACGTTAATGTTCTGGTGCTACAAATTAAATCAACTTTCGAAAAAAAATAAACTTTACTCATCATACATATTAAAAATTTTTTTGTTCACTGACTTTCTTTAACTCTTCAAATAGTTTTGGAAATTCTATAAATAAAAGTAATGGCCAAATGAGATCAGTTGTAATATTTTCTTTAATTCGAATAAACTTATTTACAAAGAAAAATCTTATTTCTGGTTTATCATCTCTCTTAGTAAATTCTTCGTTAATGCAAGATTTTTTGAATTATCACCAAGTTTTTGAACTTGTTAAATAATTTTATTTTTGTTAAATAAATTTCTTTAACTCGTCAAGCTTGTCGGTTTTACGGATTTGCGTTGTATTTAGGTAGTTATACTAGTAAAAGTAATGGAAAAACATAAAAAAACCTCTGTGTTATTATTTTTTAGCTCAAAAAAATCCATTATCAAAGTAAATATTTATTATAACATTACGCATGATCGAAAACTTATAGAATTTATTGGAAAATCGTTTACAGCTTCTTTCTATGCTAGATTATGAAATTGTTGATTAAATTAGCACAAGAATTTCTTTACAATAAATAAGATAATTATTTAAACGATCAGATAAAAGATTAAAGAATATTCTATCTTTCACAACAGAATCAAAATAATTAATTTCACTGGGGTAGTCACTGCAAAGTTTGAGTTATCAGAAACTCGATTTTTTGAAATACTTCTGTCTGTATAGTTTTTTTATTATTATTTTTTTAATTTTATGAAATGCATTCTTCATAGTTAACGAGGTATGACAATAAATTAAACAAGATTAATTTAAAACAAATATGGCTTTTTTATTTATTGAACATAGTGTATAAAGAATAATTGCTTTTATTTCTTCTAAATAGTAAAATTATCAATAATAAATAAAGTATCAAAATGCGATAAAAGATTCTATTGCTTATAGAAACCTTGATTTGTTTCAGAGATATAAATATATACTTTTAAAAGTAATTTAGAATTTAAATTAAATTTACTTTAATTTAGTTTTGAAAACAATGTTATTTGAATCAGGATAATATTGAAAATGTGAAAAATTTTGTTAATCTAAAAGATAAAATATAAATAAAGGTACATGTTATCAAATTAATTTACTTTAAAATTATTAAAAACAAATTAATATTTTAAAAATAAGTTAACGACTATGATTTTTATATTGACTATTAATTTTTTTAAGTAAAAAATGTATTTTTAGTTAAGGAGTAAATTTTTACTAATAGTAGATATATCTGTTCAAATAATTTATGTTTATTATAGAAAAGCATATAGTTCTCCTTCAATCATACAAACTATTATCAAACTTACTAATTGTGATAATGTACTTATTTTATCATATTAGCATATATGAAGGTACAATAATCTCCACCTATTGTGGTAGGTAATGACACTGGTATAGCGTCGATATTTATTTGAAGAGTCTACATTTGGATACCGCAAATTCTAGGAATTGTTGTGGACAATACCACAAGCTCACATGCAGTTTGTATTTATGTATAGTTTACAAACAATATAGTAGTGTCAACTGTCCGTTGACACTATTAAATATTAAGTATTCAAGTGATTTTATGTATTAACTTGAGGAAAATAAGAATTTGTTTCTATTATTTCAATTAAAATACATGTATGTCAATTCAATATAACATTATATGTTGTTTTTTTCTTTAAATAATCTTAGAAAAAAATATTGTTTTTTGTAATTATCAAATAATGTTATTCGTTGACAAATTCATGACACTTTATTTATTTTCTCACATATTCTACTTACATGCCACTTATTAAGGGCATGCCTTCAAGTAGTATAGTGTTCGCTTAGAATCTACAAATTTGAAGTTGTTTTCACACGTAAACAATTTTGATTTCATGATTCATTTTTCAAAAAATGTTTTATGTTTAAAGAAAAACTTTATTCCTTTTCCCAATCTACTGTCTCGAAATAATTTAAAATTATTTTAATTATTATTTTTTTCTATTTCTTTCACTTTACTTTGACATTTATCATTCCAATCAATAATGATTCGTAATAAAACAATAACATCATACTAATTAATTTACTATTAAGCTCTTGATATACAAAAGACATTTCTGATATGTTATGTGTTTCTTATGTCATTGTAAATATTCACGTCTCTTTGACACATACAGATTTGATTTGTTTTAGTGCAGTTACAAAACAAATATTAGAAGGAATAATTATGTATATACAGTGTTAAAGTATGAACCATAGAAAGGAACCCTGCACTATGTCTGTTTTGAATTTGTACGAAAATAACAGTGGACGCCAAATTGTTTATTCGAGTGAGAGCAGCTTTTACTGAACTTATACCTTCCACTGATAAAAAGTAACATTGTGCAAAGAGATGCCACGCGTGCTCAAAAATAATATAAGAAGAGAAACGATTTGGTAGTGTAAAATAGGTCAAATACTTCTACATTTACCAGAACATTCGAAAAGTTTCATACTCTACAGGACTAATGAATTATTGTTTAATTTGTTACTTACTTATTATTTATTACTTTTGGTTATTGGTATTGAATTATAATATTTAGTGATGTAAAAATATTCTTTTGTTTGTTAAGCTTACATAAATATTAAACTGAAAAATAAATAGTATTTTTTTGGTCATATCGAATTTTAGTTAATTCGTATGTCAAAGGGTTAATAAACTTTTATTGATATATATATATATATATATATATATATATATTCATTATTAACTAACTAAACATTTATTTCGTAATTTATATTTAAAAGAGTCAGTATTACACACTGTTGGTTATTGAAACAAAGAAGATTATCGTATTTCATATTGAAGAAGTAAAATGTAGATAATAAATTACTAAAAGAAAGATAATAAAAACGCTTTCTTTGTCGAGTAACTTAATTTATTTGCATTTTTATTGATACCATCGAATGTTAATACATTAAAACCTAAATATTGGGTTATATTCTATAGTAGCTTTGAAACTTTAATTCAATTGAAATAATGTTACAAAATTTATCATAAATGATAAATTTTCTCTAAGTCGAAGATAAAATTTCATTTAGAATTAAATGAAGTACAAAATTTTACTTTAAGAATTTTCATAATTTCATTGGGTATTGACTGCATTCCATGTTTGTTTAAATTGTATTAATATATTATTGAATATATATTTGTCAGGTCGATAAACAAGAAGAAGAACCGACATACCTTATAGGATATTTAATTAATTAAAATAATAAATTTTCTCTTATGATCATTCATATATAGAAATGTATATATGTACGAGTATATATATATATATATATAAACAAATAAAAACGAAAAAAACATGAAAACATTTTTCAGTTCTAAAATTATTAACATCGATATAGAGAAATATTTTATGATTAATCAAATATTTCCTTTTTATTTATCTGATCGATCATCGTATGAAATTAGTAATATATAATAAACTAACAAAGAATATATTTTTTACGTATTTATTAGTTTTGTATTTATATTATCATTTAATTATTATTATGTGATATTAAATGATAGTGTTTGTGAATTATCTTTTAGGTGTGAGTTTTTCTATTGGAGTGTATAAGTACTTTTTCAAAAGTAGTTGTTTTAAAAATTAAAAATATCTTAATTTTGTTTTTTAAAAGAAGTTTTCCTTCCATATATTAGGCCGGTAGAAAAATAATTTCTATTTATGACCTTCAAATTTATATACATTTTAAGATTTTTTGATTTTACTAGTTATTTAAGTGGTCCAGAACTGTTGGATGACTAATGCATAATATTTATGCAAATTTTCGAATTGTTGTACGTGGTTCTGTTTCAACTAATGCCTTCAGTTGGTCGTTATGAACTGAAGAAAGACGCCCGTGACCTTCTTGATCTTCAAAGCTCTCGTCCTCAGTACAACATTTTTGGAACCACTATTGCACCGTACGTTCCTTAATAGTAGCCATATCAAAAGCATCGTTTAGTTTACGAAGAGTTTATGCTGCTTTACCACCCGTTTTGAACTCATACAAAAAATTACTGTATTTACTTATTTTCAATTTTTAATTCAAAGCTCAAATTGAGGCAATACTAATAGTAAAATCAAAATCGATATTACTAAAATATAGACCGAAAAACGCACTTTAGAACGATATTAACATGAACACGATAAAATGAGAATTTCGTTGAAAAAAATATGATTAGAATTCAAAAAACAAAAACCGCAATTACTTTCCTACCAAACTAATATATACTAATATATATATATATATATATATATATATATATATATATATATACATATATATATATATATATATATACGTATGTATTCCGTGGTGACTTAAATTCTATTCCGAAATGGTACTTATATCGACTGCGATATGTGCATATATATATATATATATATGTGTGTGTGTGTGTGTGTGTAACGCCCTCGGACGAGTCACGCACTAATTAAAATAGCACGCAGTGGTGACTTTGTCGACGCTAGAAACTCCTCATCCTCCACCAAAGGTGGCCTAACAAATTTGAATGCAAAAATATTGCTGTAGAATAAATTACAAAATTATCGTTCGTTCTTGTTCCCTCAATGCAAAATTACAATAATATTACAAAATAATAAAAAAATTGTGTAATCAAATAGTTGTTTCAGATTTGTTTACAATTTGGAAATATTTAAATTAATATAATGAGTATTTAAATAAAATGAAATTGCAATATTTAATTAACTTTGAAATAAAATGAAACCGAATGCAATATAAACAATATAATTTTATGTCAAACTTAAATAAAAACTATTATTGTTCGAGTGAATAACAATTTGAGTAACATAAGTGCTGCATTATCAAATAAATTTATTCTACACCTTTTTTTTCAGATGATTTCATTATTGTAATATGTGTATATATATATATATATATATATATATATATATATATATATATATATATATATACATACACACATATATATGTGCACGTGCATGATTCATATTTTTTTTATATCATGAATCATATTGTTTTTTCATATACGTAAACAAAGTAGCTTAGTCATTACAAATTATCACAATAATTATTTATACAATATTTTTATTTCCATATGTTTATCAATGTAGCGACTTTTTGTGTGCTCAAATGATTAAAAGTCAGGAAATAACTCAAAAAAAGGTTCTTGTCATTAATCTAGAATTTGTTTCAGATACCAACATATAAACACAATATACGGGAATCTGTCTGTTTGTGATACTGATATTGGGAAACTTTTTATAATAATTATATTTATAATAATTTATACACTTATAATTCGTTGAACAATTCTCATATAAACTGTTTTAATAAAGAGCAAATAATTACTTTATTGTATTTCATCATAATCTACTCTATAATTTTATTAGATATTATATTACATGAGCTCGTTCTTGTTTATCTGGGTTGCATTGTCGGAGTGTTTGTCGTTGAACTCGTCAATTTTAGAGAGCCAAAGATTGCAGTACATTATGATGTTTTGTACTAGTAGTATACACCGTTTTTGAAACACTTGTATTTTTTCTCGTCAGTCAAGTTGTAAGCTTAGGATGGATCCACGTATTTCCAAGATAGGCTCAATGTATATGGGGTAGATAATACGCTTACTTTTCAGCGACAACTTCTACTTCTAATATAGTAGTAGTTACAATACACAGCATTGTGTCTGAACCTTTGTACACATATATGTAGGTCTTAACGTTAGACGTTCGTTGAGTCTGAAACGTACAAACTTGAAATGTAAACCTCGTCTATTTACAAAATCGGAGAATCTGTCGAACATAAAGTTATTGGACTCGTGTTTCCGAAAACACGTTGATCTGAATAAGACTGACACACTCTTTTGTGCGTTTACTCTCATTCTCTACATACAATAATATGTTTCGAGATTAAGCAGGTGAGTTTGCAATTTCTCTTGGATGGGTTTCAACCGCCATCAATCTATTATCATCCATAAAAAGCGCTATGCATGGATCTTGTAGTACGTCATTAACGTACAAGTTGAACAGTACAGAATCTACTACGCCTTGTTGCGCGATATACCCAGTTATTTGGTTAGATGGAAGATCACTCCCCGTCCAGATTCACGTAGAAGGTTATTTCTGGCGTATAAGAAGCAACCAGATGGATAATATTATTAGTAAATTCTAATTATAAGAGGCGATCGGAATGTCAAAGCTTTTCTAATTATGTCTTAAAATTACTATAAGTGATTTAAATATAAATGGTGTAGTGTAACAATAACCTGTTAGATAAATGAGGTCAAGTCACAAGGAATCATATTGAATCGAAGACTGTCATTTTACATTTATTTTACAATCATGTTGAATAAAGATTGAAGGTAGCTTTGTAGGTTGTATTCGCTACTATATCTGTGTTCACATTTATCGCTTAGTTTGAAGTATTTTGTTGTCTATAATGTATTTTTATAAGATCACAATTTGGTTAAAATTCTTACAGGAGTGTAATGTAGTATTTCTACAGCCTGTAGTAGTATAAGTTTTTCAGAACAAAGAACTATATCTCATTACAGATGTGCACTACTTTAATTGGACTACTACTTTGAATTCAAATCTCTGTCTTAGGACACTGAGGAGCTTATTAAATCTATAGACATATGGACAAAATGACAAATGAATTAACATCAGTATAAACGTCCAAAATAAAAAAAATTTTAATGAAAATTTTAATTTGTTGGATTTATATAAGGATCCGTTTTGTTCCTGAAGCTGCCCAATATAAGGTTTTCCAATTAGAAGACAAATAATTCCAGTGCCACCCAAAGTCTTGTCTAATGATTGAGTCGTAGGATTCATGCGGGAAGAAAATTGAAAGATACATACAAACAATCTATAAACTGCTGAAGAAAATTAAAATACTTCAAAATTTACTAAACACGTTTTGTTTTGAAAAATAACATAGTATAAAAGGTATGAAAAAGCATTAAAATATAAACATTAATATTTTGAAACAAAGAGCTAAAATTAAACAGAATGAAAACAATAGAAGAAATAAAGTTGAATTATTTCGTAAATAAATAAATTCAGAGAGCGATATGATATTTCATACTTTTAAATTTAAATTACTGTCCTAGTAAAATATAAATAAATAGATTTATTGTAAAATACAATAGAAATTAACTATCTGCACTTACTTTCAGATGGCATACTTGCTGAAACTAGTCAGAGAAAAGAAAAACTTGATTCAAAAGCACGAAGACCAGTACTTTTATTATTTGCTCTATTATTTTTTATAACAAATTTTATACATAAAATAATCGAATTGAATTAGATTAATTTACAAACAGAAAATATAAAAACCGGCCTCTATGATAATCATATAAGATAATCTTCTAAAATTTATTCCGATCCTGTCGCACGTCGTTCATAAAGTCTTTGACCCCTTTTCCTTTTCAACCGCCGTATGTAGTAGCTGCGGCCAAACTCGTTGCCACAATAAACACGCATATTTTTAATGCGACGATGTTCATGATGATGATGATTATGATGATGATGAAATTATCCCTTTATTCCTTTTGATGTAAAAAGTGTCGTCTTTGTTTCGTGTCTGTTGCGTCGCTTTATGTCGGGTGTGTCTTTTATAAATGAATGAATAAAATGTATTTGCATTACGTTATAAATAAACTGATGTAAAAAATATATCGCTTTAAAACGTAGTACAGTGAATTTTAATTTTAGATTATGTGTGTACATATTTTTTTTTTATAAATAAAGTATGAATAATTATGTTTTTTGTGTGCGATATTTCAAACATTATCATGTACCTTTGAGTTTTATTGAGTTTTTAAAGTATATTTGCATTTTATTCTTTATATTATAATTATAAAATAAAAAGATATTTTTGTAAATTTTCAGTAACAAAAATTATTGCATTTTGTGTTAGTATGTATAAAAGTTTGTAAGAATTTTAATATGTAATGTATGGTATGTGTGATTTTTTGAACTTGTTGGAAATTTATAACAATACATACTATTTTATAAAAGAATGATTCTCTCTCTCTTACCAACTATACTTCTTTCTAATTAAAAATTCTGAATAAGATTATTTTTGATTCTTATAAATAATGGTTGATCATTTTTGATTCTTACTTCGAGAAATATTAAACAGGTCTATGGGGTCAGAGTTGTGATGGTGGAGTAGATTATTTTCTAATGGAATCAGAGAGAGAGACTCGATATCAATATTACTATTTCACATTTTATAGGTTTTTATTACGATTATGATACATTTCATTATATTTGTCGTTGTGTTAGCAATATCAGGCATTTATTTCAATGTTATTTTTTTAACATATATCTGATGGTGTCTTAGAATTACACGCCATTTTAGATTTTCAGATAACAAATTGCAATTCAGTTAAAATGCTCTTCTTTTTCTATTGTATTCTTTATATTTTTCGTCTATTGTATGTTATCTATTTAGTTCTCAAAAATTATATTAATTAAAACATCTCTTCATTGAAAGTATAAGATTTTATGCCACAAAAATATTTTTTAACATAGATAAATGAAAAAAAAATCATGTTCTTCCAATTTCTACTGCCTATTAAAATGATTTCACTCATTTCTTTAAATACAATTTAGTAGATAAATGAAAATTGTTTATTTATTTTTAGCAATTATCCTCATGTTCAGTATTTCTGATAGAAATATTTATTTTTTTTTACATTTTGTAATTAAAATTATTTATTTAAGAAAGAAAGTGGTAACACATTTAAGCTAAATAAAAATGAAAAATAAAAGGCAAGATATACTATTAACTAATGAAATTTATAAAATATTGAATATAATGAAAACTAAAAAAAAATATAAAAAATTAGTCTTTATCAATACTAGCTGAGTAAACATTAATGTAAATTCTATGTCTTAGATTTTAGTGAAAGTAAAAAAATAGTACCGATACAATTACATAAAATTTTAATTCTATTTACTAATTAATATTACATTAAAATTTTAATTAAAAATCGATACTTAGATTGCATTTAAATGTGGGTTAGAAATATAAAAATTTTGGTCTGTCATATAATCAAATCAAATTCAGTCTTTTAGATTCGTGCTGTAGATATTTTCATGAGATACTTTATTAATGATATATAAAGAAATGATGAAAGTGAAACTGTTAACACCCCGAAATATTAGTGCAATAAAAAATATTCTAATTAAATTTATTTGAATTAAAAAATAACTAATAAAGCGGTTGGGAAACGTGAATAATGTAAAAAAATGTAAAGTTATTTTACTTATAAATTGATATATGTTTATGTATAAATATATGTATAAATATATGTATATATATATATATATATATATGTATATATATATATGTATATATATATATGTATATACATATATCTATATATATATACATATATATATATATATATATATATATTATGTGAATATTTAAATATGTTTTAACACAATGAATGTGTGAAAGACATTATTGTTTCTATATTGAGAGGAATTGTTTATGAATAATTTAAAACACAGCTTAAGTACCATTTTGATGAATTATAATTTAAATAGCCCTGGAGAGTAGAAAGCACATATATGGAAATTAAATTGAATTGTATATTCTAAAGAATACACACATACATATACGCACACACACATATTATACATATATATATATATATATATATATATATATATATATATATATATATTTATATAATATATAAGTATGCATCGAAATAAGAATAATACTTTAATGTATGTAAAATGTTATAATAATAAATTTATAATATCGTTGTGTTCTTGCAAATAAATTTTTTTCTAGTTTCATAAGTTATAAAATCATATTTTGATCATAAATGTTCAATGTATGATAACTGATCATTTTTGTTTGATGATCATCCTTATTCCAATGTTAAGCCATCATCTTCAGAATGCTAATGTATGTGTCTGTTTTTGTACTACAAAAAAAAATCTGAATTTTTTCTATATCATAGCGCTTTGAATGATTATTCAAAATATTTAATAATTATTTATTGAACATATATAATCAGAAAACGTTTTTGAAGTTAATGGGATCAGTGAAAAATTTATTTATGAAAATAAATTTATAGTATATTTCTATACACTAATTTAGGGGTTTACAATAATGGTGGTTATAGACAAATATTAGTATATAAGTCAATTGTGATATAATTATTGTGTATTTAAAGTTGGGTGCTTACTTTATTGTTTTATTTAATAATTAAAAAGGTCAAGTTTTAATTTTGTAATCGGTTTTGAAATATTTTAAAACAAGTATTAGATCAACTGCCATGAAATGAATTAAGTAAATATGGATCATGTACAGTGGAATTCGTGCTTGTATTTATAGTAAATAATTTTATCTTTTCTTGCCACATGTTCATAAAAGCTAGGATCGAAATCTAAATTATAATAGAGCTACAATCATTTAAACTTCGAGCGTGGAATTTTATTTTCATTACAATTTATGTATCTGTGCTTAAGATTAATATTCAAAGTGAATATTAAAGTGATACGTTCCATTGGGTATTTACATACGGTATATTGAAGAAACTTAGAAACAAATTCTTTTCAAATAATCTGTCTCTTTCTATGATTCTTGTAAAAAAATCAGTACCAATTTACGCGCAATATGCCTATTTTATGAAAATTTGTTACGTAACTCATTTATAGACTTATGAGACACCTATTTGCTGATAGATTTTTTATACTTAATTGAAATGCTCATTTAGTTGAAACGCCACCACTTTATCAATTTTAGACAGCTTTAACTGACGATCCTCTAAATCACATCTTTCTTAAAATATCAATTGAATAACTTATTCTTTAAATGACAAGTTGTTTGATTGAAACAAGTTCTTCAATTGATATTTTATGCTTTCAAATGACTTTTTTTAAGAAAGATGTGGGTTCTTTAAAAAATAAACCTTTTTTATAAATGTTTTCTTCTTAACAGTGGATTTTCGCTGACCTGTTACCGCACTATTAAAATTGCAGTGAAAGAATCCATACCAACAAGTTCCAAGATAGTGAAATATGCAAGAAATACTATTAAGCTGAAAATGGGAAAGTTATTAATTCAGTGGATAGAACACAATAATAAAAAGTTCATTGGTATGGGATACACGCATTATAAAAAATAAGGTTTTGTTAATATTTAATAATTCGAAAAAAGAAAATGATGAAAAGCAGAATGAAAAAGAGAATGAAGGAAAGAAAGATGAAGAAAAATCATTAATTTTTGTTGTTGGCGCTGGTTTGACAAATTTGAGAAAAGATACAAACCACACATCTACTTTATGAGCGAAGCTGCTTGTGCTGATAAAGAAGTAGCTACTGAATTTGTGAAATTTTTTAAAATTTTCATTGAAAATAACTGTTACAATGCTTAGCAAGTGTTTAATGCTGACGAAACCAGATTGTTTTGGAAGCATATGCCAAGTCGTATATTAACATCTAGAGGAGAAAAATCAGTTTCCGATTTCAAGTTTACTAAACTGATAATACTGCTAATAACCCTAACACTGCTATTCTGTGGCAATCCCAGTTGTGATTACAAATGTAAACCAATTTTAATTTACCACTCTGTTAATTCACAAATTTTAAAAATTTAAAATCACATGATTCTGAATTGACAACTAATGAACTTATTAAATTAAACCAAGAAGACAACATCGAAGAAAGAGAGAAAGGAAATGATGAAAAAGAAGCACTTTACCTGTTTATAACCCAGAACATTAAAGGTTTTATATCTATGATTCAAAAAGCTATTGATTTTATTGAAAGCATAGATCCTGATAGCAAAATAATTATTTCAATTAGTACGGCATTAAAAGCTTAGATTACATCGTACGAACTCACTCTAGAGGAAAGGAAACAAGCGAGCAAGCAGCAGACGCTGGAAGATTCTTTATGTCGTCAACAACGACAACCATAACAGCTACAACCGTAATGACGACAGCTGTAACAGTAAAAGATTCATCTAGCGAGAGTGATTTTGAATGATCTTTGAATATATCTGTAAAGTTGTAAGCTTTGCGATACTTTATGGAAATAAATGACAGCTACATTAAAAATTGTTTTTTTTTTATCAGTAACCTCTCATATAAACGTATGTTTTTAAAAAAAACTAATTAAATTTTTTCTATATATATTTTTCTATATATAATATTTGTGAATATGAGATAGATCCCTGTTTTAAACAGCTTTTTATGGCTTCATTTATGCGGTTTTTATTTAGTCGCTGTTTTTGTGGAACCAGTTACTCGTGCAAATGAAAAGATTATAGTATATATATATATATTTATTGATATAAAAAATTAAAATAATATTTGAAAAATTCTATTCAAAAAATAATTACAAGACTATTAAAAACATACTCTTATTATAGTGTATAATACGTATTTAAAAATAAAGATGTGATGATAATAAAAAACAGGTCATGTCAAAGTATTACTCGAATTGTCAATACTCAGCTGGTACTCAGAATTAAGTTCAGATGTCACTTATTATCATTTTAAACTACTTAGTAGGCACAAAAAAATAGATTAAGTTGTTATAGTAAGTGAAGGACAAGTAAGAATGATTTTAATTATACAATTCTAAAGATTTTTGTACATAAATTTCATAATAATATTCATTTAAATATTAAAATGATATTAGAAATTTATTACGTTTTTAATCAAAGTGATCTATTTTGTTATTCCATCTGTTGAACGTTTTATGAAATAAAATATTGATTAAATTATAATTGGTCTAAATTATACAATATAATCATATATTAAGATATTATTAAATCAATTTCATAATCATATTTACATTTTTTTATATATAAATATTACCTTAAAAAATAATAACTCAATACTTATATATTTGAGAATCAATACTGTTATAAACACGTATATAGTTTCAATAGAGCACAATATAACGAATGACTTGAATATTTTATTTTGAGAAAAAAACTGCTTGTAATAAAAAATGTAAAAAATGATCGAACATATCAAACGAAAGTGCTCAAAACCTTGTATCACTGTGTAAGTATACATAGCTCTTTTATGTAGTTCTTGTTTTATTGTATAGATTTTCGAAGATGGCACTGAACTACGAGTATTTTGTCACTTTACATGTAAAATATATCTGAGATGGGATTCTGATAAGTTATATGTTTTATACAGAAATCTGTGTGAATCTTGGAAGTAATCTGAGAATAAGGACGAATAAAATAACATTTCCATTTTTTAGTTCCGTTTTAAGTGATTGTATTTTTATAAAACGAAAAGTGCGAATTATTTTTTTATGATTTATAAATGACAACCCGCTTTTCTCATATCTATCAAAGACAGTATATGACAGATTGTCACGATTCATATGTTACCGTGTAGCCATTTGAATGTAGACCATATAGACTGCGGCCTAGGGATCGTAATATCATGAATTATATGACCTTAATGTTTTTTAATGCAATAAATGATAACAAAATATATTGTCTATTAGAGTAATTAGTTAGTATTTGGTTATTTATAAGTTTTCTAGGGATATGTTACTCGTGGATACCTAAGTTAAAAACCATCTTTTTGTTTAGATAGAACCAATCAAATCAATTTGAATTCATTTAAAAATGTAATTTTAAAATATCCTGTATCTATTGAATTAAATTTTTTGATGTACTTATATAATTCCCGAAATGAAAATGTAACAAAATACTATACGTTTTAAGTGTAGACAAAGGCACATTTTTTAATACGTATGCCAACTTTTAACTTCCTAGATTACTTGGTTTGGAGTTAGTGTCAACAAAAACATTTACTTGTGTTTATAGAGTATTAAATGACTATATATATATATCGAAAGAAAGAGAGAGAAAGAGACAGTTTATGACTTTACTTATTATTGAAATGGCGTATGTTATAATTTGGTGTATCTACCAATTAATGTGATACAATTTATATTTTCGAACTTTTTAAATTGTTCTTGAATAGCCTATATATTCTTAAAATAGTTATAATTTATCATAAAGTTAGTAAAAATTCTATAAACTGATTTATTTTTAAATAAGTACTAAATTTTTTTACCGTTATGAAAAATATATTTTCTTTTAAGAAGCTCTTTCTTTTTTGAATATATTCTGAATGTATATATAGTAGAACTTCAAATATTCGGAAAACCGATTATCCGGACAGATAATTATAACGTATATATATATATATATATATATATATATATACTTTATAATACTACACCAGACGAATAATTTTTTTTAACGTAAACAATCTTATAATGAGTCAATGAAATTGAGATAAGCTAATGAATATTCTTTCATTGTCTAAATTGATTTTGTGTGTTATTTTTGCTGGAACATGCACGCATTTTCTGGAATATTTTTCAGCACATTTCGATTTCGTTTTTCATTTGGTTATCATTTAACCATTGAACTGATTGTTTTTGGTACGACTTAATTAATTTGTTTGGTAAAATGGATACAGAAAAATCTAAAAAAAGAAAACGTGTAGTGCTTACAGTAGATGATAAGCTTAAAATCGTTTTTGTTGAAAAAAGGTGTTACAGTACAGAAAATATGCCGTGATTACATCCGTCTATGACTTTAGAATAGAAAAATTAAGCAGAAATTTTGATACTTCAAAAAGATATCGAAGTCGGTGAGCCGAGTCGAAAAACAATAGAAAATCAGACAAGATAGCTTTGGATAAAGAACTTTTTGTTTGGTTATTATAAAAATAAAGTCTCAGAGATTCTGTACTGGCTAATGTCCTATGTGAACAATCAGTTTCCTTTATGAAAAATTGGATGGAGAACTCGATTTCAAAGCAAGCCAAAGTTGACTAAGAAACTTCAAATCACACCATGGAATTAGATGTTTATGTCATCAAGGCAATTGAAGAAAATATGAAATATTTAGAAGAAGAGGACGAAACTAATGATCTAAAGAATAAGGCCCTGCTGTGACATATCAGAGGTGTGGCTGCAGTTAAACTACTTATATCCAAGGAACAAAAAAATAACGGAATTTTTTTTAAATCCAAAAACTACGTAAATATCCATATATATATATATATATATATATATATATATACTACGTATAATAATTAAACTCAATAAATATCTTCATTACATAACTCAAATATGTGCACCTTCATTAATTCAAAAACCCATATAATCTGTTTATCTGGAAATTTCGTTATCTGGAATAGCCGTGAAATAAATTTTATTTATTTTTTATAACAAGCTAAATGTTTCAGCTAATAATCTGTCTTATGTCGATATTAACTAATACGATTTAAATATTATCTTTAAAATGCATAAAATCGAATCGATTTTTTTACAATATAATTACTTCGAGATTAATGTTTGCCTTGAATGAAATATTGTCGAATTTATTCGAATACAATTTATTTCGTCATACAATACGAACATAAATATAATAAATTTACTATAGTAATTTTTAATTCTAGTCAGTCATCTGTAAATTGTAAAATGTGTTTATTTATTATAAATTTTCATACGCCCTTGCACTTACTTATTTATATTTAAATGCCTTGTGTGAGGCTACCGTCTAATTTTTTTCAACAGTTAACATCATATTCCGAAGTTTCTTAATAATTTTTGAGTTAACATGAAGCCAAATCGAGGCTGCTTCTCATATATTCACTATATACATAGCTTATCCAGGGTCTGGTGCGACTGGTACCGAAAAAAATACAAGACGTAAATTATTATTTATTTTTTTTATTAAAAATATAATTTTTTTGTCAATACATTACTGGAAGTGATTAAAATTATTTCGGAGCAGTCACTATTCCGTTTTCAGAATTACCTTTAAAATAGCAGCCGAGGAGCTTTGAATGTCCTGAATGGTGTCATAATGCTTTCGTTTCATCGCCAACTTGAGTTTTGACAATAGCCAGAAGTCATATGGAGCGAAATTAGGCGAATACGGGGGGTGTTCTAGTTCATTGTGATGTCTGTTCTGGCCACGGTCTTGCATACAGATCTGGCAACGACGGTCTGAAAACGGTATCGCTTGTTGGTCGAACTTTTTAATAATAATTTTTGCCAGCACGCGATGCCACCCGTAAAGAGATACACTCCCTCCCTTATCTTTCACAGTATAGCGCGAATTTTAAATATGCATTAACAAAGACAAAATTATTAAATATGTATAAGTGCACGAACTTTATCACCTTTTAATATTCTATGACATTTTATTATTTTTTAATACTCAACTTCAATGAAAATTAGATTAGTAGAAAACGCTATTATTAGAATTATGCTACAATAACGAGAGCGATGACAAGTAAGGTATGGTTAGATAGAAGTGTATCCCTCTACGGGTGGTTCCTCGTAGTGGCGGAAAGAGTAATTAGAAAGATCAACCAACAAACGATACCATTTTCGTCATCAAAATTTCTATTCGTTGCCAGACCTGTATAAACGACCGTGGTTTTTGGCCAAGAAATCGCGTACAATCTTGGAATTATGCGCCGATGCATTATCGTGCATAAGCGACCAAGAATATTTGCTTTCAGTATACAGGCTGAACTTGTAGAATCATGTTTCACAAACGATTTAGAACATCTAAATATGAATCACCGTTCACTGTTGGAGCTTCCGGTACGAACTTTTTGTAGGCGATTCCTTTCGAACAGACGAGAACGGTAAGCAATGTCTTGATTTGGTTCTTTGGTATGCGTACTTTCTTCGGTTTGTCTCTTCTGGGCTTTATCATCCCGAACACTGCTGATTTGTGAGTAACTCATTTTGAACATCATCTTTTGACGATGTTTTTCATGAAATTCGGATCAATTTTGATCGATATTAGCATGTTTTTGCAATGTTCCATTTTGGTGTCTTATTCATCCTTTGTCAGCGTTGATAAACAGTGCTTTTAGATATGCCAGTGAGCTCCTCGACGAGTCTTTCAGACACACAGTGGTCCGATCAAAGGATTTTAAGCAATTTTTGCTCGTTCGGAGGCTCGTTCGGAGGCACGACTGGTTTTTGATGACGGTGCTCATGGAGTGTCTGCGATGTCGTCTCTGCCGTCACGAAACGGAGAATATCATTTAAGAACGTTGGAAAAATCCAAACAATCACTTCTGTAAACAGTTTTTATCATTTCATATGTTTCGTCAGTGTTTTTGTTCAGCTTAAAATAAAATTAATATTGACTCTTTGTTCCATTATGTTTCTTCGATGAATATCAATAAGATACTCGTATATTTAAGGTCAAACTTAATGACGCAGATCTGATAGTACCTTGACATTTTGAGCAGTTATGATTGAAATGCGAAGATTTATAATGCAACCACTTATCAAGTGATGGTGCTGCAGGTTTTTTTTAAAAAAACTCAGTCTCACTGGGACCCTGGACAGATTTTTTATATATATATATATATACATATATACATATATATATATATATATATATATATATATATATATATATGTGTGTCTTAGGCGAAGTCCGACTTTGCCCTACCGCCGTCAGTCAAAGTCCGAAGTAGAACTTCTACTCAAGGCTGTATATCTGCGCTTGGTCGGGCTAAAAAAGGATAAGGGTGAGGGTGAGCATGAAGGTGAGGGCGAAGGTGTGGGAGAAGGTGATCTAATTTTAATTTTATGAATCAGGATATATATTGACTAGTTAAAGTCGGACTTTGACTGACGGTGGCCGGGAAAAGTTTGACTTTAACTAGGCAAAGTCGGACTTTGCCGACAACATATACATATACATATACATATATATATATATATATATATATATATATATATATATATATATGATGAAGGTTTGAATAGTAACTTGATTCTATATTAGAGACAATAGCTTTATAATACAATAGCTTAGATGTTTCGTAACATCAGTAGTAAATGATAATTTAAATTGTATATATGTGGTCAATATAATAGTTTTATAAAAAATATAATCTTAAAGCTATAAAGTTTTATGTTATGATAATCACAAAAATATTTAAACATTTAATATATAAATTGTTAATTACAATTAAAATTATCCCTGTTTACACCTTTGCTTTTATTCGTGCATTATTTCGGTGGCTTTCCTCCTTTTGAATAATGGCAGATTCTATTTTCTACGATACGTATTAGTTTAGATACGTATACCATTTTCACATAGTATTTATCTGTTACTATCTGAAGATTGCAAATGTGCCGATAGTAGACATAGAAATAATATATATATATATATATATTAATATATTATATTATTTATATAATATATATTCGCATGATTTAAAAGAACGAAGTCAATCAAGTTAATTAAGTCACGAATTTTTTTATTGTGGATATCAATTTTTTGGCCTTGGGCTGTAGAATTTTTGCATATTCGGATGGAAAAAAATTGTTAAAAAAGTTTAAACATTTTCTTTGATTTGCACGTTGATTTTCGTTTTCTCGTAATACAAAAACAAACAGGGATTAAATTGTTTTTTATAAACTTCTTCTTTTCTTCATTCTCTGCAATCTTAATATTCCCCCTGAAAATAATCATATTTTTTAAAAGTGATTAAAAGTCTTAATAAATGCTTTTGTATTTAACGATTTATTTTTTATGCATCATTATGATTCTTGTCTTACTTGATAACACTTATTATTATTTCCTTTACCATGAGTTTTTCGTTAGAGAGCAATACTTTTCATTCTCGATTATTTTTTTTTTATATCATCATTCTTAACTTTCCCCAACCTTGTATCTTTTTTCTTAACAATTTGGGCTTGCACAGTATCGATAAATTTTTTATATGTAATTTATCCAAATACCTCAACACAAACCTTTTGTTTTTTCCTTTTACTACATTATAGGTTCAGTAAATGTTGTCGATATCTATTTTTTATCTGTTATGTTCAAGTAAAAATATACTAATATGATTGAAGATATCGTTATACAAGTTGTGTTAAGGATAAAACAAGGCTTAGTAACTAAATTACGTCATAACGTCTCCGTAAATAAATATATTACAAAGTTATATATTTTTGTTCGTGTAATAAATGCTCACACATTCGAATGAGTTAAATAGCATTGGGTTTACGATTATATATATATATATATATATATATATATATATATATATATAAGATGTGATTTATCTTTTTTCCGAATAATATATGATATAAATTTAGAGCAGTGGTCTTAAAACTTCGTCGACTCACGGAACCCTCAAGATTATAATTTTTTTGAAACCTCTACCATCCTCAGAAAACACAAAATGCGTACCCAAAAAGTTTAAAAATTAGTCATATAACATGACCAAATTATATTATTTATATCTGATTGAGCGGGGTCATGATGCGTTATTATAAATACAGTTTTATTCCATAATATGTATAAATATCTAAGTATAAATACAATTTTACTGCATAATAATAGGCACTAATAGGTATTTCTAGAAATAAAAGAAAATATTAAGAATTAACTATTTTGAATTCTTAGCGTCTTGCGTTTTTTCTTTAAAAAATCATTTAAATTTTACTTTGACTCGCGGAACCTCTGAAGATTTTATGCAACTTCAAAGTCTCGCAGAACACAGTTTTAAAAATAATGATTTAGAGTAACATGCATATTTTCCAAAGAAAATTCACTACGATAATTATTAGATATTGCTGATAAGAATTTATATTCTCTATCTAAAACTTCTTAAAGAAGAAACCTATTTTTACGACGTAAGTTACATAAAGATGTGTACGGAAAAATATTTAAATAATTTATGAAAAGTAATTTCAAAAATGTTTAGAAGTATGAGAGAAAATAGAGAAAAAAAACACGAGTAACGGGTAATATTTTGAAGGAGACAGGAGTTAAATAATATTTTTTGTACGTTGGCTCCTTTATCTCATAGTCTATACTAAATTTCATGTTGATTTTTTTGTACTTTATATTTTCTTCTAATGAGATTATAAATAAAACATCAATTTATGTATAAAAAACTAGATATAAAGACTTTTATATTCAATAGAAAATTGAATAAAATGATTAATATATACGTGGTTTGTTTGATAAGTTTGGTAAATGTCAATGGTATGGTACCATAATCCATTTGGTAATGACATGGGTTTCAAGTGTCATTTCTCAAACTAGCATAGGCGAAATTTCATCCAGAAGCGACGCATTGTTTACATTCTACAGATGTTTGAAGCGAGCATTGTAACATTTGCCGCAAAAATGGAAAAAACGAGCAGGGATTCTACGTCGATTCGTCATCGTGGACAAAACATGGATTCAGCACTACACACCTGAGTCGAAAAGCAGTCATAGTAGTTGACAACGACTGGTTAAAGTGCGCCAAAGACGACGAAAATCGTTTTGTCGACTGGGAATGTGATGGCCACTGTTTTTCAGGATTCTCAAGGAATCATTCTGATCGACTACTTAACGTAGAGAAAATGATAACAGGTGCTTATTATACAACAATATTGGATCGCTTGAAAGAAGAGATAAAATAAAAACGGCCAGTATTAGTGGAAAAAAAGTTCTCTTTCGCCAGGATAACGCGCCGTCCCACAAATCGACCGTCGCAATGTCAAAATTGTACGAATTAGGCTTTGAACTTAATTTATTCACTCTAATCTCCGGATTTAGCCCAGAAGGATTTTTTGCTCACCCTAAATTTGAAAATTTGACTCGGTGGAAGAAATGTTCGTTGAATGAAGATGTTAACGCTGCTATCAATGCGTATTTTGCAGATTCGCTGGACCAAGTGTATAGCCCTCAATAAACACTATGCTGAGAAATAAAATCGATTTTTTCCAAAACACGGTGTTTTACTTGATTTTTCACTATACTTATTAGACGACCTTCGTATATTAAAAATATATTTTTATTTTTTTTAACCGTTATTTAAATATTTCATCTTTTTAATAATGTTAAGAAACATTTTCTGTCAATAAATATAACAAAATATTTAAATAAAATATAGTAAAAAAACTGGTTTAATTAAATCAATCTATAATATAAAAGAAAAAAAATTCAATTTTACCAACCAATATAAACATTCTGCAGTGTCATTCGAAATGAATAATGTGGGTTAGAATCATTGATTGGTAAATTGTTTTTTCTACACACGTTTTTATTTCAATTTGTCCGGAAACAAGCAGTTCGTTTGTGTACTGAAAACAAAAAATGGTTTAAATTTCAAATTATCAACAATTGTTAGTTTTTCTAAATTACGTTATTTTAAATACAGATATGTTGATATAAATAAGATAAAGCGTTTAACTAACAATATATCAAAGTAGCCATCACTATTTTAAATAAATAAGAATATTTTACTTATAGTGCTATGTACTTAGAAATTTTAATGGTTTAAAATTTCAAAATACATGGTACTTGAAATAAAATATACTTAGTCCTGCTAAAAATTATTGTGATCGAACTTATTTACATCATTCTACAAAACTTATCCAGAAAGCTCTAAAGCGAAACAAATTCTCTAACATCCCATACAATCCTTTCAGCCTAGATATATCATCAACCGATTGACACATATAACCAGTAATAAAACGTGATTTGGAATGATTACGTTTTGATTGACGGTACAATTGAAGAAGTTGTGAAAGAATATGAGAATATGAGAAGAATATGAGAATTTGTTGAAAGAATAACCGACAAAATTATCAACTGATTGTTTTTATTATATATATATATATATATATATATATATATATATATATATATATATATGAATGGGAACTATTAAAAAAAGATAAAATTTTCGAATCATTGCGACTGTATATTAAAAATAAAAACTCTAAATACTCTATGCTAATTTATGGAAAATGACAATCGAACAACATTAAATATCTTTCATTCTAATGTAATGTAATTGTTCTGGAATAAACCAGATCTTATAAAAGAAAACTGGTACGAGACATTATTGGACACATTTTAAAATTCGTCAAAAAGGGACAAAGTAGCTTCATTCGAAACTTTATAACGTTTATTTATTGTTTATAAATCCAAAATTACGCATTATATGTTTTTTACTCTTGGTAAAAAACGCTCAGTATATATATATATATATACAAATGTATTATAAATCAAGATGAAAGTATTGGTGTATTTCAGATTTTGAGCTGATATATCTCCTCTAACTGACAATATTGTTTTTGTAGACCTACGTTTCACCAATTCTGAAGTAACCATATTACATGTACACTTTATCTTTCACAACTCCACAGGGAGAAATCGTACAGTTAAGTCCGATGGCTTTGGAAGTCAGGAAAACTTATATATATATATATTATATATATATATATATATATATATATATATATATATATAAATAAATATATATACTTATCTGTCTATCTACCTATCTATTTATATATATATATATATAGAGAGAGAGAACGAGAGAGAGAGATAGTGTAGATAGATTCTTTGGAACTTAAAATAAATAAACAGGTTTTATAAATATATTTGTTACGTTTTTTTATAGAATATTGAAAATTTTAATCATAGTTCCTTTTTGTAAAATTGAATGAAAAATGTATGGAATGCGAATAATTTAAAAAATATATTTTGTATTTTACGTACGTATTAGGAAAATATTTTTTCTTAAAAAGAAAACAAATAGAAGAATATAAAAATTGTTGAGCAGCAAAAATTTATATTATTTTGGAAATTATATATTGATTTGTTTAATAAAAACTGAATTATTTATAACAATGGATACAATATTAAATGACTAATTTTAATAAAAAAGTGTATTTTTTTAAGCGGATATATATATATATATATATATATATATATATATATATATATATATATGTGTCTTGATGGAGTGATTTTTGTGAGCTATGGATAAAAGGAAATTACGATGTCATTATAAATAAATGTTGATATCAAAATTGAAAGAAAGCAATGTAAACGTTATTTAAAATTATTAACAGGTACTCTAGTTTATACATTGAAATCATAAACAGATAATAATAGACAAGTATTAAACTAAATATTCATTTTTTCAAATACCAGAATTATCTTGTTAGAATATTATTAAATGGACATTTTTTGATTTCTAATTAATTCTTGGACTAAATAATTATACAGGCGCCTAGTATAAATATAAATTTGAATTTATTTGATTAAACGATATTTATTTATAAATTTATATAATGAGTGAGAACGAAATACATATATGAGATTGTGATGAATACGTTTAAGAAAGGAAAAATATATTAATTCGTATTAACATAATTTCACTTGCCATAAATCTTAGTATTTAAAAAGAAAAAGTACTTTTACATACAAACTAGTAGAAAATCAAATATATTTTATACTTAAGTCTACAAAAAGAATTATCATTGATAAATCCATCTATTTTTTATAAAAAGAAATTTAATAATTAAATTATATAAAAATAAGGCATATAACTTGCTGAAAAATGGACAACACTATAATTATAAATTAAATTATGATAATAAATGCCAAGATTTATTTTAAAATCTTATATTAGTTTCGTCTTATGTTCACCTTTTTATTTTTTTCCTTAATTATAAGCATCTATAATTTATTATAATGTAGTAACTTATTATTACTTTTTATCATTGTTGTGCTTTTTAAGAAAATCTTTTTTATTGTGCATTTGTTTGTATTTTCAAATGATATAAATAGTTAAAAAAATAATACTGATAAAATGGTGAATGTTTAGTATTTTTTTTTTGGTGTTTAATAAAATGAAAATGTGTTTGTAACATATATTGGTTACTTGTATATGAAAATTTTTCATATGTTTTACGCTTAGATCTGTTGTAATAAATGTAAATATTTTGTTGCATTAAGTATTTAATATTGAGTAAATGAAAATATAACTTTTGTTACATTTACGAAGGAACGTCGATTTCTTTTTTTTAAAAAAAGAAACAAAGACGAACTTAGTAGAAACAGATCGCATCTGTGGCCGTATGTTATTCTTTTTCAGAATCCCACTGAAAAATATAACATTCGTACACAGTGCCATATAAATTATCATACTTTATGTATTTCAATTTTCTCAAGCGATTCAATTCTGGCACACAGCAGCAGCAGCAGAGGTACCAGTAGATTATTTCGTGGTATCCGAGTGTGGGAGTACATTACTTTTTCACCGCGAGGTGGCGTTCCCTCCATGTTCGGCGCGCGCGGACAAAAGCGGTGCCCGGGACGTGCACGACGGGAGAATTGAATAAATGCGATGGCGTGTAGGTGCCGAACTCCACTAGTTGTATGGCGGTGGGATGATAGGGAAAACCAAGAGCGCACCCACCGCACTGACGCACCACACTGTGCGCGAGAACGATTTTGAAATTTCCATCCCATTAAAGGATAACGCAGCACCAGCCGACCAACTCCGCTGATATATGAACATTCTTGTGAACGCTTAAGAAATGAGCCCGTAATAAATCAGGGCGTGTGAGAATTTTCATGATTGCGATGACAGTGTTAATGAATTTTAATGAACCAAGTTGAATTGTTCCTTGCGTACGCAGTTTGTGGATACCCTCGCACGAGTTCTATATAAAGCCGGGTATTTTTCTATATCGTTGTTTGCGCAGTCAATTAGTTTGTATTTTTATTTATGGGCCACTGCTTAAAACTGTTCCGTACTTATACTTCAATATTTGTTACTTTTATTTAAATATTTTTAAGCTCTTCGTCTTTTTATACTTGCCTGTACTTTTCTGATCTATATATATATATATATATATATTATATATATATATATATATATATATATATATATATATTGTCAAGAGAATATTTTTTTGAGTATAAGAATTTGAAAATATAATAAATATAATAGTAAATAATGTGCATAATTATCGATATTTTGCTCATATTTTATGTTGGTAATAATTATCATGATAAATTCTATTGTCAGTTTGAATAATTAGTAATAATGTATCAGTTGAGCATGTCAATTTAATTAATTTAGTTATAATTTATTAGCTTATCACAAATGAAATTATGAAGTGATCAATAAAACTACAAGTTACGCCAATTTTATGAAATTTTTTTTGACATTAAATAAGTAATATGTTTTTTTTATTAATTAAAGTTTATTAATATGTTGAAATAATTTTAAAATTTTTGGTAAGAAAATTATAAAAAAGTATATTAATTAAACAAAAAAGTATTTATAGTATCAATTATAATTAGAAAAACTTTAAATCACTAGAAAATTGAGATTTTTATTAGATTTCAAAAATTATCTTGTATATAGTAATTTTTGAGCTATAAAAATAAATATTATAAATGTCCAGTTTAATTTTTCATTTAATTTTATTGCGAATTAATTATAATGGTTTTGTGTAAAAAAAGAATTTAATTATAATAGCGGTTAAAGTAAATTTAATGTGATAAAATTGAAAATAACGATCAAATTGAGAAAAATAACAAGTTTTAGAAAATGTATATATTTTTGAAATGAACGTTCGAAATGTATTTTTTTAAAAGAACTAATGTAAAATTTTGCAAATCATCGTTCATAAATAGTTTACATTAAAATGATGTTAAATTTTATTTCAAGGCTTGTATATACAACTAATAAAATGGTTGTCTCATATTATTTAGGGCTCATCATATGTTATATTGAATTTAATTATCACCAGAATGTAGAACATCTCTTGAAATTGTGTAAGTACTAAACAAATAAAATTGTCAATAACAAAAATACATTGCTCAATTGGAAACGGAATAAATTTGAAAACTCTTCAAAAAAATTACATTGAGTGTTAGATTTAAGGATTTTGTAAAACATTATTTTAGGAAAAATCTGTAGAAATGATTTTTGTCGAACAGTAACTGTGACGACTGGCTCAAATCAGTTTGACCGAAAGTAAGAGAAATATACAAGATAAAACACTTTTTTAATGTTAATGTTTAATGTATCAAACTAAGAGTTGATAAAACTATAAAATTTAGAGACAAGGAGAGTGTTTGAGGGAAGATATCCAAGAAAAAATTATCTTGTTAGTAGTAACAAATATGGACGACAGACAGAAAAAAATTGTTAGTCATTGGAAAATAAAAAAAAACTTAAATACTTAAACAAACATAAAATTATTTCTTATAGATAAAGCAACCTAACAAAAAGCTTATATGTCTTAGAAATTTTTTGAAAATTTTCTTAGCTAATGGAACGCAGAATGCAAAAATAGAAATAGAAAATTATATTAATTGTTAACATCTATTCTTCATACTCACAGATAGAAATCTGTTATTTATTAAGTTTGTATTTTGTAACCTAATACCATGTTCGTATTTCAACTGATCAAGAAGTTCATTATATTAATGTTGTTATGACTTTTTTCTGAAGAAAAGTTTATTAAGATTATCCTGGATTTTGATTTAAAAATGAATTGTTGATATAAATTCTGTTCATTTGACAATATAATACTTAAATAGATTTTTTTCTAATTTTTTTACTTTAATTCTATGTTTATAATTGTTTTACCTATAAATAATGATACGTGTTATTAAGTAAATTTTCTCGTTTGTTAAATGTTCCTTAAGTAAGTTGGATAGAAACTCTTGTGTTTAAACTATACTTTTTTTTCTAAACTAATACTTCCTAGTTTTTTTTTGTTGCATTTTTTTAATTCAATGAGTATAATATTCATTCCATTTGAAATGACTAATTTTTCACTCTAAATATCCAATATTTACAAATACAATTTAGATTCTACATACTATTATAGTATTCCACTAAAGAATTAATCAGAATTCTGAAATTTTTTTCTTTTATATATAAATCGGACAACATAATTGTAAAATAATACGTGCAAACTCTTATGAACTGTAGTAACTGACTATTCGTTGTACCAGAACGAATTTCATTTTCTGTTCAGGTATTTTCAGGAAACATGATGTTAATTTAACTTATGGCAGAGAGTAGAATATGGGAGAGAGTAGAATAAACTACTAGTTATTTTTATTCATAAAATGAATAAAAGTCGTCTTGGAAGTACTATAATTTTCAATTTCGTGCCATTAATTTGTATGAAATTAAATATTCAGTATATATTATTTTGAAGATATCGAGCAGCAAACTTAACAAAATTTATTTTTATATTTCATAGTTATTTTTTTTAAAAAAATATTATATTTGAGTTCATTAAATTAAGAGTAAAATTAAAATAAAAATGAATCATTGCACTGATATTTAAATTCAGGAATTAATTTTCAGTAATAAATGCGAAATAAAATTAAAATAAATATTGAAATGGTAAATAAATCGATAATTCGAAGAAGTGTGTATTAAGTAACAAAAATTATGATTTAAAGAATTAATATGAATAATTATATGTTTATTTATTTTAGAATGGAATATGTTATTCATTATAAAAATGCTCTTTATCAAACTCATTAAGGAATTATTAATATGTGTATAAGTATTTTAATTAAAAAATAATAAATTTAGAGAGACCATCCTATAAAATATAAAAAATGAAATCTATTTGCGTGTTGAATATGAAAAATTCTTCAACGCTAATATGAAATAACACTTATAAATTTTCTCTAATGTATTCGTCGAGTTATAAAAATACGAGTGATTAAATCTTTTTGCTGAAATATATAAATCATCTGATGTAGTTTAGATATGTTCACTTATATTACCGTTCTTTGAAAAATAATTCAATTTTCTAATTAAATAATTTGAAAACAGAAATCTCTGGAAAATTAATTCGAAAACTTTAAAGACCGTTTTAAATTTATGATCCAGACACGTAATATAGTACCTAGACGCCTGTAAAGAAGTTATTCCAGTGTCTTATCCATCAGCATGTACAAAGTTTCATAGCACGTGAACGTATATCACTGAGTGCATGCTCATTATGGCGTTATGTAAAGTAATGAGCGTGTGTGTGCAGACACATCTGCAAGACCCTTTAATGTCTCTTGTCGGGATGCGAACCGCGTACATGTGCCGGTGGATCGTTCTCATCAACACGTACTCATTGTGTGCACTTGGATATCGTTGTTGTATGAAGACATCAACATTTGTAGAGTGGTAAACGCAAGAATAGATGTTGGGATAAAAACTGTGTTTCATGTAACCCTAAAGAAAATCCAGTCATATCTTCTAATGTAGATTAGCAATTTTAATAAGCAGCCGCCGCAAATTTGTAATTCTGAATATATTTGCTTTTATAAAGAATTTTATTATTTTTAAATACGTCATTTTAGTTTTGCATATTAATAATAAACGTTTTATTAATGTTTATTAAAGAAGTACATAAACATAATTTACATATTTTGTGTATATTTTTTAATTAATTATAAATAAAAATTGATATGTGTAGTTGTAATATTTCTTAAGTAAACTTAAAGTATATTAATTTTTACACAGAATGAAACATTTATTCAGAAAGTTAAAAAATTAAAACGACGTGAAGTTGGAACTAATAACTCAATATTTGAAATTCATATTTTATGTGGGGAAAAGGAAGGAAATCGATCATTAAAATAAAGCAATTTTCAAAGAGATTTATCTAAATTAAATTATTAGAGAGTAACGAGTACAATTACACATACACACATGCATAATACACACACATACATCTACATTGGGTTGAAACAAAAGTTCGTAGCGTTTTCCAATAATGTCATTAATTGCAGTTTCGCACGTAGCACGATCAAATAATAAGACTCCATATGTGTTACTTTGACAGGTGATATTTCAACGTTTCTAACTCTGATATTTTTGTGAAATTTTGTGAATTTTAAGTTTGTTAAATTTAAAATTAAAAATGGAGAAATATAAGGTTCATTATATCATTTGATGCTGTTTTATTTCCGGAGAGGGTAAAACGCTGCAGAGAAAGTAAATAGATATCTGTTGTTTATGGATAAGGTGCCGTAACTAGTAAAACTATTCGAAAGTGATTCGCTCGGTTCACAGATGGAAAATTCGAACTAGATGATTGAGAGCATTCTGGTAGGCCTGCAATTGTTAATAATAACAAAATTCAATCACTTATTGAAAATAATCAACGTTACACGACAGGGAATATCGTAGAGATACTGCAGGTATCTCATACTAGTATTGTAAGGCACTTGGTGCCACTTGGATATGTGAATCGATATGATGTTTGGGAGCTTCGTAATTAAATTGTAACAAATTTAATGGAAAGCATTTCTATCAGCGATTCGCTCCTTAAAAAAATTAAAACGACTCGTTTCTGAAACTATCAATCACAGGCGATGCAAATTGATCGTCTACATTAAAGTGGACCAAAAATGCATTTGCGGAAAAAGAAATGAGCCTCCGTTAGCCACTCCTAAAGCGGGTATTCTTCTGAAAAAGGTAATTTTGTGTATCTGGTGAGATTCGAAAAGTGTTTTGTATTACGAGCTTTTCCCAAGTAATTAGACGATAAATTCAGAGAAGTATTGTGCTTAATTGGACCAATTAAAGGCAGAAATCGATCAAAAGTATACAGAATTGGCAAATTGAAAGGGTATCATTTTCTACCAAGGCAAAGCTAGACCTTACATCTCATTGCAAATCTGACAGAATATATATATATATAAATATACCCGTCCCTTAGTTTACATGGGACTTTTTTATACAAGTTTTTTACGCGGAAAATTATACCTCTATTTACGCTGCACTTTTTATACGCGGTATTGATTTACGCAATCGCATTTTACGCGGTCAGATAGATTTCATTTTATAAAATTTTTCAGTGTATTTATTATATATCAAATTTATGAAAACTTAGTAAAAGAAAAGATAGAGGACAAATCATCCGAAAAAATTAATATTAACAATAAAAATGATGTCGAACTTACAAATATTTCATGCGATGCAGAAGATAAGTTTGTCACAATTAAAAGGAAAAGCTAGATTGTTTTGAATTAGAGTAGCGATAGTGACACCGAATAAAATTTATCTACTTTTGTTTTCTGTCATTATTTTTTTTAATTTATGTGAAATAAATATGTGTTTCTACAACTTTACTAGCTTTTATTTCCAATATTTTTTCTATTGTACTGACAGACTCAATTTACGCGATTTGAATTCACGTAAAACGAATCTCCGTGGAACGGACACTCCGCGTAAATTGAGGGACGGGTGTATATATATATATATATATATATATATATAAATACATATGTACGAGTATGTGTATTATTATTATAACTGACAAATATGATTTAAAAATTGCCTATTAGACATATCCTCTACATATTTTGATAGATGTTACTGAGCAATATATTTATTAGATATTATTTAAAAAAAGGGAATTAATTCACAGCGGGTGAAAAATTTGCAAAACACAAATGTGTATGCCAAAACTCTTATCAAAAAAATAAAAATCTCGTTCTAAAAGACGATTTGCGTAAAAATATTTAGTCAGTAACATTATTACAGAAATCGAGAGTATATATTTACTAAATAGAAGAGACACGATAAATTGTATAGTATTTTGCCACTTATAAAGATTAGTAATTTTTACAAATGTGTAAAGGTACATATATTTCTATAAGGAAATATTCTGTGATTAGTAGTAGTGTCTAACATTTTTCTCCATAATAAATAATGACCTATTTTTTTACGGGATTGAAAGCTAGAAACTGGTATTTTAATGTTAAGTATGGCCGAAATTGTTGAAATGAACGAGGAACAATGAAAGTCCAGCATGGACAAAATTTCTTTTCTATAAAATTATATTTTTGGGTATTTTGTTTTTGGGATATAGATGGAATAATAACAAATTATTGAAACTGCAAGAAAACATCCACTATCCATTAAAAAATGTGGATCTTTGAAAAAGTATGAGAAAAAAGTGCGTTCGATTACGTTTCGTTAAAACTCTCATCAGATCACAATATAACAGGCT
>CM068322.1:3957088-3969588 GCA_034766995.1 Acanthacorydalis orientalis
AGATATGTTTTTTTTTTGTAAATGTTAAACAAATTTTGAAAATAATTGTGCTTTTTATTTATTTTTCTTTTCGTACGATGAATTTTTAAAATACGACGCGATCAAGATATAACAATATAGCTAAATTCATTTGTATAAAGAATTTTTAATTAATTTACAAACCAAAATAAAATTCTGGAAAAATTTTTAATAAATGATTCTTAATCATTGTTGTCTAATTTTAATACAAATTTTGATGATGACTATATCTTTCTCAAAACGTTAAAATAGAAAAAATATGTCTGAAAATTAAATTAGATATTTTTTGGTTAATTTTGGTATTTATTTTTAAAAAAAAAAAATAATATACTCGTATATAGTATATAAAATTTTGTAAAATATTAGAGTTCACGAAATCGTTTTTTTAAGTACTAAAGGTATATTTAGACTTAAGATTTAGCTACCATTCATGGGTGGCACGTTTTCAAATTCTTGTGAAGAAATCAAAACGCAATATGATCATGGGTAACATATCTCGCCTTGTTTTGAAAGTTACTTGAAGTTTCATACTTTAATTCGTGCTGTTATTACATATTTGCTGTGTAGTATTAAAAAGGTCTAGAACTTTTACTGTTCCTTAAATAAGGTCATTATATGTCAATTATTTTTTATATTTTAATTTTTAATTATTATGTTGTTGCGGTACTATTGTTTACACAATGACATATTATTAAATGAAAAAACCATAATTATTAAATATAATTATATAATATATAAAAAATATAATTATATATTATATAAATATAATTATAAAAAAATATATTTATAAAAAAAATATAATTATAAATTAAATTGATAAAAACCATAATTATTTTTACACCAACCTTACAATATAATTTTCAAAACGAAACAGATTTTCTTTCTTATTGATTATCTTCGACAAATATTTCCTTCCTATATATATTTGTTCTAGTTACAGAAAATTTAATTGATTTTAAGATGCTTCTGTGGAGGGAAAAGGTATTACATAGATACATAATTTAATATATCGAATAAATATATCGATATATCTAAAAAGATAATTGTGGGAGAGATACTGGTAATTTTTTTAATGGTTCTAAAAGATTGTATAAAATAATAATATATTTGTATAATTGCAGAAAAATAGTCAATTAGAACATATGATTTTAATTAATATAATAAGTTAAAATTATAAAAGAATAACTATTAAAATTACAATTTTTATTTTTGTTATAAAAAATTAAGTAAAAATATATGTTTTTTTTCATTTCTTCTATGTTATATGCGAGACAGCATGACATATCGGGAGAGATGTCGACGAATACATTGTATATGTTTCGTCTGTTTATTTTAAGTACCTTCTACAAATGATTAAGGCGATTATATTTAAGATTTACTAGTAGTTTTCTTAGTATTCTGTAATCACTTTTACTTGAAATGAAATGATATTTGTTTTCATCATTATTTCATATGTAAAAAATAATAATGACTAGATGTTTCCGTAAATTATATATATTTGCTAATTGAATTTTATCTTTTTTCAGTAAAATCCTTTTATTTTGGTGTCAAATGTTTTTGCTTTACATTACTTTTATTATAAGATAAAGTTAGGTTTAGTTTTGGTCAATTATTTGTTATGTTCGACTCCAAAAATTATTTTTTTTAATTTTATTTTTATTTCTTGATTTTATTTAAATGATTCACATTACGGTTTGAAATTATTTATATTATGACATTTTCTTTTATATATTAGAAATATCTCATTACATAAATGTTTTAAACAAGACAGAAACTACAATTAGTTTTGATAAATAGAACATCTTTAAGCAATTGAAAATAATCCATTTGAATTTAATTTTATCCACTTCATATATTCTTTAGTTGAAAGGAAGTTTATATTTTTGAAGTGCAAAATATCGGGTTAATATTTGCATTTGATTGCTAGTTTAGTATACTATTTTTTATATTAGATTGGTAGAAAAATAATTGCGGTTTTTGTTTTCTGAATTCTAACCTTAATTTTTCAATGAAAATGTCATTTCGTCGTGTTCATGTTAATATTATTTTAAAATGCATTTTTCAGTCCGTATTTTGGTAGTCTACTTTGTTTTATTATTGATTTTGCTTCAAATAGGGTTATTGAATTAAAAATGGAAAAGAAACAAATAAGATCATTTTTATATGACTTTAAAACGGGTGATAAAGCAGCAGAAACTGCTCACATACTAAACGATGCTTTTGATGTGGGCACTTTTAAGGAAATGTACGGTGCAATGATGGTTCTAAAAATTTTATACTGAAAACGGGAGTCTTGAAGATGAAGAATGTCGCGGGGGTCCTTCTTCAGTTCGTAACGACTAACTGAAGGTGTTAGTTGAATCAGAAACACACACAACAATTCTAGAACTTGCAAAAAAGTAAGGTGTTAGTTATATAATAATTCTGGATCATTTAAAATCACTAAAATTAGGAAATGTATATGAATTTGAAGGGTATCAACCGCAATTACTGTTTTACCATCCTAATATCTTCCGAATTTTTTGACTTTGTTAAATTCGATACATCTATTTGGAAATATTTTATTAGTGTTATTATTTATGTCTCAAATTTCATATCTTCTTTTAAATATATGCATAATGAATATTAGACTGTTTTCATAAAAATATGTAATAATAAAAACAAATTTATATCAGTTGAACGTAGACTTGTTTAAAAAAATTTTTTTTTTGAAAAATTGCACTAAGACTAGTTGCATTTAGACAAGTTACTTGCAACTCTATTGAGGTTTAAAATATGTTCTATAATAACATAAATCGTGATAAGAAATTACTTTTATCTTTACCATCATTTGAAAACTACTTTGATGAAATACTTTTTAGCGAAATATTCTATTCTTAGAACATCTATCAAATAATAATATTATTACACGCCATTCTTTTGATGGTTAAGTTGTATTTGCTCTTTTGGGTTTCTATTTTACGTGAGGACCAATTATGTAATTTCTATTTACAAGTGAAAATTTAGTCAAGTCTCAACATATTTTTTTGTGATTAAAATATTTAACAATTGCTTATTAATTTTTTTTTGTTGCTTATACGAATGTCAATACAAATGCCATCATCCTCATAAATGCGCATAAGGCCTAATAAAAATGATCCATAATCAATTGTTAAATATTTTTGCCTAGAGAATTTCTGTGCGATTTATAAGATGAGTAGAAAGTTCATTTAAGAAAATAAATTTAGCCACACAGACAAGTATTTTGTGTGAATATTCAAATAAATTAATTGATTTTCAGGTACGTTTGCCAAACGTTAATATATTTCAACATATGATTCTTTCACAATAAAGCTCTCTTTGTGTCGGTAAAAATTTTAATTTATAATTTTGTATATTTTAGTGTATTTCACATAATCCAACATTGTATTATTTGAACAGAAACTTAAATTTTATATGATTGTGTAATTTTTATTACTACTCACCTTCAAACAAGAATTTTTCGATAATTATTGAATAAATTATAACTTACTTACTTTTTTTTTATTTATTGATAAATAAAAGCATATTAAAAGTTCTATGTAATTTTAACGGTGTTTTTTAAAAATCTTAATAATCGTATAATTAAATTTTATTTCTTTTCATATAATATTTAATAACGTTATCTGAAATTAGTATTGCGTACAAAGTTAAATTTGCAGTTGAAGGATTATATATTTGCCGGATATTAAATACGAACGCTTTAACTGGTATCTGATGCGATATAATGCATATTATAATAACATATGCACAAGGCAATATTGAGTGCATCAAGTGTGAACTAAAAGCTCTATTAAATACTTTGTGTAATTATGTATTGCGCGTTCACATTAAGTTAACAGCTTACTCGTGTAGCAAACTGTTGAGTAGCAGACATCAGAGTAGATGCTGACAACGACGTATGGTCTTTGACATAAGTAAAGTCTCTTTTGACGTACAGTTTTATAGTTGAAATGGGTCATGTGTATTATTAGCTGTTGGACGATATTCAGACACTTTTATGATTGTGCTCTGCATGAAAATTTTATTTAAAATGAATACACTACTTTTAAAATTAAAAAATTAACATATTTAAATGAACAAAAAACATAATTTCATGTATTTTTAAGAGATTTTTTCTAAACGTAAATTTTTATTGAAAATAAAATGTTACAAGTAGGATGAACACTAATTATCTGTAATTTTCTTGCACTTGTTTAAAATTTTGTAACCGCATGAGGTGCTTTGTTTTAGAACTGTATGCATACATTGTCATTACTTATTATATGTTTCCAATTTATTTTTTTCGTATCTACAGTTTATGTTGATATTTTTAGTTAACTTACGGATAACATAATTGTTTTTATTTTTGTATTCAGTTGAAATGCAAAGAATATATTTTATGATATATTCATGTGAAATGAAAATAAATTTATTTTTAGAAAGGATTTGAACGATTCATTTCATGAATATATATTATAAGAAATACTACTTATTTAACAAGTATTTGTTCCTAATATATTTTTAAAATGTTCTACAGCTTAAAATTCACATATTAAACTTACAGAAAATGGTTGTAATGTTTTCAAAATATTTTTAACTTGTATCGCAGTTATATAAAATGTCATTATAGAATTTTTGTTTTCTTTATTTTCCATTTAATTTTTTTTAATTAATATTAAATTGAAATTATTGCTACATTTAAAAAACATATTTAATAAGATATAGTTAAAATTTCACAAAAATGAAATATTTCTTATTTGTTTTCCGATTTTTCCAATCTTTGTAACAAATCATATCTAGATTGAGTATAAAATAAAAATAGGTACAAGAAAAACCATCTGTTTTAAATTCTATCGTACATAATAAAAATATTTAACATGGCTTTTTTAATCACTAATAAAATTCTCAATAATAATTTAGATTATAATTGTTAAGTATTAATATTAAGTTGGACAAAAGTTCGTAGCGTTTTTAAGGTGAAATTCAAGAACAGTGTTTACTTACTTGTACATATATTTATTCTAATATATATGTGCCATTTTATCCACTATGTTTCGCCATATTTCACGTAATTTTTTAATTCCATCCTCCCAGAACTTGGAATATTTCTAGGCGATGAATTGATTTAGGTGGTTTCTGTAGACTTCCAGGGAAGTGAAGTTTTTTTCATTAAGATAATTTTATAGGGACCAAAACAAATAATAATCTGGAGGTGTAAGATTAGGTGAATATGACGAGTGAGGTAAGACGTCCTATTTAAACTGCATTAATTTCTTCCAGGTCTGCGAGAAGACGTGAGGTCTATCGTTGGCTTGGTAGGAAACGATACCCTCCCGATTGGATAATTCTGTACGCTTTTGATGGATTTCCGCCTTGAATTGGTCCAATTGAGCACAATATTTCTCCAAATGTATAGTCTGATTATTTGGGAGAAACTCGTAATACAAAACACCCTTTCAATCCCACCAGAAACACAACATTACATTCTTCGAATGAAGACTCGCTTTTGGAGTGGCTAACGGATGCTCATTTTTTTTCGAAGACTTTTTCAATCTACATTATTGTATACGATCCATTTATCATCGCTCGTGACTAACCGTTTCAGAAACGGGTCGTTTTGGTTACCTTTAAGGATCGAATGACTGATGGAAAGGGTTCCATTAAATTGGTTTCAGTTAAATTATAAGGAACCTAAACATTGTAACAATTCACATATTCAAGTGTCTCCAAATGCCTCACAACATTCTTATAAGACACTTGCAGTACCTCTGCGATTTCCTGTATCGTGTAACGTTTATTATTTTCGATAAGTGTTGACATTTTGTGATTATCAACAATGCAGCCCTACAGAAATGCCATCGATTCTCTAGGTCAAATTTTTATCTCTGAACCGAGTAAACTACTTTCGAACAGCACTGCCAGCTACAGCACTTTCTCCCTAAATGGCGAATATCTCTTTAACTGTCTCTGTAGCGCTTTTTCTTCGGAAATAAAACAGCATCAAATGACAAAAATGCACCTTATATTCCTCCATTTTCAATTTTAAATTTAACAAATTTAAAATTTACAAAATTGCACAAAAAATGCCGAGAAAGAAACGTTGAATTGTTACCTGTAGAAATAATACATATGGGAGTTATGTCGTGTATAATCGTGCCGCGTGCGAAACTGCTGCTAATGACATCTATTGGAACACACTACGAACATTTGTTCCAAGTCAATAAATAGAATCTACTTTGTTGATGGAAATTTTCTTCATGGAATGATATGATTTTCAAGTAAATAATATGTAACAATATGTAATCAAGTTATAACTTTTCTAAATTTTAACATTTTTTTACTACATTTAAAAATAAAAGTTAATCTTGCTTAGAAATAATTCTGTTATTAATGAATTATAATTTATTAATAACTTCAGATTCTTCTATCGCGATTGTTTAGTATAATATTTTCAGTTAAATTACTGCTTTGGTAATTAATTTCTTTAGTTAAATACCGAAATCATCATGTTTTTCACCACGCCTACTAATATGTGTATATATATATATATATATATATATATATATATATATATATATAATTATATATTTGATAGTATATTATTAATGTATAGTTACTTTCATTTATTTTGTTCTTATTAGAGAGTATATAGTTATAAAAATATTTTTAATATAAAACAGCTCTTATTTTTATGTAACATAACCAAGTATATAATATTTTCACATATAAATTTTTCTTACTATACAAACCACAATTTTTTTGATCACAAATGTTCAATAAATGATTTGATCATTTTTGATTGTTCTTCATGCGCATTTTGATGATAATATCATTATCCTCAAAGTACTAAGATATAGAAAAATCTAAGAGAAATGATTTTAAAAATATGATTATATTTTTATTATTTTAGTGAACTGAAGATATTCATATCGGCATGCAATTATTCATAAACAATAATCGGAAATAATTTACTAAACATTTTTAATCAAAAACAATTTTTAATTTGTGCGATGAGAGAAAAATCATATGTAGAAGTAAATTGAACAAAGTTACAAAACTTTTTGAAACTATGAGAAGTTGGATTCCCAATGGACAGCAGGGATTACAATATGATAAAGTATCTGATGAAGTTTAACCTGAGCTAGATTTCTAATCAGATTACGTTCTATTTTATTGTTGCATTTATTATCTCTTCAGTTGTTATACATATTTTCAATTTGTACATTTCGCTTAAAAAAGGTCAAATCAGTTACGTAATTTAGTTACTTTTATAACTCTTTAAAAATACAATTTCAATTTTCGTTATGTAATTGGAAAAGTTTATTAGATTGAATTGTTTCTGTGTCAATTTTGTTTATCATGCTACGTGTAGTACTATAGATTTGGTACGTATAATTGAGCATTAATGTATGTTTAATATAAGTATTATGTTCTAACATTACTGCATCAATTTATATTTGACTCACTTTATTCATATTGTTGAATTTATGTAGTACAATAGTATCGCTATTTAACTGAAAAATTTTAATTGAAAACCTTATCGATTTTTATTACAACCGAACCATTTATTTACATCTTCAATAGTCATATTTTTAATTCTGTTAATTCGTTTTTTAATTTCTATTGCATTTATGTTATTTATTCTATGTTTTGTTTTATACTTGCTGCTATTATACTGTCAGAATTTTTTTTTGCGAATAAATGAAAATAGTAGATATTACATTTTCTTATTTTTGGCTTATGTTGTTAATTTCGTTAAATGCAAATACCTTTTTTCTATATATGTTAAAACAAATCATTTCCACTTTAATAAATAAAGAAAAATTAAAGAAAAACTAGTACCTTAACACATTAACATTTCAGTTTTATTTATTAGACATCATAATATCTTGTTTTATCGTTTTATTCATGAAAAATTATATTTGGTTTTAAAGACTGAAATGAATCCATTACATTTGGTAGCAACATTTAATACAAAAATTAAATAGTTTTCTTTCATCTAATTAAAAGTTATCAGTTTTAGGTTGTCTTTTTAAGAGGATGAATATGACAGCCTTTACAGGAAAACATCATGAAACCATTTTTTTAAAAAATTGTTCTAATATATCCATGTATAGCTAAGTTAAAATATATAAAGAAAAAATTCACAACTCAACTAGCTCACGAAAATTTCGGCTTTACGTTTCTAAAATCTACCATTTTCTAAAATGACAGACATATTAACTACTATTATATAAACATTTTCTAAGTGTTTATTGTAATTTTGTTCTTAAAAAAATATTAATGCAATACTATAAACGGATAATCGAGATTGTTCTGTAGTTATAAGTAAGTCAATAATACTATTTTCTATAATTTATCGTTTCATACTGTTCACTAATTAAAAAATATAAATTATTTCAATTATTTAAATTTGAATATATTTGACTGCTATAAAATTATATCAAATTGTATATACTGTAACTTTTCCAAACATAACGAAACTCTGCTTGTAAATCTACAACCAAATTATTCAAATGAAACTGTATAAATGTAATTCTTTATGATCGATAACTAGAGCATTATTTTCAGTATATGTGAGAAATTCAGATTGACTAGAGTCTTGTTTTCGTATAAAAGTAGTTCCCCACAGCATTATTATATAAATGTGTCACTCGTAAAGACAGAAATGACTTTTTGTTAGAACTGAAGATGTGCTCCACTCGAATGTTTTTTTCCTTGAATATGCGAGTTATATTCGCGTATGCGAGTATAAATCATATGTGTTAGTCTTTTATGTCTCTGAATCTCGAAGAGAAGCTATTGTTGAATTGTGAATTGTTGCTTTACTGAATATTATGTAATAATTTTTGACGAGAACGTTTTTGTATGTCAAATGGAAACAGTGAAAAGAAGTGAAAAAATATTATATATTTCTTTAAGAGCACATTAGATTCATATATATATATATATATATATATATATATATATATATATATACATAAAACAGAAGTACAATAACTTTTATATATTAATTTCGCATGTACACTTGAAAGTAATCACACTCTTATAATATTTAATTTTATATCAGTTTCATCTTAGTAATGAAATCATAGAATATTTATAGCAATATTGTTTAATAAAATGTATAGATAAAATAGAATAGCAAGAAAAAAATTTAAGGTAGAACATACTTTAAAATTTATATATTTAAAATATATATTTAAAACAGTTGAAGTACTTAATAATGTACATTTTCAATATTTTTTTATTAAAATAATAAAATGTTTAATATTTTTAATTTTAATATTTCATAATCTGACGATGACGAAATCTCCATCGAAATGCGTATAAATGATAATAAATGTTAAATAATTAAGTACTGAACATTTTTGATCACAACTTCTTTTTAGATCATGAGAAGTAAAAAATACTAATTATAATAAAATGAGGTTTATATTCACAAGTATTCATTTATTTAGACATACGATAATTGCGTATCTGGTCAGAGTTAATAAAATTTAATCATTTATTTAAAATATATTCAGTGCAATTAGATCACATTATAGACCATTGAAGCTGAACTTTTGACACAAAAGGGGATATTGGAAATAATTATCTTGGCACGTACATTCTTTTTTATACAAATGTTTTTATTTTGCATATTAATACAAATATAACTCAAATAAATATTTATATTCTAGTAGCTAGTGGTCGTAGTAAAAGTAATACACCAGCACAGATCATGTTTATCAATACACTAAGGAAAATTATCATCTATATGATATGATTAAATTCCAATTCATCATAAATGTGATTGATTTTAAAATGGTAGATTACTGTCTCGAATCAGACCATTTTCCATGTGAGCTAATACTTGCCATAGATCTTATTCAAAAAACGACACTTTGCCTGGAATGAAAATAGATTATCTCAAATGGGATTTAAAAAAGATAAACGGATATAAAAGTAATTTGCAATCCTAAGTAAAAGTGTATTAAACGAAAAGGGATAATATTACTTTAATCAAAACCTATTTAGCGAACAAATATATCCAATTTTTATGCAACTAATACGTGAAATTTCAAAAGAATTAGAGATGAAAAAATAGCATGATACTTAACTTGAATAGAAAAAATCAAGTAAATCAACCTTGGTATGATCAAAAGTGTAAAAATCTAAAAAAAGTCTATGACTAAAGTTAATTTTTTTAAATCTAATTTTGCTAACGATGATAGGACAGGTTATGTTGAAATAAAAAGAGGCATAAACTCAAATAAAAAAAGATTATCAAAATTACATAATAACAAAAATAATAAATATTAAAAATAATCAAGAATTTGGAATGTAATAGAAGGGTTAAATAATAAGAAAATAATTACACAGTCTTACTGCTAAACAACAGTAGGTCCACTATATCAGTTAACTATTCCCAACACAAACAGAATCAAACAAGATTATTAATAAGTTCGTTCAATCAGTTTTGAATTGTTTTGGATTTATGCAGAATGAATTGCTGTTTGTTTTAAATAAAATTAAAATACCAGGTTGAGATAAAGTTAGTAAAGAATTTTTTAAAAAAATTCCAAATATATGGACATAGCGTATCTTAAAACTTTTTAATAAAACATGGGAAAAAGGCAAACGCCAAAGGCTTAGTCACGTATTCAAATTTTTGTTATTCAAGAAGGTAAACGGGCTGACCCTAATAATTATAGACACATATCATTGCTTAAATCTGGTCAAACTTTTCATTTCAGGAATATTTGAAAGAGTATAGAAATGGGATGAAACTCAGAATACCATGTATGAAAACCAAGGTGACTTTAGAAAGGGAATAGCTTATATTAACAACATTTTCTTACTTAAAAGCCTCATTCAAATACACCTGACTCTTAGTAAGAGAAAAATCTTTGTCATTTTCGTCGATTTCAAAAAAGTATTTGACTCACAGAGTTATTATGGCAAAATGTTTATAATTATGGGATAAGTGAAAAAACTCTTTGAGTAGTAAAAAATTTACACGGCAAAAATATCTTGTAAGATAAATTATAAAAACACAGAATATCTTAAAATCACAAATATGTATATGGAGAAATATTGAGTCTAATACATTTTGTTCTATTTATAAATGACTTAGAACAACACTTAAATAATGACAATCTCAATGCCGTGAACATCGATGAGCATAAACGAAAACATGGCGTTGCTCTATGCAGACGATTTGGTTATTTTATCCAATATTTTATACGATTTCAAAAGCCATTACATTTTGGTATCAATTTACTTCAATACTACATATAATGGATTAAGTGTAAGATAAAAACCGTTTTAATACTTATTTATATAAAAGCTGTCATGAAAATTTCTGCCATTTTAATCTGATTTTGTGTACACAATATTAGGCTGGTGCTAAAACAATTGAGCTTTTTACGTATCGAGAATAAAGATGCAAATATCAGTTAAAAAATTATATTTATTAATCAAAATAATGACCAATGAAGCCTGTATAAATTTCTCCCAAAGGGAAACATGTTTGTTTATTCCTACAAGGTAGAATTTTATTGTCCTGGAATTAAATAATTCATGGAAAACGCTTTGAGCTGAGGCTTGATCATGAAAAACTTTCCTTCGTAGGAAATTACTCAAATGTTTAAAAAAATGATGATCTGTCCGAGACATGTCAGGAGAATAAGGTGAGTGAGGTAAGGTTTCATAACCCAGTTAATATATTTTTTTTAAAGTCATTTGTGAAACGTGTAGTCGGGCGTTTTCATGTAGAAGAACTAATCCTCTTCGATTGAATAATACTGGCCGTAAACGATATAACTTCTAATGCATTTTTTCAATTTCCTGCCAATATTTTTTCTGCGGTTATTGTTTCATTAGGATTCAAGTAGTTGTAGTGAGTGATACCACTTTCCGATCATCAAACAATGGCCATAATCTTCTTTCATGAAGCATTGGTTTAGAAAACTGTTTTGGTGCTTCTCCTCAGTCTAACCACTGTAATGAACGTTTCAGATTGTTGTAGAAAATCTACTTATCACATGTAACAATGCGATCAAGAAAGGAATCATTTTTGTTACGCAAAAAAAGTGCAAATCAGACTTCGTATCACTGAATTTCTTGATGTCAGTTTAGTTCATATGGCGCGCATTTATCCAGCTTTTTGTATTTCCAAATATGCTCAAATGTCGAATAACTTTTAAGTGATCAACATTGAGTTCTTCTGCCACTTCTCGAGTTGTTTTACGTGGGTCCGCTTCAATAATGGTTCTTAAATCGTTATTGTCTATAGCTGAAGGAGATCCACGAACCTGATCAACATCAAAGCTTTCATTTCCATTATGAAATTTTTGCAACTAGTATTGAGCTGTGCATTCACTTATTGACGCATCGCCATAAATAAAAATTATATTTCGAGCAGTTTCTATTGCTTTACATCCCAATTTAAACTTATATAACAAAACCGTGCGAATTTGTTTTTTTCAATGACTAAT
>CM068322.1:3974588-4289588 GCA_034766995.1 Acanthacorydalis orientalis
TAAATATTTGTTCATAATAAATGTACGTAATAATAAATATTTTACTGAATAAATAGTCATATTTTACATATCATCCTCTAGTTGGTTTTGATTACATCTTCATAATTCAAAGTGTTTATTCTTAGTAGAGATGTAGCTTGAGAGGTTTGGAGAATATTTTTAAAGTATCTATTTAGTAACTGTGACTTTTTTTCTATTTGTTACTTTATTGTCAGTTTTTAATGGATGAGTAATGTTATTTACTTTGCTTATTGATATTCTAAACGCTTGATATTTATTTTTACAAATTACTTCTTTTTTCACCTAAAAAACCACATCAAAATGTTTTAGACAAAAATATTCAATAAATTATTAATTCTTTTTGATTGTCGCTTATGTGTATATCGATGGCAACGATATCACACTCAGAGTGCCAATGTCCAGAAAAATTTCTGAAAATGAAATCTCACATCTTCATTTAGATACATTTAGATAGTATTGAGGTAATTATATTTCAAACTTTACAAGAAATGTGAGGAATTAAAGCCTTCGCAGAGAAACATTAAAAAAATCTTGCAAGCAATTTTGGAGTTTTTTAATTTAGTTATAAATTTATGAAATGTTTCAAATTGTAAATAAAATTTGTCCTCCATATTCATGTATGTCATTTAGCACTAATTGGTTATAAAATATCTTCTTTATTTTTTTCATCTTAGCTTCGTCTTGTTTTAGAATTTGACTCCATATTTGTCTGTAATTAGACTTTCATTCGTCATAAAATATTCAACATACTAGCAGAGAAATTATAATCCTGAGATATTTCATTTCATTTGGGATATTGTATCTACTCCATGTAGAGAATAACACATGCAGGTAATTAATTAACACATTATTAAAATACACAATAGTCATGGAAAGCGATTTTCTTTAAATGATGAATTGAAAACGGCATTAAGCGGGTACTTTCAGGATTTTTAGAAATTGGATTTTTGGAATGGAGTAAAAGCACTGGAGCATTGTTTGACAAAGTGTCGAGTTTAGAGAAATTATATTAAAAAATAAAAGTAATTCAAAAAAGATAAATACACCGTTTCATTCTCAGGTTGTGAATAATTCAAAATATTTTGTTTAATTATGCAAATATAAAATTTTATTTTAATATAAAAAAGGAGTGGTTTTCAGATTGAGAAGCTTTACATTAAGCATAAAATAAAATTATTCACTCTTTTTTAATTTTGTTATCCATTTAATTATAACCAACACAAGATATATTAAATATGATAAACAAGTGTACACGGATGTTAAATGAAAAAGTATATTAAATAATGTCGTCTGTTATTAATAAATAATGTAGTTCAGAATGCATACATAAGAATAATAAATATTTCATTATAAAAAGCTAACATAGTAACTAAAACAAAATAAATAATTAGGTTACTAAATAATAATGATACTTTATGTTAAAAGACATAAAGTATCATTACAAATAAAAATATAAACAATTTGTAGAACACCCTATTACATTTAATGAGAGTACAAATATAAAAGTTGTTGCGCAGCTTGTTGTTTTTATCGAATGGTTGAAAGTGAAGTGAAAAAGAACCAGATGGTGAGATTTTCTTTCTGGAAAAATGAGATTGGTTACTTTGATAAATTTGAATTGTTTTGTGAGAAAATGGATGTGTTTCCAATATTCATTGTTTCGAATATGGAATGTTTTATGAAATCTTTAATACATTTTAAGAATAAATTTGAAATAAAATTTTATAACTGTATAATTATTACAGAAAAAAATCTATATGATTATTTTATAAAACTAAAATATAGAACTGTTGGTGGAAATAACTTTAATATTGATTTTTTTTCAAAGAATGCAATTTTTGGTTATATTAGACTTAGAAAAACTATCTACAAATAGCTAAATCTAAACTAAATCTACAAATAACTCATTAATTTTTTATTTGTGAATTTTCAATTATAGATATACAAATAATAAATTTCCGCAAAACACGAATTTTTGCTAAAAAGAATTTTATTAACAATTTTAGATATATTTTCGATGAAATATTTTTGATAATGATGTAAATAAAAAAAAACAATTAACAAATTACTACTTGCATCTGTTTTAAAATTTTAATAATAAAATTTAAAATCAAAATGGAAAAAAACAATAAAAATGTTCAAATATTTGATGCAGATTTTAATCAAAGTATGAAAACTTTGACTTATTTCATTTGGTTACTTACTTTCAATTTGTTTTATTCTTTAATCTTGCTAATCATCTTCACAGGACTAAGGTACAAAAAATCTTTCTATACCTTAGAGTTCTATTGTATGTACTCTTATTATATGTACTTGTCCTAGCCAAAAAATAGAAGTTAGAAAAATAAAAAAATAAATGAAGTCAGTGAAGAATTCAAGTTAGAATCTGGTAGTCTGGGATGCAATAATCCCCGAAAAACTTATTGTCTACACCTTGGCGTTCTATTGATGTTGACATGCAAATGCGTATAAGCAACAATAAAAATTCATTTATTAAACGTCTTTTATAATTTTTTTCTGAATTGTGAAGTGTGAGAAAAATTCATGTTCAAAAATATATTTATTCACTATACCACTATAGTATTGAGAAATAAAACGACCATTCAAATGAAAAATAATATACTAAAAAGGGCAGGAAATGTGTCAAAAAGTTAAACCAAGAAAATAAAAGATAAAAGTGGAAACCGGTTATACAAGAGAGAATTTACTGGAATTCTACATCATTTGCTTAGAATTATGAATAAAAGCTTCACAGAAAAACAATAGAATAAGGACATTTTTTTATATACCCTAACATATAGAAAATTAAAAATTAAAAGTGAAATGATTTAACTGCACAATGAATATATTTGATTTGAAATCTTCTAAGAAATAAATTAATGGTTAACTCTAATCATTTTGTAATGAGTCCACTCTGAAGGAGATAAAGTAATTTAAACTTATTTTATATTCTTTATAAATAATTCAGTATATTTTTGATCATTTGATATGTATTGGCATATTATGTGTGTATATGTATATATATATATATATATATATATAATATAGGGTAAAAACATATGTATGTGTTTGTGCGTATTTTTATACGTCCAATTCTAGTTGTATGATCACGTTCTATATCTGCGGCTATTTGTCATCCGCGCAGACGGCTCGCGAACTGAGTGTCCAGCGGTCGAGCACTGCTGACAACGCCACAAGACAAACGACTCAATGCAAGATTGATGTCGGTTCGCTGACGTGGACGATGACTTCTTCGTCTGCATTACATGACCTTATGTTAGTATCGTTTGTCCAAAATATTTGTTTCGTTTAAAGCGTTTCGCTGTGCATGAAATGAGAAATCACATATGTTTTGACCAGAGCTATAGCTATAACACCGACATTTCCAGCATGATTAATTTGTTTGAGGTGCGTTCGGTCGTACATAAAAAATATTTTGTCAGACTATATTTTACGACTGGACAACAAATCGTAATATATTATATTTGCTTTTGGACATAATCGCACGAATACACGCATATTCATACACACACATTTGGTGGATGAGGGGAAAACAATCATATATATATATATATATATATATATATATATATATATATATGTGTATGTATAATTTTCTTCGAGTTTGGATTATGAAAGCAACTACTATGATATGATAGTTGGCGAAACTTGATTTATCAAATAATTAAAATAGACTTTATTAATAATAATATACTAATGTTAAATTAAGAATGAAATTATTTGCGATAATAAAATAAAAAAACTGTATCAAAAAGTCGTTTTATCCGTTTTATCATAAATTTCACAATATTATTATTACTATCATTGTCATCGTTGCTTCAATTCAAAAATATTTATAAATCTGATACGTACAAATTTATGTAATTTTTTTTATAAAATTTTGAAGCAATATTAACATGTAAAAATTATGTCGGATTGCATTTGAGTCGTAAAGGAGTAAAAAATATTTTCTTAATGAAATATCGGATCTATTTATTGAATCCCCAAAAGTTTAACCAGACGGTAATTGTTGAGACATTTTTATCATGTTTTCGTTTAATATGTAGATATTTTCCTATTAATTCCTTAAAAAACTACGCACCCTTAAACTCCAAATAACTAATTAACTTAAAAAAATCGCCAACTACTTATACATACAATTTATATCTATTTCAATTTTCAGTTAATATACAATTATTCATTGTATTGTTAATCAAATGTCTATTGTTCAATCGAATTTTAACTTTTTATAATAAATTGCTATTTTATACGAGTATATAAGATGACAAAATGTGTGCCAAACAAAAAAACTTACTGTAGCGAAGAGAAATATAATATTTAGTTTCAAAAAACTATTTATTTTAATAAATTAAGATATAAAATACATAATTTTTGGATGTTTGTGTCTGTTGTAATTTTTTTGGAATGTTTGTTTGTGTGAAAACAAAAATAAAACAGTTATAAATGTGTATCTTGTGATATTTAACATATTGAACAGTACGGATGCCGAACACAAATGTCTATGACTCACGTGTCAGAAATAATTAATTAGTCTTGTGAGTTAAAAATTTTTGGTGAAATATGCAGCATCTTTTATGATTAAATACCAGGACAACTTTTTACGATTCAGCCAGTGACACTCCAAAATTCTGATGAATACGTCTCCTTACTGGTCTGATTATAGTTATAAGAAACTTAGTGACTTTTTTTTAAATTTATCAATATTTTCTAATTCAGTTTAAATTTTTCATCCATGAGATCTAGATTTTGTGGTAGTAAAATATTTAGTCAACACTTTTGAGACCATATTTATGTTTCTACACAATTTTAAAATTTATTGAAAAATGTTTTGATTAAAGGAATTTTCACTGACAGTAAAACAAAAATTAGATCATAACATTAATAATATTAATAATAACAAATGGTAGAAAAATGGTATTAAAAAACATCATTTTCAGTATCAAATGGACATGCCAAATTAACAATAATAAATACGTTATCTTTCTATATAAAAAAAATAATTCCATTGTAAAATGATCATAAAACAAATTTTCTAATTTTCGTGCAGACCACTTCCTCGTTACGTCGTTCACCTCGCTACACATTACAAGTAGCACGTTAACCATTTCCATTTGATCATCAATGATTGGTTGATTGATATTGCGTGGTCTCTGTTCTGATTGGTTGACATCAGTCACATGTATATAGCTCTCTCACGACTACAACGAAAGAGATATATACAATTTTAATATAAAACTGATGACATTTATTCAAAATGTTTTAACATTGCATGTGTAAATATTTACACATTTTAACATTGTATATTTTACGCAGATTATTTGTGCGTATAATTTGTTAGTTTCTGTTATTTGTTAGGGGAAATCGAGCGTCATTGAGCAGGTGACAAACTCTCTGGAGCTCGGCGAGCATAGCGATTAAGCAGCAGAGTCCCTTGGTTATGTAAAAAAATGATAAAGAGAAGATTTAATTATAGAAATATTAATAAAATAATATTTTTTCCGTTTACTAAAAAAGGTATTACTTCTCACGTCATTGAAAAAGCGTATAAATACCAAATAAAAATAAACATTTAAAAATAAATTGTTAAAAAAAGCATCGCTAATACTTAAAAAGTATACAAGAATTTTCATGAAACTCTATAAATAAATATATTTCTCTAGAATAGTAATTCTAAACTAGAGTTTAACTTTTAAAACAAATTGAGAAAAAATAATAAAACATTATATTTTTTTAAAAACATAAAGACACGTAAAATATTATTAAATGACAGAATAAAGTTACTTTCATAATACAAAAAAAATAATCACATGGTAACTAACATAAAAAAAATTGTTAATGTAAAATTATTAATGTTCTTAGAAAAGGCGACTTCAAGGTCGTAAAATATAACTAAAAATAAAATAATAAATATATCTACAAATAAAAGAGATACTTTTTGTTCTCTCTAACATTTTAATTTTCAAACATTTGATTTACAGATAATTCTGTAATGGAGTCTATAATAGTTGATTTACTAAATATTTATAAATACTTTCTATGTATTTTATGTCTTCTTAGATATTCTTTATCTATGTATCATTAAAAAGTTTATTTTACAAGTTTAATTGGACTGTCATAATTAGTTTAACTTTTATAATTTCAAAAAAGTTTATAGTAGTTGATATGTTTTTTAACTGACAGTCTCTGTACCTTTTATATTAATATCATTTTTATAAATAATCTCTAGAAAATTCTGCGTATTTATTAGACATTTATTTTTAAGTATAAATATATATATATATATACACGTACATATACACAAAATAAAAAATCTACGTGTTTGGTAAAACGAGAAACTTGTGAAACGGTATTTATTCGAGCATAATAAATTCACTGGCAAATTAGTTGTCGTGTGTAATCTTTATAAATAAAACAAAACAGAATGGTTGTCAACATATGTACGTTTGTGTCTTCAGAAACTTAACATACACGATGCGTACGTAAATCACCATCAAATATTTACGTAAAAGCTTTCCTAAAAAGCTCTCCATCTATCTATACTGTGTATCTGTATGCGGCGGTATAAACTATTCAACTTAAGCATGATATATACACTGTCAATTTACAGTTCAGTTACCATATATCGTAATGTGTTTTCATATAAGCAAAAGTTTTCATTCTTGTATTTGTATTTGGTTACACGAGGATCTGATATCGATATTCATTATAAAAAGCATGTAAGATTTAATGTAATACTTATTGAATTACATATAGTTATAAAACCTACAATTTTTTTACGGCGAAAAGTAATAAATAAATATTTAATTAGGTATAATTACAGGCAAATAATTTGATTTTTCTACATAGTGAGGTTAGTAAGTCAGTCTTTTATGTGTGACTATGACAAATTCATGATTATTGTGGTTAATTTCAATTAATAGCAACAGTACAGTAAGCCATTACTGCTGTTATTTTTAAATTGGATTGAAAATATACCAATTGTTTTCAAAAAGGAAAAAACTGTGGAACGTAAAAATTGCATACATTGCCACATACCAATATCATAATTTTTCTTCGTTTTTATTATCAATATTTGAGTACACTAGTAATAATGTTTGAAATTAATACTATTAGTTACAACAAAAGCATTCGTTAATAAACTCTTACAATTAATATCAGAATTTAAAAATTGGAAATATGATAAAAATAATAAAATATTTAAATTAATATGAAAAGCAGTCGAAAAATGTTCACAGTAGGTCATAAATGATCATAATTGATCTTAAATATTTTGAGATATTTGAAGTAAACTAAACACAAGAATAAAAAGGATAGAAAATAACCTTTCTATCATCCTCACCATTGTCAATGTGCGACAAGTATATTCATTATATTAATAAAGAAATATGTGGTTTGTTTCATCATTCAGTTTTACCCGACAACATTAATTTGGTTGTTAGTCAAAATTTCTTCGTTTGAAATCAATATATAACACTAAGAATAAATAAAAGATAAGTAATTCCCGATTTGATCTGTAAATAATGCATATAATATGATTTTCTTTACTTCATAGCTTCTTTGGTGAACTTTGAAACGTGTGTTTTAGTGTTGTTATGATGAAATACAATTCGATCCCGAACTGAAGGCTGCAATGAAGGAATGGTTAGAGAAATAAACGCCAAATTTCTTCATTTGCGGAATAAAGAAATTTGTTAAGCATTTGCAGAAATGTATCCAAGAGTTGTCATTATGTTTAACTCTTTGTGATCGTAGCACGCTAGCTCGGGAGTTATTCAGTGAAATTATTTTTAAGAAAACAAAACATTGTGTCCAAGATTGTTCTGTGAAACTAGTAAATTTTATTTTATTAATATAAAACTTAAGCATGCTTATAAAAATATTTTTATTTACATTTCATTACAACTTTATAATTATATTCTTCGCTTAGATTATGTTAATGTTACAAAGTTCTGATTATTTTTCTATTGACTTTATCGTTGACATATCTGCTTGTTCCATAATATTACGTTGGTACAAGTAGTAGGTAAAAGTAATTGCGATTTATAACCATCAAATTCATACAAAGTTTTCTCTTTTTTAATTTTCCTAGCTGTTCTAAGTGGTCCAGAATTGTTGAATGACTAACGCCTAACTTCTGTGTAAGCTCTCGAATTGTTGAGTGTGGTTCTGATTCAATTAACGCCTTAAGTTAGTCGTTATAAACTGAAGGTCACCTGCAACCTTCTTTATCTTCAAAGAATTCGTCCCTAGCACAAATTTTTGGAACCACCATTGCACCGTACGTTCCTTAACAGTACCCACACTTAAATCATCGTTTCGTTTAGGAACAGTTTATCACCCGTTTTTAACGCATATAAAAATTTCTCCTATGTGCTTCCTTTCCATCTTTAATTCAATAGCTTAATTTGAAGCAAAATTAATAATAAAACCAAATACGATGTTACCGAAACACAGACAGAAAAATGCACTTTAAAATGATATTAACATGAACACGATGCAATGACACATTCATTGGAAAAAAGTAATATTAGAAATCAGAAAAGAAAAACTTCAATTGTTTTTCTATTAACCTATATTTGTTAGTAAAGTAAATTATTAGTTAACAACAGTTTGGGAAATTTAATCTTCTTGAACAAAACTTCGTACCAAATGCAGAAATTTGAAATCCAGCTATTTTTGAACAGAAAAAAATATTTTTGTATGTAATAAATTCTTATCTGTTACATCACGCCATATAATCAATTCGTTTATAACATTAGTTTCAGTTACTTCCATGCTTTCCATCTGACTGTCACTTGATGTCTGTCATCGTATATTTTCCTTTTTGTAGGAAATATATAATTATCACTATTTTCTTAATCAGAATCAATAACAGATTTTATACGTCACCTTTTTTATACGAACCACATCACTTTCACTTTGTTTTCCACAAATTTTGAACGCTTCTGTTTCATAGCGTCATTTAGTTAATCCAGTTAACGACAGTACACGTCCGAATTAATGGTTTGGTTTGCTGGAAGTAGCTCAAAATACACAATACTTTTAAAATCTCACCAGACTTTTTTTGATGAATATCTGTTTTTGAAGTGCTTTGAGCAGGTTTATCACGTATATTCCATGATTTTTTTTGTTCGTCGTTGTTGTAAACGATCCATTTTTCATCGCCTGTTATCATAGGTTTCAAAATAGACCATTTTCTTCACATTTTAAAAAAGAATTGGAGATATCAATGCCTTTCGTGACATGAATTCTTTTTAGCTCACGTAGCACTCAAATATCGACCTTACTAACGTATCCAAGTTGTTTTAAATGGTTTTCAACGCTCGATTTCGATATTTTAAGATTCTCAGCAATTTATCGTATCGTTAAACGTTGATTGGATTCTATCAATGACTTTCTTTTGTCATCATTAATTTCGTTTCACCTTCCTGAGCGTGGCGTTTCTCTAACATCAAAATCTCCAGATTGAAATTTAGCAAACCAATTCTGACACTGCCGTAGTTTTAATGCATATTCACTATAAACATATGTTTTTATGAGATTGCGCAATGTTTTTTTCCTTTTCGGAAGTAAAACACCAAAATGTGACGAAAATGTTCCTTTTGATTTTCCATTTTGAAATCGATGGCAATCAAACAATTGATAACGAAATCGTGCACTTTCTTTTTCTAAAACAAGCTTTTACTGTCAGCTGTCAAGTTACATTGAGATTTAGAATGAAGTTAGTTACATTTGAAGACATGTATGTCCATCTATTAGAAAAAAACGCAATTACTTTTTCGATAATCCAATATTTATATATATATATATATATATATATATATATATATATATATATATAATCATTTTATGGAGAGTAATAATAAATAATATAATACTATTTTTGCAAGATAATTTTATCTATGGATATATTATCTTTTGAAAGTAGAAATGTGACGTCACAGCTTAGTATAATTAAGGTAACAATGATACTTGTAATCATCTTCTTCCAAAGACAAAATTCTATACATATTGAAAAGTACATCTGAACCATAATAGTTTAATTTAATTTTTAAGATAAAATGTTTCTTTTTCAAAAGAGGATTAGTAAAATTACTGTATCATTTGGTACAGAAATAAAATGCAATTCTCGCTATAAACTTTCTAAATAGTTATACTTGCAAAAAAAATTGTTAGGGAATTAAAAGTATCTATCAATATATTATAATGTTGTGTAACATTTATAAAATATAATGAACCTGGAAAAGAGGACATTTCTATTGGTATTCTTAATTTGATCATATTAAATGTGAATTACTTTTACAGCACAATAACGTTATTGTAAATATTCATGTATATAATTTAAATTTTAATAATCCAATACATAAGTGGCTTTCAATTAAACGAAAAATATGGTCCATTAAATTTGGTATGTTCCATATAATTACCGTCATGTTACTTTAATGTTATTTTTATATGCGTGAAAACGTGTTAATTATTATTATTATTTGTTATTTAATTATAAAAATCCTCGTATATAATCAGTAATTACATCATAAGAATTACAACAGTATCACAATTGTATTTTATTGTATTCGAACGTTGTTACAGATAATAACTGCTATTTATGTCATGTTATCTTTTATGAAATGTTTTATTTTATTATAAATTTGTTTTTTTAAATTACACTTATTATCAACAATGGTTCATACAATAAGCACAACAAGAAGATAATGGATATATATATATATATATATATATATATATATATATATATATATTAAGTATGCATGTGCGGCTGTATTGTTTTCATCGACACACATACACATTACCTGTGTGTATATGTATATATATACATTTGTATGTGTGTGTTTGTAAGTGGAAACTCATGCGTGGATTCAGGCTTTAATACTGCTATAAATGTGTGCGTATCCGTGTGTGTGTTTATATTCATGCGCCTACCTCAGCTATGCTCTCTTCGTATAATGTCATTTGGCATACAAATTTATAGCGGAAGGTTAAACATCGCTGTTTGCAGGATATAAATCTGGTAAAAGCGTGCGAGCCATTGTGCGGGAGACGGAGCAACGAGCTATTGGCATATGTCGCGCAGCATTCCCTTTAGGATAGTCTTAATTAGTGGCCGCCCATCCATTACAGTGGCAGCACGGACAAGCCCCGGTCTTCTCTCATGTGGTCTCACCCAGGAACTACTGGCCAAACCTGGGGATTGCCAATACAAGTTTACATTATATATTTACACGAATATATTCATAGACGTCGCTCCATATAACTGTTGTACAATGATTGAGATAAACGATTTAATTTGAGGTCTTTCACTACAAATACACCATTAATGTTGTTTTTCCAATTAAAAATAATGTATGTAATGTGTAAGTAGAATTTACGCAATTGATTGATTAATTTATAAATAGTTCAGGATTGTATTCTCTAATATAATTATCATTTATTTTTAGAATGTTCATTTTTTAATTGTATGATTTTGTTATAATATGTGAACATTTTATGGTGTATTTCTTTCACTGTTATTAAATATATATTTTAATTAAATATAAAGCAATAAATTCATTCATACATTTATAAATAATATAAATTAGAAATATAATTCAATTTTTGTATTACGAGTAAAAATTAAAATTTATAGCAATTATATTTAGAAAATTCTATTGTCAACAATAGGGTATTATATGGGTCTTAAAAGCAAAATTCTTAAAAATGAAATGAAGTGATTGTATTTTATTAAATTTTTACTTGTAAAAATAATAGATATTAAAAACATTTATTAGTTTATAGAAAGTCAAAACAAAATTAACAATTATAAGATTGGTCTTATAGACATTATTTTTATACTTACTAATAATAAATCGAGCTTATTTACCTGCTCCATTCTAAGGCGAAAATTATTTCTTTCTTATTTATTATTTGTATTCAGAAATTTTTTGTCCACATATTATGTTTTTGAAGACATCAAATGAGTATGACTCATGCTTACACATGATTTTAAAATTATGTTTTCTTTAAATAATTAACTGAATTTAATATTTGTGTAAAAATATATTCAAAATCAAAAGCAAAATTTTTAGTTAGCAGTTTTGAAGCTGCAATAATAATATAATTTCAAGTTCACAAATAAATCTTTTACGAATTTTTATTATTAATATGAGAGTAAAGATTCAATTATTCACATAAATTTATGTCATTTAAAATTTAATTAAAAATATATAAAAATCGTTATTTTATATCTATGAGTATTAAAGAATTCATAGTATCTATCTTTTATCGCAGTTATAAGATGATTTCTTTGTTTAAAATTTTACAGCATCCGATGCAAGATAGTAATTTTTCGTAAAGAGATGATGACTTTAAAGTCTATTTTTTAAAAACAAATTTTACTTATTTACATGTAGAATTTTAACGTAAGAGGTTAAGAACCCCTGCTTCAGAGAGTACTTATGTAAGATATAATAATCGATATAGTTTGACCTTTTCATTCTATATTGTACTATTTTAGTAGACTTACTTATCAATTATTTATATACCTAGACATAAAATTATAGTAATGCCCGTCACAGGAAGCATATATATCGAATACGGTAATAATATCTATAAAAAAACTAAATTTTGCAAAGAGAATAATTACCGATTTTACTGAAATAATGATTTTTTCTTGTCTTACTGCATCACAGTGCGATATCGTGTTATGTAAAGAAATATTCCCAATAATTTATTAAGTATACCCATGTATTCTTTTAATTGCGAAGTATTCTTTTTATTTTTTACACAAAGTATTAAATTTTTAAAATAATAAAAAAGTTTAGTGAAGAAAAGAAAATGTTTTCACTCAGATTAAAGATATACTTTTTTGTAACTTTGTAATGTTTGACAAAAACTAATAAAAGTAAAAATCTATAGATCTCACTTTGTGGCTAAATCCATTTTCATAAATTCTGAAATTTAAATTCCGAAATTCTTAAATTAGGAAATTTAAGTACTTTTTACTTCACAAATGTTTCCAATTACGAATATTTAATAAATTATTATCAATTGTCGCTAAGTTAGAAAAATTTTTTTGAATTTATAATAATAATTATTGATAACTTTCCTATACAATGTCTCTCTGAGGATGATATCGTTGCTATTGAAATGCGCAGACACGACAGTTAATTATATTTATCGAACATTTTTGTTGAAACTATTTTGATTTGGTTTGTGGGGTGAAAAAAGAATTCATTTGTGAAAGACCTGTAATTTTACAACAATGTTTATATCATGCAATTTACTTAAAAATAGATTAACTATTTTTAAAGTTATAAATGTATGCTCTTATATCTGTAACACAGTTGATGTTATCCTTTTGGATCACTAGATTTTTTTTCTTTAGCTCCAAGATTCAGTACATCTACCATTTTGAAATAGATTTTAGAAAACTAAAATCTAATCAAATTTGAAATATACTTAACTATGGTATATCTGTTGAAAATAGTATTGGGAAACAGAAACGGAAGTGATCCAAAAGAACGTATATATTTCTAAAATTCTTAATCGACAAATATCTTAGTCATGGCTTTGATCATTTATATAATAACACTGATACAGAATTATTTACATACAACCTTTATTTATAATGTATTATACATTAAAGTATGAAAATGTTTTTTATTTAGAAATAAACAGATGTTTGTAATACTCTTTTATTAATATATTAATTAAGAACATACTAAAAACGGTAGTATTTAAGTTCCAATTCATCATATACTAAATATTTTTATAATGATTACAATGAAGTATGGTTGAAAAGTATTAGATATATAGTTTCCTTTATAAATAAAATCTCAATTTATACACATTTCTTAGAAAATAAAAATTGGATAGATTATTTCTCTTATTAAAATTAAATATAAACTTTTATTGCGCATAATGTCCATTATATGTCCATATAAATGAAGATGTGTTTATAAAAATTAATTTCTCAATATAAAATATAAAATATAAATTTTATTTTGTGAAAATTACGCTTTATTTAATAATTAAGTAGTAATAAAAGTAAATTGTTTTGTTTGAAGCTAACCATTAATGGTAAGTTGGGTATTAAAACACTTAAGATGAACTCAATAAAAAAATCATAACCGAAGAAATATCTACATATTTGAAGAAATATAAACGCAATTTCCGTTCGAAGAAGCTAATACGTACTTTAAAAATTTACATTCATTTAAATATAAATTTTAATTGAATACTTTATTCGATTAGATTTTTACATATATGTAAAATTTATAAATTATTTCTATTAATTAAAAAAATAATTAATTATTTAAATATATGAATAGAGCATGACAGTTCGTTACGAGCAATTAACCATAAAATACAGTTTATTTATGATTGAAAAAAAAGCTATTTTTCTTCTTTTAAAGTGAACCATACATTTTATATAACAGTATCAACAAGAAAACGAAAGCGAGAGGAATGCGTAAAAAGAAGCAAAAAAGACAGTGGTTACGAGTTACGCATTTCAATGGGACAATATTTGTGTTCTTAGTTATCTGTGAGTGTGCAGTAGCATCATTGATTTGAGTATGTCATTCCATGAATATAGAGTTTTAAATGTGTGGTTCGAGAATAAAATGGTTTTCTGTCTCAATTTTATATTTGTCATCCTTCATTGTATTACACGTAAACGAATAATAAGTAATGTAATAAAATTTAGAAATATTTATATTTCTGTTGCAGTAAATGAAAATTAATCATGTCATTCTGCAAAAAAAATATTAACATTTATGATGAGATTTTTCGTTTCAATAAAAAATAAAGTTTTATATTAAAATAGTATGCTAATAATTTCGATGAAATAACAATTTTTAAGATAGTAACAAAATAAAAAAGTATACAAAATTAATTCCAAAATTTAAAATATATATATATATATATATATATATATATATATATATATATATATGTTGGTAGAATAATAATTACGAGGTAAGACCTTCAAATTGACATACATTTTTCTCAGGTAACAATTAAATTTATTAATCGAAATAAGCATCATTAGAATCGACACATTTTGCTTATTAATTACAAGTTTATTAATTCCGGTGGTATGAAATTCCGAAGTACTAGAGTTGACAGAATCTCGAAATGCACTTTGGGCAGCAGTTTGGTTGTTGAAGACCTCAACCCTGTAAGAAGTGGTCGAATGTTAAATAAGTGATAATCTGTTGGCGAGATGTCTGGTGAGTGAGGCATTGTTGTATAGTTTAATTCACTCAAAATTTGAAGGGTCAATCGTGCAATATATGATTGTGCATTGTCGTGCAGCAGGATTGGTTGATCAATTTGATTGACCAGCGTGGAGACCAGATGTCGGAGTTCTTGATGCATTTTGTCGATATCTTAACAATAACTCTTGGCTGTAATGGTTTCGTCAGGATTCAAAAAATTGTAGTGTTTTATATCGAGCGCAGATCACCAAATGATCACCTATAATTTTCTATTGGTGTAATTTCGGTTTCACAAAATGCTTCTGGGTTTCATTTTTGTCCAATCATTGTGCAGATCGCTTTCTACTGTCATAAAGGATTTATTTTTTATCGCACGTTATAATATGATTGAGAAAAGGATCATTTCTCTTGCGTAAAGAAAGCGTAGAACAAACTTCGTAACGGCGATTTTTTTGGATTTCATTCAGTTCGTGCGGCACCCATTTGTCAAGCTTTTTTGATTTCCTAGCTATTTAAGTCAAAAGTAGCTTAATTATCTATTTTAATCAAAAACTGTTGCATGACTAACAACTAACTTTTGTGCAAGCTCATGAATTGTTGTGCTTCGTTTGTGCGTCGTTCTGATTCAACTAATGCCTTCATTTAGTCGTTATGAACTGAAGAAGAACGCACACGACCTTCATATTCATAGCTATCGTCTCCAGCACGAAATTTTTGGAACGACCATTGCACCGTACGTTCCTTAATAGTACCCACACGAAATGTATCATTTAGTTTACGTCTAGTTTCTACTTCTTTACCACCCGTTTTGAGCTCATAAAAAAAATTGCTCTTGTTTTCTTCTTCTCCATCTTTAATTCAATAGCCCAATTTAAAAAAAATTAATTATAATAAAACCAAAATCTGTTACCAAAATATAGACTGAAAAATGCACTTTAAAATGATATTAAATCAGCACGATGAAATGACACTTTCATTGAAAAAAATTAAGGTTAGAATTTAAAAACCAAAAATCTCAATTATTTTCTTAATGACCTTATTATATATATATATATATATATATATATATATATATATATATATATATATATATATATATATATATATATATATATATATATTACACCTGGTGCTCCAGGATTTAACGTTACCTGATCAGAAAAGAGATACAACACAGAAAAACCGTTTAATTGAAATGAAATCAATATATTTACTTTTTATTTATTGTTTGTGTTCGCTGTCTTTATTATTAATGCTGTAATTATTTCTATTTCTATATAACCTCATATTTAACTATATTGATGTTAAAAGTAAATAATATTTTAATTATTTTGAAAGGATCGTAAGGGCATATGTTTGCATGTATTCTTTTTTAATTTCACTATATTATATGCATAATATATATAATATATATATATATATATATATATATATATATATATATATAATCATTAGTTGATATATTCAATTGGTTCACAGAGCTCATCACTTATGATATATATTTACATTACATTTCAATATATAAATATGTTACTCTCTCTCTTATGAATATATTACTTCATATTCATTTCGAAACTGTTAGAAAATTCATACAGTAAAGTATACAATTTACATGTTTATTTTCATGCATCTCAGTTTATTTTATCCAAATTTGAAGACATTTTTCTAATAAATGCCAATACTTTTACCAGTTCATCTTATTTCTTTTCTCCACGCGTATTTATAATAATTGAATTGTTGTCAATTGCATGTTCGTTATTTTTTTCTTTTCCAAATTTATACATTTTATAATTAAATATTATATATTTTTAGTTTTATGATACAGTATGTAACTCAACTTATTATTTTTCTCTTGCACTCTAATATTTATATTCGTAATTTAAATTTCAGAACATAATAAAACAACGATTTAAATAAATTCAACAATTTTCATAAATTAGTTTTACATTCATCTCACAAACCATAAAATAACTTTGATCAAAAATATAACTCATTATTGCTTAATTTTGACTGTTGATGTATACATTTTAATGGCTATAGAATTATCGTCAGTGCTAAGAGATTTTTTTATACATAAGCGCTCTGACAATTATGGAAACTTATCGAAATGTGCATATAAAACAATAAAAATTGACCAATAAACATTAATTAAACATTTTGAATCAGATTTTTTGTGGTTTGTGGTGCAAGTAAAAAATTAATTCCCGAAGTGAATTATTTATGTAAGCCACAGTGCCATAAACAATATTATTAAATTCAGTGATTTTGTATTTTGTTATTCCATATTCTCGAGTAATATTCCATCTCTATTCTTTATTACATTTTTTTTTAGAAGAATTCATTTTACATAATGAAAATATAGATAGCATACAAGAAAGTAACAAGGATAAAAATAAAAAAGAATGCATACTTTTTTGCAATACAACAAACACGAAATATATTCAAATATTTCATTTACTGTCCTATAACATCTTGCCATATTTTGAAACAACTTTTCAGTATTCTCGTCCTTCAATGATGTGGATTAAGTTTTAAGAAGTTGAATGGGATGTAGAATTCTGTTGATTTTGCTTCTAGTTAAGTTTATCTTTATTAATAATTGATTCAAAGTTTTCTATCGCATTGCAATCCGCCGCCTGTGTAGGTCAAACTATCATTTGGGTTATAATATGTTCTTTAAATATTCTGCAGACGTTCCATGCTATAACTCTGCAACTGCTGGTAAGACCAAAATTTAATTTTTTTTAAACTATTTTTTAGGGGGCTTAAGCAAACCATAAAGATAAAAATTTACCATTTTAAATGCATTTAGATTATTTGTTGTAAAAAAACTAGTATGTAAATAATGAGAGATGGTATAAGACAAAGAATTTAAGAGTGTAAGAATTTTAAAAATTCAATATAGAAAATTTGAAGGAATTTTAAATCTTTTACCCAGATTATATTAAGGAGAACAATTATTTTGGATTTTTTGTTTTACACGATTTTTATGTTACACAGCTGTGAAATTTATTAATTTTTATTTCATATATTAAAAATTAAACTTAAATTATATATATATATATATATATATATATAAAGAGTGAGAGAGGATATACATATATATATATATATATATATTTTCTTTCTTAATATCTCAATAGGTTTCTAATTATTATTAATTATTATTCTATTTTTATTATAGAAGTTTCCATTAACTTTAGACTTTGTATTTTTAATGGCTGCAATAGAATAAAATACCAATATAATCTTAAAATGTAGTACCCAAATACTCTTATAATATATTCTTATAATATATTTACACACGATGATAATTATTCATTTTAATTTCATTAAAAAGAATGTTACTTAAATATATTATATTAAAAAGAAGAGTAATATGCATAAAATTTATTAATTTTTATTTTTTTAATTGTGCTCGAGAAAAACATTAATAATAATTGACATTAATAAATACTGCTTTTCTTAATTTGCAAAAGTTTTAGATTTGATTATTTTTATTATACCCAATTTCATGTCCAATGTAAATAATTAATTATATCACAATATACTTTTTGCACTATTGCTCAATTAATTTTCACAAATGTCTTGTTCTATATCTTGTTATATATTTTTCTCTGTCATCATGAACTAAAACATTTTTTCTTATCATTTTTTTTAATAACTAGTTTTATATTCGTGTACATTTTGATGGTGATGGTGGTTGTTTCAGAGCGCTAAAGTAAAGTGTAATCAAAGTACAGACTTTTTTGTATTTTAGCGGTCTGTCAATAATGGCACCGCTATCAAAATTTGCATAAGTAACGATCAAAAATGAATAATGATTAATTATTAAGCATAATTGATCGATCAAAATTTGTGTACTTTATGAAGTTATCAAAAAGTTTATTTATGAAGTGCATTATACACACACATATATATATATATATATATATATATATATATATGTATTATATAAATTTTTTTAAAAAACTCAGAGTAAAAAATAATTATTCTAAGTAAATTAAATAAAATAAAAAAATATAAGATCAAGCAGGTATTTCAAAATGATACGAAGTGTGATAAAGAAAATTTAATGTTTCTTTTTTTTGTTGCATTTTTCGTACATGTGTTTGCTCACCTACGTAATAATCTCAAAGGAGCTTTTTACACATCTCGTTTAGAAAGCTCTGCACGATCTTACATGCACCAACGTAGCTAATACATGATACATACAATCCGATTTAAACACATATTTGAAGACAGAGAATATCTTATGCTACGGCTCTGTTATTCGTCCCGCTTATCTCTGTCCCACTTTAAGTCTTTCAAGTTCGCTCTTTTCTCTACTGGGGCGTTGGGTTGCGATTTTTCTTTTTACATTGCCTTAAACATGTTCACGTTGATTTTTCTTATTTTTCAGTATTACCTAAGAGGGTTTGCTCACAATTTTGTAACATATGCGCTGAATGAATAAAGTGTATAACACGCACGGTATGAATTATGTCTTATAGAAAAAATTTATATCAAATTACATTAAAAGAAATAATGTAATATGTGAGTGTATTTATTAAATAAAAAAATAAAACAAATATATTTCAAGAATAAAAACATTAAACAACTGATTTGTGTATCTTGTTTTGTACTATTTTTTAAGAAAAAAACATATATTTTAAAAAGTCTGTCATTGTTTTTTTTTTATATTTAAATTCTTTTTTTCTCGAGACATTTAAAAAAACTCATTTTCAAGATGAATTTCATTTTATGTCAGATATTTTCTAAATTATTTTGATTAAAATGTATTTAAAACACCTTTTATTATAACTTGTATTTTTTAACCACTATTAATTTTTAGAGTAAAAAATTACATTATTTATTTTGTAAAGATGAAAAAAGAAATGCAAAAAATATTTGTACTCTACGTATTTAGAGTGTTTTATTGTTTTATATAACAAAAAAAAATACATAAATAATTTTCTGTATCATAAATGTAGGTGGTATATAAATCGTCACAACCATATTGGATGTTAATATATATTAGTACTTGGTTGTTAATATCTGTAACTAAACTGTTTATATATACATATATATATATATACATATATATATATATATATATATATATATATATATATATATATATACTTATAATCAGTGTTTTATTCAATAAACACATTATGTGTTTAATGCGATAATGAATTTATGTTAAAAATAATATAAAATCATACTTTTTTATTTCATTATTCGATATAATTTTGTTTAATACTAAGAATTTATTATTGAAGTATATAAATTTGCTTAGACACATCGTCGATTTTATTGCTATGTATAAATAACGGCTGAAAAACAACCCTGATAAAGTTATTATTAATTTTATCAATACATCTGATTTTTCCTTAATCGCCTTTAAAAATTTTTCATCATTTTGATTCTGATTGTTTAATCACTTGAAAGATCATTATTTATATATCAATTTTCACAAAATATATTCAAGCATATCATACGCACATTGAACAGAACTCCGATTGATACAAAATTGTGAATTAATGTGTAATAGTAACTACTTCATTAAATTCTTCTTGATGATACATTTTTTATATTTTTAAAAAGAGTCTAGTATGAAAAAATTAGTTGAAAATTGTGTCTTAACACGTACAACTCCATGTACTTGATTAAATTTTAATGGCTTAAAACGAAATTTTTATTCTTACAACTAACTTTTCACATTTTATTTTTGATATTTAAGGCTTTCTACATTTTTATCAAGTATTTGACAGACGTGAGAATTTATTGTGTAGTAAAAATACCAACCTTATGAAGAACAGTTTATCTTTCTGTGGATATAAAATAAAGTTGGGAATGAGAAATATACTTTTTTTGTTTTTATTTTTAAATGCTTGAAACCTATTAGCTAATGAAATAAAAAAGCTATCCAAACTTTTTCGTCTTTACAACAATGTACAAAGAAAAAACGATTTTGAAATATATAGTTTTATTTAGAGGTCTTGATGAATATTTTTTCCCAATGGTATTTATATTTGTTAACGAAGTTATTTTTTATTTAGTCATCTTCGTTTCAAAACACTTCCCTTTTTGAAATTTTAAAATTTTTTGAGAGATAAAATTGAGTAATAATTCGATTTTATAAATATTAAAAAAAATATTTACCTTTTATACGGTATAAAAACTATTAAAAAATCTGTACTCAACGCTTTAAAGATGATGACTTTAGTATAGAAATGCGTATAAGTAAGAATAAAAATAATCTTTAATCATATATTAAACATTTTTGATCTGAGAAATTGTTGTTTTTGTGCGAGTGAAAAATTAATTTGTGAAATTGAATTAAAATACAGTATCTAAGCTATATTTTGTCCTTATTTTTTAATTTTTGAAACATTTATTGTTGTCAGTCGTTATAGACGCTTCTATAAACATATTTTTAAAACAATTTTTATTACGTATGCGGAATTAATAAATTAGGTTTTAGGTGTAATTATTTTTCTTATAAAATTTTCTCAACTAATTTGTTAATTGCATCATTTTCTCTGTTATCGTCATATTTTTTTCTTTTTTCATGCATAAACAATTTCTAGAGAATTTCTTTTAGTACCAAACAAATTTAATATATTACAAAATTGGTTAGAAAAAATACTCGTAAGTGAAAAATATCTCATTAAAATATCACATCCAGGCAAGAAATAGAATTTGGTACATATATAGCAATTCTAAGCAAATCATCGATTATTATACAAGAATTTTGCATTAGTTACAAAAAAATATATTTCTCAATTTCATTCGCCATGCCTTTTAAAATTTGATATATTTTTGAATTTAGCCTTATAATCGAATTTTCTCGACGACGAAATTAAAATTAAAATCTTAAAATCCGTTATTATAATCGAAATATTCATATTACTTTCGTGTACATAAATCACTTTTAACGTATATATATATATATATATATATATATATATATATATATATATATATATATATATATATATATTATACTGGGATCTAGCGAACATATAAACAAGAGAAGAAAATTTTAAAAATACATTCAACAAAAAGTCGAATAAAAGCACAAGCTATCTAAAAGCAATTTTTCTATCGTCGGACAGCACACAAAACAGACAGCAGACTACAATAGATTCATTGTCATTTTAAAATAGTACAGAATGTTGCGCCGTTGAGGCGGTTGGCCACTCAATATTATTCGTGATGAATTCTAAACGGTTTCGTTAATACACAACGAATAACGGTTTCGACAGAATTCACAATATGTGCTATATACACAAATAACAAACGAATATATATATATATATATATATATATATATATATATGAAGATATATAAAATATTTTTTGATATAAATAATGCCAGACTTTCTAAATTTAACATAGAAGTTCGTTCTTCAGTAAAAAATCTGTTTAGAAATTATTTTTTGGAAATTTTTCTTTATAGAAACTTTACTTATAATAATTTAAAAATACCTTACTGGTCGTTTATGCATATTACTTAATTTATATATATATATATATATGTGTGTGTGTGTGTATGCGTGTGCTTGATTGTGTTTGTGTTTGGATGTATTCTATATTGAATTCATACCAAACGCAGTTACAGTCAATTTTATTTTATATTTTGTTAGATTTTTATTTTTTTTCATGTATATACACTTTTATATTTTAAGTTTTAAAATTTATTTCAATATTAATTAAGAAGTTTATTGGGTTGTACAATAAAATTTCGTATAAGTAATGAGAAATTTAGAAAATAACCAAGTGAATGTTTCATCATGGTTATTTATCCAAGGACAATATGATAACAATTCATAAATTTAAAGTCAATTGTAAAGTCAAATATTAATTGTCCTATAACCATAGTATTAATTAAATTTTTAGCTTTTGTGAACTTAAAATTGCAAAAAAAAATAATAGAAGGCAATTTAATTTCTGAGTGGTTATAAATGAAATCCTCAATGATTCCGAAAATAACTATAATTATCGTATCTAGAACTAAAAAGTACGTTTAAAGATATGTTCTGTATGATAGATTTTACGATTAAAGAGTTCTTATTAAATAAAAATATATTGTTTCACTCAACATTTGCATTAACCAATATTTGTGGTAACTGAACAATGAGCTCATAATTAATATTATATATTTAAAATTTTTACTATTCGTATTCACGTCAGATTATTTATTTGAAATATATTTTGGCTTTAGTAAAGAAATGAGAAAATTTATATGTGAGAGAAATTTAGATTTTTGGAAAGAAATGGCAAGTTATTTTTACGCATGTATATATATATATATATATATTCTGATATGTCAATAAATAAACAAAACGATCCACATAGATAAACAAAAAGAAAAAAATTGATAAAAAATGTTAATATACAAAAACAAAATATGAAAATATATTTGAATAATTTTTTTCATCGCAAGTTTTTTTTCTAATATATTTAATAAATTCTGAAAAAAAATCGCAGACTATTTTTATTGTTTTTCTGTCAATAATGTTAGAGAAATATAAGAAATAAGTTCTGTAAAATAAAAAAATAATTCAAAGACTGTAATTCAAAATATTAGTATTCAAAATATAATTAGCAATGGCTAATAATGTATTTTAAATTTATGCAAAAGATTAATAAAAAAATTAAATGAATATAATAATAAAAAAATTAATTAATTTTTAAAATATATTCTAAACAGTAAATATAAAAATATGCAAATAAATACATTGCCTGTTTATTTTCTTGAAGTATTTCTATGTATAATAAGATTAATTAAATATATCACATATAAATATATTTTAAAGAAATTATTCAGATGTTAAATTATTAACATCTTATTTAACATTGGATGTATAATTGTTAAACACTTCGGATTTGATTAGTTATTGTTAATGACGAAGTACTCTATATTTAAATTTTTATTTAATTATTTTAAATACTTTTAAACAACTAATATTAATACACATACCTACATATACACACAAGCATATATATATATATATATATATGCATATATATATGCATATATATATATATATATATATATATATATATATATATATATATATTTACTGTGTACCATTCATTAAATATACACGTACATTTATTTTTATGAATTAGATGTCTGTAAGTTTTTTCAGAATCTATGACACAAGACAAAAGAACATGAAATTATGGCCGTTATTTTCATTAATTATATCTAATCTTATAAAAAAATAATATTTTCGAAAATTATAAAAAAATACATTTTCTACATTTAGATAAAAGTAAAACACTATGATTACAGTATACTCCTATTTTTAGAATAATTTTGTTATTGACTATTAATGACCCTTAATAATAATAATTAAAAAATAATAATTTTCCTGTTCACCTTTTTAAGTACCATTTTTCAATAACTTATTTTTTAACGTTTTGTCTACTTAAAAAAATGTTAAGAGATATTATTTTAAACATTAACTATTCAAAAAATGTTATTATTAAAATTGTTGTCAATTGTTGTTATTATTAAAATTGTCATTTTAATTAAAAACACAAAGTATAATTAAATATATAAAAGAAATTAATTTAAATAAGATATTGTTTTCTTAAAATATGTTCAGATATGTAAAAACTTGTAATAAATATAAATACTTTATACAAGAAACATATCATTCATTAAAAATTTATTCCACCCATAAAATAGTATGTAGCTATAATTTTTTCCATTATTAAATAACTATGTACATAAATTTAGAGCTACATACATTCATATTAAATTGAATATATATATATATATATATATATATATATATATATTTTCTTGTATGCTGAAACCTGGAATGATAGGATTGAGCTCCAGTCACGTCCGATGGAGCAGCTAGCGCCACCAAGTTGTTTCAGCTAGACCCCGAACGAGCGTCAGACCGAAGTGAAAAATGAACTTGGAATTTCTATGCCACGTTTCATACACACCTGAACGTATTTGCTATCGACTAAACGGAAATACAATGTGCACATATCGAATGTAAATTCCATACATCCATCTTATTTCACCGATAGTTTAGTTTTGTTTGTGATAACACTTCGGCAGTGTTCGTGCTGGCAATTTGTAAGGTCCTTTACCACGATTGAGTGTAGGCATATGGTGAATGCTTCTCACAATCTTATACAAGTTTTTTTTTCTTTTTCCGTTTCTGTGAATTGTTGTGCAGTTGGAGTTTAAGCGTGCATATGTGTGTATGTGGAAACGTGCACGTATGTTAGATTCGAGATGAATGTATATGCACGTTATTTTAAAATTGAAATTAAACTCTAAAGAATTCTAAAAATATGTGCGAGTTTTCTTAATTGATACTTTATTCTACTAAATTTGATTAATAGTAAGAATTATTCATATTTTTATTTATAGGATGTATTTGGAAGGTTTATTAAATGAGAGGAAATCATTGAAAATATATTAATTTCTATCGTATATTCAGAATTATTCTTTGGCCCACTAAATTTATTAATAGCGAATGGAAATATGCATTCATCTTCTCAATACATATATGTTTCTATATATATATACATAAATACAAATATAAATATATATATATATATATATATATACCGTATATCACGACGTATAAGACAACATTCAAATTCTAAGATAAAACTTATACATTTATCATATATCGGTCGCATACGACGATCCTAAATTAAACACCTCTTTCATATGTTATAATAAAATTATGTCCAAAATCAAAATTAGGAAAATTACACTTTTCCATTTAAAATTTCAAAAATGAAATGTCACCTTATATTGACATACTGTGTATTAAAATATCGTGCAAATCTTGTATCTAGAAGGTAGTGGTTATGTATTTTATTTTTAAAAATGTTTATTTAAAATGAATTATATAATGAATTTGTTATGCACCAAAGTTTAAGTTCCTTTTTCAAAATAAAGAATTTAATTTCTATATAAGCACAATAAATTCTTCGTGTTATTTTAAAGGTACTTTTTTTGAATTGGGCTTATAAGACGACCTCCTATTTTTTGAAGATTTTTTGGGTTTTAAGGATCACCTTATATGCCGAGATATATAGTATATATACAGAGAGAGATAGAGAGAGAAAGAGAAAAAGAGAGAGAACAAAGAGGATACAAATATGCATAATGTTGGATTTCTTTGTTTTATCAGATATTATTGCGTATCACAGCAGAAGTCTGTTTCTATTCGAATCAGTCAGTTTTGTAAGGCAGCATAAACAAGGAATAATGGAAATAAGATAATATTGTATGCGTACATAAGAGACATTATTTTAGTTTAAAAATTAGTTGACTAATGAATTATTATTTAATTTTTTTATTAGTTTTTCGACATATAAAATAAGATAAGGTAAGAAAGTGTGATTTGTATAATTTATAGATAGATAATGTTTGAGGGGGGAAGGAGCTACCTTGCCTCCCGGCACTTAGACTCGAAGTCCATTAAGCCTTCCTTCAGTTTATCAAAACTACTCGGGAGGTCTCTCTTACTTTCAGTAGCCTGTCAGCCTGCCCGAGTTCGGCCGCGGTGAGGAGAAACTCCCCAAACCATCTTCGCCTTAAATTGACCCATGCCGGACATTCCGCGAGGAGGAAAATGAGGGTCTGTCTAAGAGAGAGAGAGAGAGAGAAGTAGGACTGCCATACTGCGGGTTCGGTTTCCGCAGTTTACTATGGCCCGAAAGTATTAAATGAAAAATTTTAGCAATAAACATTTTGTTAAGAAATAAATACAAAAATTTATTTAAACTGTGAGTGTATAAGAGATTTTTCTTTTCCCCATTGCCTTTGAGGGATAAGCTAAAAAATAACTTATACATGGGTTCGTTACTATTGGCGGATTCGGCTATCCGTGGTAGAGCTTGGAACGTCTTACCTGCGGGTACGGTTTGACTGCTGTATTCATGTATATATGTATATATATATATATATAGAGAGAGAAAGAGACATAATTAAAAGGTTCCCCTAATATTGGATGATTGTTGGTTTATACCATTATTAACCACTAAATCTCTTTTAAGAAGTAAATAAAAAATGAACATTAAATGCTGAAAAATAGTGGCATGTTCAACTAAAAAATATGGTTATTTATTTTATATATATATATATATATATATATATATATATATATATATATGTTTGGAAAGAGGTTTGACATTCATAGACGAAATAATAATTTTTTAAAATGTGAACTCAAATAAAATTTTTAATACCAAATCAAACACACGGGTTTACAAAATAGAGTATAATAATAAAAAATATTATAATTTAATACGTTTGGAGAAAAAATATTTTTGTACAAACTTAAAAAAAATTATCCGATTTTATGTTCCATTCAACTCTCTCTCTCTCTTTATATATGTATATTATTACATAATATGTATTTATAGTTAATCATTTGAAACTACAGTGTACGTGTACATTATTTATAAATATAGATTTAGCTTTGAGGTGAAATATTGTTTCTCAAATAAATTTTTCTCTTATCCTATAAGGTACAAACAATTCTTTTAATCAAAAATGTTGAATAATTAATTATTGAACCTTTCTGATCGTTACTTATTAGTATTTGGTTAGCGATACAATCATCTTAACAGCACTACGGTTTAGGAAAATACTTTTTTCTTGTTTTTTATCACTCAGAGGACAAAGGAATTATCAACGAATTATGAAATGATTTATTCAATTGACTATAAATACATATTACATATTTTTAACTTATAATTAACAAAAAATCTCTGTAATTTTTAATTATATACATAAATAAGTACATTGATAGTTTTTAATACATTTTCGTAATAAAGTAAATCGTGACAAAAATAAGTGGATTATTTTTTAACTAATTACTTTCACTATTTAAATATTCCCTAGAGGATCTTATATTTATATATATATATATATATATATATATATATATATATATATATATATATATGTCTGTTTGTATTTGTGTGTAAAACTGAAAGATTAAAATATATAATTTGTAGTTATTGGAAGAAATCCAATAAAACAAATGAATCATAAAATCATTTTCATTAAACGATAACGATTTTATTTCAGTTGGGACTGAATGTATTTTAAAATTATGTCAATATATTTATTTCAAGATTTGTGATCACGAACTCTTTCTTTAATAAAGATCAGTAAAATAAGTAATATATTATTAAATGGTTACTAAAATGTATATTTTACAATGTTTATACGAATAAGAGATTGGTTTAGACGTAAGATTAAAAATAAAACTTTTGTAATAACTATATCTATAAAAATGTATATATTTTGTTGAATTTTTGGACAGCAAGTTCTATTTATTCATAATTATTCAAATTTATATATATATATATATATTATACTTGTGATATATATTTGTGTTTCGAAAATTACAAATTATTGTACTTCTATATTAAATAACATGTAATTAAAAAAATTACAACAATTAAAACTATAGTAGAAAAATCTGTTTACCACCTTTTGTGTCAGTAATACGTTCGAATGTAATAAAACCATTTAACGTTATTTAAACAGAAAAAGAAATTTTAAATAATAAAGTTCCTTTTCTATTTTATCCAGACTAATGCGTCTTCAGACGAATATGTAAAATCCACGAGAACAAGATTGAGTCGTTTCGAACATGTCCGGAGAATATACTGTCCGGACTCCTTGACTGTGTCAGGATTTACGCAAATTCCTTTCAATGTTTAAAGATATATATATATATATATATATATATGTGTGTGTGTCATCCGTGCATATATATATATATATATATATATATATATATTATAATACTAGCTCTAGTAAGTAAGGTCGCAAAACAATAGCTACAGGCAACTTTACCCGATCCAATCTTTGTTATGCTTGAGAATAATACCGTTTGACAGGCAGTGTAATCCTTTAATCTGGATTATTTTACTCTTTAAAACTTCACCGTATTGTCGTAGGTTTGTTATCTTTGAAGGACAGTTTTAAATACAATATATATATATATATATATATATATATATATATATATATATACACGTGTGTGTGTGTATAGAGAGAGATGTTAAATAAAGTCGATTTACTAAGAGTAATTATTCCATAAGATTTATAATATATTTTATAATCAATATTGATTTGCATTCTATTATCGATTTAAGTAGACTGATGTTCTCTCGTTTCAAATATATTTTATGAAAGTTTTACCCTCACAGTAGAGAAAGTCAATCTTTTATTCCAAAATGTTCGTTTACTTTATGGAATATAACTATACTTCTTGTTGTGATAATATACTACTTTTTCAAAAATTTGTAAACAACTTTGCACTACTTCGTAAAATTTAAGATTAGTATTTCATTTTTCACCTAACATACGTTACATCATAAATAAATATGGTGTGCCATATTCGAAGAGAACTATTGTTCCAAATATTATTCTATCATATACCATTTATTTTTACTTTACTAAAGATATTTTCTTTTTATTTTCTATTAAAATATTTAATATATATTCTGAGATGAGAACTTATCATTTTCACTTGAACAAAAGCTTAATTGTAAGTGTTTTATAACCTTAAAATGAAGTGCAACTCTATAATTATTTATTATTCAAAAGTACAGATATTATATATATATATATATATATATATATATATATATATATATATATATATACAAACCAAGATAGCATGCCAGCTATAAGTAATTATTAGTACTATTGTGTAATTTTAGTTCGTTTTGATGAACCCAGGGAAAACGTATGCCAAAGAAATATTGGGTATACAGTCTGTTTGAATTTTGTTCATGACGTTAGCAACTGTGAAGGCAAATCGTGGAGAAGTTTAAGCAGATAAATCCGCTCAATGTTGTAGATTAGTTGGGAGTGACGTCAGTGTTTCTTTCTCGCATATTTGTGACTCGTCAGTTTTACTTTAGTCTATAAAAAGTAGTAAATGCTGTCAATTGACAAATTAGCATACATTATACCTTAGTTATGTATAAGGTTATTAAATATGAAATGTCCGATGTGTAATCAAAAGGTTAGTTTATTATATTTCAAACAAGAAGCAGTACAATTAACCGAAGAATGCGCCTAAACTATAGATACAGTTTTGCCATCTTAAAGGTAACTTGTTTATACTAACAGGGGGGAAGGCTGGGGAGTGAGTGGCGATGAAATCGTGAAAAATGTTTTCCACAGCTCGTTAACAATTAAATATTTTTCCTTGAAATAAGTGGTCCAAAGTCTGGAAGAAGTGGAAGTCAGTTGGTGCAACGTATAGTCAATACGGTGGATGACAAAGCTTTTAAGTCCAGTTCCTGTAGTCTGAGCAGCGTTATTTCTGCGAAAGAGAATTGGTCTGTTTCTATTGACCAATCTCGGCTGTTTAATTGCAAGAATCCTCATTATTTCGTCCAGTTTGTTGCAATAGACATTAGCTATAATCGACTGACCAGGTTTCATGAAGATGTAGTGGACAATATTATCGCTGGTCCACTAAACAGGCATCATTAGCTTTTTTTGATGAATATTCAGTTTTCCATTGTGTTTCGGTACTTCATTTTTATCTAACCGAATGCTTTCGATTGTCAAAAAGAATCCATTTGTCATCACATGTAACAATACGGTTTAGAAATTATTGGCCTTTATGTCGTGACAGCAAAGAAAGACAAACTTCGAGACGATTACTCTTATGACGCTTGTTTAATTCATGCGGAACCCCTCTATACAGCTTCTTTATTTTGCCGATTTGTTTCAAATGGTCCAATATTGTTGGAATAGTAACATAAAACCTTATTGTTAATTCACGTGTAGTTTGAGATTGCTTCGCTTCCACTATAGCTTTCAGATCAATATTACCCTTGGCCTCAGGTCGACCACGTGACTCATTTTTAAGGTTCAAATCACCAGAATATAACTTACCGAACTATCGACATACTGTCCTTTACTGCCTCATACTGTTACCTTTCCGATTTGTTTCAAATGGTCTAATATTGTTGGAATAGTAACGTCAAACCTTACTGATAATTCATGCTTAGTTTGAGATGGATTTGCTTCCACTACAGCTTTCAGCTCATAATTATCCATCTTGGTCAGGTCGCCAACGTGATTCATTTTCAAAGTTAAAATCATCAGAACGAAATTTATCAAACCATAGACGTACTGTGAGTGTAAGTTCATTATCCACATCCTTTCCAAACACTTTGTTTTTTATTTTGAGCTGTCTGGGCTGCGTTCTTTCCACAACGAAATTCATATTCGAAACTAACACGAATTGTTGACTTATCCATGTTTTCACAAAATACAATCGGGTGACTATAACGTATAAGGGTCTATCTTGACATTACAACTCAACTAATAAGGGTGTTATTGGTGGGTACAGGAATTTCAAAACTGCATGTATCAAATAACGGACGCATATTAACTAATGCTAAACACTACTTTGCATCGCTATCTCCTATTCCCTATAAATTTATTTTCTCAGTTAAAAAGATCTCGTCGTTGAGTAGTATCAACACAAGCTTGTCGGGCTACTTGCACCGAAGGATGATATTGACGAGAGTATTGGCGAGTCGGATTGAAAAGCTGTTAAATACAAACCACTTAGAGGATGCATTGGGAACTGGGGACATCCACTGGTTAAACTGCGAGATGCGGCCTCATAGATGGTCTGTGAAAAATGTTCCGCTTATTTATCGAAAATCACGATTTATTGTACTATCAATATATTCGATCTGTACATATTGTGAGCCACAGTGCTCGAAACTCGTTCTGCGGTGTAACTCAAGGGTTTACTGGTTACGTAATGTAGATACTGAAAAGGTTGTTTTCACATTAAATTTTTTGTTTGTGTGGTAGAAATTGGATTCGACCAATATTGTACTGTTGGGGTAGCCAGTTATTTGAATTCTCTTCATTTAAAAGCGTATATATGATCTGGTAGCTTGAAGATAGGTAAAGTTACAAGATAGGTTAAATCACAGATTATTATTTTAATAAATGATAGATAAGGTGATCTTATTCAAAATATTGCAAAATGAAGCGGTTTATAATATCATTTAATTCTTTTTCTATTTTTTCTTAACACTTATGGCGATCGTTATATATGCGTGATTTTGGCTGCCAGCTGTTTTCGATAGTCGTGACTATGTGTGGGTTTGCCTGCCGGCGATTATCAAAACACAAAATTAAACTCACATATTTCCAAGAATGTTGCAATGTTCTTTATATATTTCCAATGTTCTTACACATTTACAAGAAAAATTTCGAACAGTATATAAACCAAAAAAAGAACTGTCTCTTGACGAAAGTATCATACCTTGGAGAGAAGACTCTCATTTCAAATATATAATCCAGGCAGAATCACAAAATACGATATATTACTATACATGGTCTGCGAAGCCGACATGTGTAGTAGAATATATAAAAGGTGTAGATCGTGCCGACCAATACCTTTCCTACTACGCAACTTTTCTAAAAATCAAAAAGTGGAGTAAAAAATCATTTTTTTATAAATTGGGTATTGTTTAATACATGCCAAATTTATAAAAAAGCATTGGGACATAATATTTTCTTTAAAAACTTTTATTAGCTATTACATTTATTAATAATAAAAGGGTATGACTATTATATAATTATTTATATAACGATAGTTCTAAGCCACTGCGAAAAATGCCTGCGGATAACAAAAGTTCCGTATTTTAAATGCCTCCAGTGAAAGTCTTAAAAAAGAAATTTGAGATATGTCTATGCAATGTATGAATTTTAAGTTTATCTTTCATTTAATTAATATGTTACTGGATTTTATTTAAAAGTTCATTTTAAAAACAAAACATTTTACTTTGAAAATGTAATTATATATTACAAGCAGAATCGCCTGCATCAATATCCATTATCCTGCAGCAATATCCATTGCTTGTTGATTAGTTCTGACCAATAATTCTGGCGCCTATGACCTTAGCTGTCGAAGTGCCTTAAACCTCAAATAACTAACTATCTGACCATTATTGTCTAATTTTGGCAAACGTGACATAAATCTTCCCATCATAATTTTGATTTAATGTAGTACAAGGTAATGTTTCGGGTTAATAATTAGAGAATAATCTTAAAATTTAAAGAATAAAAAAGAGAAGAATCGTATAAATGTAGAATTTTAAAGGAAAATTGAAACAATAATTGAAATTTAAGATAAAATAAGAAGAAATATTAATTATTTAAATCCAATTAAAAAAAATTCAACCAGAAAATTTCATTAGATTCCTGTAGCAATTACTATTCGAGAATTATTTATAGATCTCATATTTAAATTTCAGAGGAAAAATGAAATTAAAATTATTAATTTGAAAAGTATGGAAAATTAAAAAAAATTGAAAATTTTCGTATTGGTAATGAATTTCTTATGAAAAGTTTCTAGATTCACTACTTCAAAATAATCGAAGAAAAGAATAAGGTGAATAAAATATATTTGAATAGGCATCCATAGCGAATCACCATCCATTTTTAGTAGGTATTAAAAATGATTTATTTAAAAAGAGCACATTAAAAATAATACAAATGCCCATTATTGAAATGAACTATAATCTTAACGATTACTTCAATACATTTGCAATTTATAAATGTCATTTTTAAAACGTAAATTTGACCAATAACTGTTTGACACGCTACATTGAGGCAAAGTGGGTAAAATTGAAATTTTTCGTCGGTAAAGTGAAGATTTCAGTAGTTAAAAATCATATTCCACACAATACATTATTGTTTAATAAAAAAGAATAAATGTAACGCCACGCCTCTCAAAGGTGTGTCTTAAAAGAACCTAACATTAAATTACGTATTTTCACTATGTGGAGTGATTAACGTGACTGAATACAACAGCGCTAAATAAAATCATTTTGAAAGTATTTTCAGCGTGGGTGCAGTTATTTCATTATTTGTTTTGTTTATCTTTCTTGACATATAGACAGCATCTTATTTATATCTGAACGTATAACAAATAAAATGAAGCAGATTTTTTTAATTGAATGTTTATAATGACACCAATGTTTATTTTATCATTCTTAAAAATATATGGTTTATAAATAACAAAGTTTAAATTTATTTTAGTCAATTGTGAAAAAAAATATTAGCGTTGGAATATGGATGTTGGGTTCATAATTTTAATTATCTGATTTATTTTATTTCTATAAAAAAATTATTTTTCATTATTCACATATCAATTAACAAACTGTTACTTAGTTAAATCAAAAAGAATGCTTTTGATTGATAATTCATAAATAACACAAATAAAAATATGCATATGAATTTAATCAATTGTATAATGATTAGTTAAAAAGGTCAAAATATCTAATAATTTGCGGTTGTTTATATTTGAATCACTTTTTCAATTACAAATTTAATTAATAGTTGTCAGGATCACAAACTCGGTCTTTTGTATGCAGAAAGATAAGGTTTTTAAGAATTTTACCCAGTTTGATATATACTATTGAGATTCACTAATTAAGAGAAAACAAGAGAACGCGATATTTTTTTTAAATTCCGTAATTTATTGATGGTACAGTTTCTTTATGCAACATGTTAAAATTACAATTAAGTATTTAAAAATATTTATTGACAATATCAGCAGTCATTTGGATTATATCGTCTTTACCATCTCTATCTCCCAGGTATTCCAGAATGCCGTGATCCATTTACTCAGCCATCTAACTGTATTTGTATAGAGGAAGGTATATACTTAAACAAGTTTTTTTGGTCTGAGAAAGCTACAAAAGTTAAGTAGCATGATAAATATTTTTTTGAAATTAAGGTTTATCTATAATCTCTATGTTTTTTTAGAGCGGTTATACATTTATCAAGATTCTCAGTAAGTGAATTTTGGCATTTTGATTGAATCATTTTATTTTAACGATTGATTATTGGATTTCTTTACTTAAATATTTCTTAGGCATACATTGAGACCGTGATTAGTCAGATATATGATAATATAGAATGTTATTTGCATCAAAAATTTACACATTTTATTGTTATGTCTTTAGTTAATGAAACTTTTTTAAATAGATGGATTGGATGAAAAAGTAAACTTTTGAATATCTTGTATACTTACTTGACTTAACCTTTTACACTCACAATGTCAGCTGTACTGGCTAGGAACTTAAAGGCGTTCTATTCCTACGGTCAGTTTCACTGCTCAAATTTTATCATTTACAGATAAAAGCTTTGATAAGCGTTCATCCACCAATGTCATCGGGTGTTTATATTTTTCTATGTTTATCATACTCTTATCCTAATTCGTAGTATACAAATTTCTGATATGCTGTACTTTTTGAACCATTGTAGCGTGTGCACTGATTTATAGAAGAAGTAAATTACTAAACCAGTTTCCATTGCTTTTATTGTTATTTAACCTAAAAATAATTTACTTACCGCAACTAAAATGTAAAAAAAAAACTTGCATAATTTGACAGTGTAGAATCTAGTAGTGACAATGAGTTTTATTTAGATTTTTCTAATGAAAATAGTCAAAATTTACCATTTTTTTTAAATTCTGATAATAGTGCCGATGAAAATAATGTTATACACTTTAGAAGAACCAGACCATTTCCTATAATCTATTCAAGTTCTGAGGAAAATGATGGAGAATCTATAATTGACGAAGATGAAATTGACACAGGAGTTGATTACCAAAGTGTAGCCTACTTGCTTGGGGTGCAAAAGGTTACTCAAAGTTGGGTTTTATTTATAAGATTATTCGAAGAAAGAAATAAATACTATGGAACTTACAATATTTTAAGAGTAAAGTCAAGCTGTTAAATAAAAAATTACATCAATTTTAAGTGATATACCGATATATGTTTGGAATGCATTTATTTTAAAATGTCGGAAATAAATGTAAATTAACTATAATAGTTTGAATGTTTGGAATAATATGCTATTATATTAATAATTGCTCTAGGATTAAATAAATAAACGAGGAAATTCTTGAAATTCAAAGTGTATATACATTTTTTGGGACATACTGTATGTTTGAATTTACTTAATGTAAATGAGTGATATTTTGTTATTCCATGATTTGAATTATATATTAAGTATATAATTAAAACCATTTTTACAAAATATGTTTCAAAAAATTAAAATACCATAGTATAATTCCAAAATATGAATATGTTAAAAATATCTGCACAGAACATGAGGATTCTCATTACTAGATAACAAAGTGTTCTTTTGGAAAACCCAAGCGTTCCCTCCTGCAATGTGCTAAAATGTGTAAATTCTGGTAACGAATTCGTAAACCGTTTCGTTATAAAACGTGTTGGATTCTCCGAAGTCTTATTTGTGAATTCACACCCTTCTGACATAAATTATATGTCGTAGTTTATAGTAGTGTTTGTAAGTAGGTGTTTGTGTCTGACATTTTTATGTATTTTTGTAGTGAATACGCTGCATTTGATTATATTCCTGTAGTACTTTGCTTTTTATATTCCATTGCACTGGACGTATTGAAACGAAATATAAAATAACGCAATGGGTAAAGTTATTTCAAGAATTATGTTACGATTATGTTTTTAAAACGAAAACAATATCTACATGGTTTAATTCAACATTAAGGAAGAACTATAAAATTAAATTATTGATTTTTAGTACTTATTAAAATTTTTAATGTTATTTATTTAAATAAAAATGTGTATATATATATATATATATATATACTGACATATATTCTATACATCGAAATCATATATAGAAATTATAATATATTGTTATAGCTATACTTTCATAATTTTGGAAAATGATAAAAATTATTTGTGAACGAAAACTTTAGATGGATATAAAAGGGATCAACCTTTTTTACCATTTATTAGCATGTAGTTTTAAAATTTTGACCAAAATTATGCGTATATTCTGCTAATAGCATTATATTAATATTTTGTGGATAAGATAATTTTATAGCCTGTTATTCTAATAAACCTAAAGTTTCTAAAACAACCTTTTGTTTTTATCTCAAATATTATATAATAATTACGAGTGAAATATACGTTCGTACATATATCTACATTTTTATTTTGATGCTTCCATAAATGATATTTCTATTTTTTTGAAAATTTTTTATTTGATATCAATTAGACGTTCTTAAAATAAAAAGATTCAGGCTCGAATGATTGACAAATCCGTACTCATTTTAAGATACTGTTCTATTACCCATTTCATTAAAAGAAATGACAATATTTACCACTTTACTATTTCTTTTAACCACTTTAAAATAGATAAAATAATTGGTTGGTTAGTTATTAAGAGCGTATGGACAACTAAAGTCATTAGTGTCCAAAGTTTTATTTTACTGTAAAAGTATAATGAAGAATATTTTATAATCAAATGTATATTATTTTATCTTTAAGTGGTGAATAACTTGTTTGTATATTAGCAATATATTATATATAGTTTTAGTAACTATATTTTGTATTACTTATAATCTTTTTCAAGAAAGAATATAAATTGATGATGATATAGGTGTTTCGTTGTATAATACCAAATATGTTATACATAATACTGGAAACTCCTAAAATTTATTATGTGATTAAAAAGTAATATTAAATAATGCCGTTTATTTTTGTGTTGTGTAAATGTAATATAAATTTTGGTTATTTATGATTGTTCTATTATTTCAAGTTTTAGATTTTTAGAACAAGTTTTTACTTATCTGTTTACTGTTACAATAAGAAAGTCAAATGGTGTGTATATGTTATAATTATCATATAATACCTAATGAAAAGGACAAAGAATATAATATCTGTCTCTCATCCTTGACTAAACATTCTTTTATTTCTAAAATCCTTGTCTGAAAATGATCTGAGTGAAGTACATGCTTTCTATACTAATACTCTGAACCTTTGGAGTTGTATACATCATCCAAATCAGACCTCTTGATAACAGTTTTTCATAATTAGCAATTGCAAATAATTGTATTGGGTAATATTAATCGCAAGGTAAATAAATAACAAAGTAAAAATACATTACGACCTTTTTAATATGACACTATAACTTGACACGCTATTTATTTTAGTTAAATTGGTGAATTATTACATTCTGTTTCTTATAATCTTTATATCCATAAATTATCGGTAGAATATACAGCAATTTTTTATTAAAACGAAAAAACAAATGTCAGATGGAGGTGCTATTATCGTGCCGCCTATTTTAAGGGAGATTACTGGTATTGTAATATATAGTACTAGCTGGTGCGTGGTATACTTATGCTGCGAGGATGTTTTAATCATCCTTATCTTAAATGGGGAAATTACCCTCAATACCTTCCATTTTCAAATTTAGGAAATATGCGAATATAATTCAATCAATTTCCACTAATTTTTAATTACTTTAGAAAATTTGAACTCTCAAATTATATATATATATATATATATTATTACACTGACGTGTAAAAAAATCGAGCCATTTTGAAAAATCTAATTTAAATGTGATTTATCCAAGAATCTGCGTTGATTATGAGACTATTCTATTTAAAAGCACCTAAGTCTAGAAAAAAATTAAGAATTTTGAAAATTAATATTCAATTTTTTTAAAAAAATCCACAAAAGCAACTTAAATTATTCTTAATAACAGATCATTGGGGTTACTAAAAAAATAAAAATGCGATCAAAGTGAAATTTTGAAGTTTTTAATGAGGGGTATTATGTTTTCTAGCTCGTCTCACACGTCTTCGAATATGTTAAGGTCTGGGCTCTTGGCGGGCCATCCGATTGCTTGCACATCAACCGTTATATTATGTCGATGTTCCTCTGAAATTGTCACCGAAACACGATTGTAGTTAAAAAAACCTCTGGAGAGATTAAGGGTGTGAACGTGAGCGAGTGAACAATACGACGAAGGCTAAAGAACCTTTCTTGATGCCTTACAATCCAGCCATTGTACTACAGCTCACCAGAGCTCACCTAGATGTCCAGTAACAGTTCATCTGGGACTATGTGAACTGGACAATGGAGCAGTGGAGTAATGTACTCACCACTGATAAGATAGACCCCACGGTCTCTTATAGACGTGATTATGACCGTCACCTTTATTTAAATACATTTTACTCTCAACAGTGATAAGTACATTGTTTTAACGCTCCAACGTCCAGTTTACATGTTCTCGGACGAACTAAACCGGGAAACTCAGTGAGTTATGGTTAGCTGTGGTCCAGTTGCTGGTTAATGAGGCATCAAGAAAGTTTCTTTGAGTCTTCGCAGTGTAGTCCACTCGCTCACGTTCACGCTCCGAGTCCCTCGCAGAACATTACTAAGACCTTAACCCGATCGAGTAGGCGTGGAGTGAGCAAAAAAACGTGTTAGAAGTTGAGAGTCCACACCAAGAAACATTCAGGTGCTAAAATTTGAAATTCTTGATGAATAGAACGTCATACCGTAAATAAAATTAAAAAAGTTGTAGAATAATACAAAAATTGTTGTTAAGTTGTAATCAAAGTAGAAACTGAAATACCCTACATTAAAAACCCTTAAACTTTCAGTTTAATCGCATTTTTATTTACCTTTATTATTAATCCCAATGATCTGTTATTAACAATAATTTTAAAAATTGTTTTCTGATCAATTTTCAAAATTTTGAATTTTTTCTTAACTTAGGTGCTTTTACATAGAATAGACTCATTATCTATGCAATTTCTTTAATAAGTGACGTTTAAACTGTTTTTTCTTTCAAAGGCACATTTTTTACACGCCACTATATATATATATATATATATATATATATATATAAATGCCAAATTTATAAATTTACACTTTATATGTCAATGAAGTTGCTTGTGAAAATCACTTCTACTTGTTTCAACAATATCTATCAAGAAAATCTGACGAACAATGAACAAAGGTATTGAAAAAACATTTAAAATTTGACTTTTTGAAATCATTTTTTTTGTAAAAGATAAGTTTAAAAATCTTAAATATATTAATTGTAATATTTTTTTCTATGAGTATGTATAAATTCTGTTATTATGTATAATTCTGTAAACTAGAGGATTTCAATAGAAAAATTTTTGGTAGTAGTTGTTATATTCTTGTAGTAAATTTGAAAAAAGGAAGATACGTTTTTTTTCTTCTTTTATTATTAGTATGATAAGAAGGTACATACAGCATATAAAACCACAAAATATTTATTTCTATTAATAAAAAAGTAAATGAAACTTAGGATTTTCTGAATTTAAATTTATTGCATAATAATAACCCTCTCAAAAACTCTACATTTTTGTTAAATACGCTATAAATTTTAATTCTCAAAATTATTATTTAAGAATAAATTAGTGCATGGAAATTATTTCCATAATCAATTAATTAAAAAATCAGATCAAAATCAAGGAAAAGTATGAGTATGTAAGTTGTCTAGTTTTTTGTTGACGAGAGTAAGGTCAAAATTCCAGGCCTGAATTAGAAAAAAAAATTTTTTGGAATGATTTTTATTCATTTCTCAACATAATTTCCATTTGGCGCGATAAACTTTTCCCAATGATGTTCTGAAGCGGTTATGCCAACTGCTAAGCCGATTTGTGAAGGTTTTCAAAATAGCCATTTACAGCGTCGCTGACTTCATTGTCGTTCGCAATTTTTTTTCGACCAAACCATTTTTTAAGGTTAGGAAAAAGATAGATGTCACTTGGGGCTAAATATGACAAGTATAGTGGGTGGACAAGCACCTCAAACTTTAATTTATTGATTTTAGTCATTGCAACATCTAATGTGTGGGCTGGTACAATGTTATGATGAAACAGTACTTTCTTCTTCGTCAAATGTGGCTGTTTTTCTTGATTTCTTTGTTCAAACATTGCAATAAGTTCGCAAAATACTCACTATTAATTGCTTTTCCTTTTTCAACGTAGTTAATGAAATAGTAGAAGAGTATTCCACGCGCATCCCAAAAAACATTCACCATAACCTTACCAGTCGATGAAATTGTTTTTGCCTTCTTTGGAGTTGGTTCGCTTGTCGTGGTCAATTGTTTTGACTGTTGTTTGGTCTCAAAAATGTAGAGGTGGACCCAAGTTTTATCATCGATTATGCATCGATACAAAAATTCGATTCGATTGCGCTTATAGAGTGCCAAACAATCGTTCGAAACGTCCTTTCGACATTATTTTTGGTCAGATGTGAGCGAACTCGGCACCCATCTAGCGCACAACCTCGTCATACACAAATGCTCGTGTAAGATATTAAGCACAGATACCATTGATATGCTAAAAGTCTTTGTTATCTCACTCACTTTCACTCTACGGTCTGACAAAACAGTTTCTTCTGTCGTAGTCACTTCAATGAAATATCCACTGGATGTTCATTACTGGTGCTCGTCTGACATATTTTAAGTACAGCAAACAAACCATTTTAAGTAAGCACTTAAGCGTTGTATTCGATGGACAGGAGACTCCCAACGTTAAATCCAGGTTTTTTATATTGCTTGTATTCAATCTTTTAAAAAAATATTTAATTGTAGCACAGATTTGTACTTTTTCCATTTTTTAAGAACAATGTTTGAGGCATTCACTTCGGCGGGCTGTCAAACTAATACTAAATAATTTATTAACTTGAAGAGTCTAACATAAGCATATGAAGAATAAAATCATACAACACCATCAAAATATTGAGTATAGTAGCGCTGTTTATATGTGAAGCCCGAAAATTTTCACCCTACCCTCGTATATGTCTGATGAAAATTTTTATATAATGATTATAATATATGTTTACTTGTACGTGTGTGGGTGAGTGTGTGAGTAGTATATTTTGATTTTTTGTGTCTACAGAACCCTATTAATTACCAACAGTAGTTATTAATACACTTTATAATTTTTATGCTCCTTATTCCTAAACATATTAAAAATGTTTACTTATTAATGTAAATCATTATTTGCAGTGTTAAAAAAAACAAACAAATATATAATGTTGCTCTAAAAGAAAACATGATTTTGGTGTGAGTAACTGTCTTATTTGACCAACTAAATTCTATGCCTTAGGTACGATTGTAATAGTCTAAGGCATAGTATAAATCTTTTTTGAAATGTTGCCTCTAAAAAGCAGATTTTTTTAAATGTGGATGAAAACTATTCATTTAATTGTTATAAATTTTAAAATTATTTAATAACGATAGTAAGATGCCACCATCAATTAGTTTTTGATCCCAAAACTATAAAAAAAGTCTGTAAATTTTTATATCTACAGAAATTTATATAAAAAGTAGGAATATTTTTCAATAAAAGAGCAAAAACAACTATCAAAAATGATTAGTAGTTATTTATGAATATTTTTTTTAGAAAAAAATGTGATTTTTTTTGAACGAAAGTAAATAATTCATTTTTGAGAAAGTGAATTTAAGCACATTATCAAAAATGTATTCCTAAACATTTCTTTCAATTCATTTAAATATAAGTAAATATCTTTCAAGATTGTAATTATTTTTAATATTATTTTTATAATAGAAAATAGAACATTTTCTTAATTATCATTTTTATTCGATCATCCTTTCATTACTATTAATTATTGAAGAATTATCACTCCATACAATAGGACATTTTTATGATGTTGTTATGCATATCAATTCAACTGGAATAAATAAAAAATCTTTAATCATTTTTAGTCACAAAAAAGTTATATCCATTATCACTCTATTATTATCTTTAATTATTTTAAAACTGCAAAAATAAAATACAAAAATATTTTAAATGAAGTTTTCATTTAATTTAGTAAAATATTATGGTAGAGAGATAGATAATTTATCTGTATCAAATTACGTTATACATAGTAATAATAACTTTGTTTTGTTAATTTTCATATTAAAATATAATTGTTTTAAAGAAAAATAATAGTAAAATGTGATATTTTATATCATTCTATTTTTAAATGCAAGTAATTTATTTTTTATTAAAGAAAGGTTAAAATATAAATAGAAAATTAATTCAAATATTCTGAATAAAATGAAATTTATCAATTTGAGTTTTCATTTCATTATACTTTTTAATAATATATATATATATATATATATATATATATATATCTATATATGGGAAACAATTTCCTTGATATACTCTATATATAAACATACGTACATGTGTAAAACCTATTTTACAAAAGAAATAAAAAATGATTGTAGCCGCTGTTTTAAAAAAGTCTAACAGTTAAGCGACTAAACGTTTCGCATACGACAATAACAAACACATGTTCTCTGAATGTAAAAATGTTATGATTGGAATCGAATTGTATGCTCTTTTACAGTACAATGCTGTGAACATTTGATGCAGCGTCGTTAAATACAAATAAATGTATCAAACAGACGCGATATTATTCGTATCTGTACAGAAATGTACTGCCACGTATTAAAATATTTTCTTTGTAGTTGCATTGTGTCTTCTGCCTTTGTGGAAACAGTTGCGGCTTTCAAACGGTGAAACATTTCTGTTCGTCGCTTGGAGCAGTTTTTGTGCCTTCGCGAGGAAGAGGCGCTCGTTTTTGTTGACGGCCGACAGAGAATGATTATTATATAATATTCTCTATATTTAAAGTAGACTACTGCTCTTCATTAAATATTTATTACAAACCTATCGTCTACAATTACTTAATATTTTATTATACTTATATATATATATATATATATATATATATATATATATATATATATATATATATATATATATATATATATATTGATACGTACTTCATATTTAAACCAGATTGTAAATATTACATTTAAAAATAATATGATAAGAAAATGAAGATTATATTATTTATGATACAAAACTATTATTTACTCAAAATAAGAGCTTTTCTCCATTTGGTTTATGTTTCTGATTATATATATATATATATATATATATATATATATATATATATATATATATAATGTCTTATAAACCCTTAATTTGTCAGTTATAATTATTTATCAATGTTTCCTCATTTTTAATTTGTTTCTAATTATATATATATATATATATATATATATATATATATATATCTCATATTCATAAAATGATTGTTGTGTTCAATATAAATATGACTCTAGCAGATTATGTGTACACACATAGACATATATATATATATATATATATATATATATATATATATATATATATATATATATACTAGGGGGCTCCGTCCCCTGCTTGTCGTGCTCGCCAACCCGTTCTAAACGTTCGTTGGACCCTAACAAATAACAGAAATTAAGAGATTATACTCACAAATAATACACATGAATGTAAGTCGTAAAATTTTTATTGGAAAAGTTTATAAAAATTAACATAACAAAATACAGTATTGAAATGTGTAACAACTTTTTTGCTCTAAAGCTTCAGTGAGTACAATATAATGAATAAATTTCTTAACAATTTTACAGTGAAATCGTATATCATGTGACTGATATCAACCAAGCAAAAAACGAATAAAAGTCACGCGAATGTCATCATCAGTGTTTCATTTTTATAATATATGTATATATATATATATATATATATATATATATATGTAATATATTTATATAGGAGGTATAACAGTAACGAAGGGGTTTAGAACATTAATATTTTTTTGTTTAGCAATATTTTCAATTTTTTTATTTCCTAAAATATAATATAAGTATGGGGAACTTTTCCTGATTACACACGAGAAAAAATTTCCTCATAACACATGAGAAAAAATTTCCTGATTACATAAAGAATCTTTCCTGATCACGTAAATGTAACCCATTTTTGCCTTCACAATTTCGAGCTTTTTTTAAGGCATTTTCTTAAAATTTCTGGACAAAACAATCGAATTTCTTCTCGTATGTTGTTCTTAAGCTATAGGATGGTTTATTGCTTACTGACGTATACACGTTCGTTTAAGTAGCCGCAAAGAAAAATCGTGAGGAATCAAATCATACGAACGCGGAGACCAATTAAAATCACTGTTTCTTGAAATTATGCGTTCACCAAAATTGTCCCGTAAAACTTTCATAACAGGTCTTGCTGTGTATTTTGTGGCTCTATTTTGTTGAAACCATATGTATTGATTGAAACCATGTATCTGTAGATGATTATCCATACGGCTGGCCTAAAAATTTTTTCTATCATCGTACGGTATTGAGAACTATTTACGGTTACAGCAATACTGTCTTTATTTTTGAAGAAATAAGGGCCTATAATCCTTTTGGACGTTACTCCGGAGCAAACAGTACACTTAAGTGTAATTGTCTATGATAAAGTGCTTTTGGATTCTCTATATCCAATAGTTTTGTCTGTTCATAAAACCATTTAAGTATAAATAAGTTTCATCACTCATAATCAAATTATTAATAAATTCATTATTTTATTCTCCTTGTGAACAAAAACCATTTGCATAATCAAGGGAATGCTAATAATTTGTTTATTTAGCTCTTGCACAAGCTGCAATTTGTATTTGAACATTTCTAATGGGCCAATTTCCTTTAGTTACCTTGTAGATATTCCAAATTGGGTTAAACGTCTTTTATTTGACGTTTCTTTGGACTTTCGGACTTTGATTTCTTATACACGTTGAATATTTTCCTCAGTTAGAGCTGAACTATGTTTTCCAGACCCCCGACGGTTACTAACTACACCTCGTTTTTGAAGACATGCAGCCTAATGATTAATCATTAACTCCGATGGTGCTGTTCGAACATTAAAATAATGACGATATGTTCGCTGAGTCAAAATAATTGAACGATGATTTTCAAAAAAAATTCAATTATTTTGGTATGTTGTTACATCGTGTACTTTTCCATGATAAATTTCTCAAGTTTTATTTATAGAATTCTGAAACGAAGAGAAGAAAGACATTTAAGCAAACAATTACTAACTATTCAAACTCCTTTGTTCTTTTCGAGCTAAATTGTATATATATATATATATATATATATGTATATATATATATATGTATATATATATATATACATATATATATATATACATATATATATATATATGTATATGTATATATATATGTATATGTATATATATATATGTATATGTATATATATATATGTATATGTATATATGTATATGTATATATATGTATATGTATATATATGTATATGTATATATATATATATATACGTATGTATGTATATATACACACGCATATATATATATATGTATATATATATATATATGTACACATAACCTCTTGGATTCACATTTATATTTTACATAATAAACTAACATTATATGAATAGTTTTTTTTAACATTTATACATTTATAAATAACTTAAATATGTTATTTATAAATAAAAAGTGGGCAGTATTTCAGAAAAAAACATATGAAAATAGTCTAAGTATGAAAAAAAGGTCGAGATCAAGAAGATCAAAGTAAAATAAAAGAAAAAAACGTTTTACATAAAATATATTCAAATACAAAAATTAAACCATATAGATTAGCAAATGATCTTTAAGAAATATTGAAATTTAGTGCACATGTTTAAAAAGTAATTAGTTTTCTTAAAAAAAACAGAATTTATGTCTAGAATTTTGACGAAATATATTTTATAAGTTTGATGCATAAAATAAATATACTAACAATTTATAACAAAATGAGATTTTTGGCGTTAATGAAAATTCAATAGAAATGATAAATTTATTTTGGAAAATTTCGAATTTTCAGAATAAAATATATTTACAAATCGAAAACTTTTATAAAGACAGACGGTTTTACTATTGAGTGCCATTTTAAAAGAAGATATGGTGAATTGTATTTGATATATAGCAACATTGATAAGTGTGCAAAACGGAAATTTTTAAATCTCATTTATCTGGTTTTGACGATCTATGTTCATGCTGTTTCTAAAATGACATTAACTGCATATACGATAATATATCTCTTGCAATGCAGTTTTTATAAATTTTTTATTTACAGGATTCCAAATATCTTGAACTATTGAAAATTTAACTTTATGTCCAGACTGTTATTAAAAATTTACTTATTATAAAAACGTAAAATACAAAATATAGAAATAAATTAATTTTTAGGTAAGCACAAAATAACTGCTTTTCCGAAAAGTGGATTCTAGATAATTATTTACACACCATATTTTAAGATTCCAGTATCGGTCATCAAAATTATAGACGAGAAATGAGTTGGTTTTCACTGTTGTAAAATGCTCTTAGTTATTTGTATATACATACATTTCGTAAAAATATTTATTATGTATTAAAAAATATTGAAAATGACCCTATAAAAATTCAGTATGTGTTTGATCGTTATAAAAATATAAAATTAATATTGCATCTGCAATTTAATATAAAACAGTTAATAATTTGAGAGAAAATTATTTTTTCTCTGTCGTGTATTTCAAAATTTTATCCTGGTTATGTTACTTTTTATATATAAGTGTATGCAAAGAATGTTCTTATGTATATATTATATATATATATATATATATCACATATATATATATATATATATCACATATATATATATATATATCACATATATATATATATATATATATCACAATTTACTTTTATTTAATTTTTATCGATAAAATTTATAGAAGTAAATTAAGCATATATAAATGAAAAGAGATAATTCAATGTGAATGAATCTTCGTAAACTGTAAATTATTGGATTAATCAATGTATGAATTGTGTTCATTGAAAAATAATAGAAAACTTACAGTAAGTAAAACGTTGTTCAGTGGGTAGCAGTTGTGTTGATCGTAAATGAATGTTTACCTACTTGCAAAAGGGAAGTAGAGTACAGATGGTACAATTCTCATATATATTTGTCAAATAATTTAAAAGTTGGTTCTTTAAATAAGTTATTTCATTTGTTCTTGATTGTTGTGTAATGAGAGGGGAATGAGTTTGTGTACTAACTTTTAAATGAAAAAGAGTTTTTAAAATTACCAGAAAAAAGTATAAAAAATTCAAAACATAAATAAGTATGATAGTGGATTTTATTAATTATATATCAAATATTGATATTCAGTAATAAATGTTTCATTTTTAAAATTAATTAAATACTTTATTGGAAACGGAATAAATGAAAAATCCTTTTAAGAGAGCTCTTGTTTTATAAAAGTAGAAAAAGAGGCATGAATAATGCAGAAAATACACTATTTATCTCTTGCATATAAAATGAGATGAAAAATAATGAGCTAATTGTTATAAAAAATCACGCATATAATTGTGGTATTTTTTTGAATAATATCATTTACAAAAAATTGAGATATCCCTTGATTGTTAAGATCATTAGATTTGTTAGCGCAGAATTATTTTATGTACATTCTATGGGTCTATCTTTAGATTTAGGTATATGTTGACCATCTACACTTTTCTTGAATTTAAATTAAAATTTAAGAAAAGATTGTTGGTATTTTATTGGTCATGTTATTTTATATAATAGAACGTTTTGATTAAGATAATAGGAAAGCATACAATGTGGTGGTGCTCACAAATAAGAATTATTTAAAAATGTTATTTCAAATAGTATGTAATCAATTTGATTTTAATAGAATTTCCTGATACATTATAGTTTTTATACCGTGGATAAATATATATTATACATTTATTCAACGGTGACAATTAATAATCATAAATACATTTTTTACTATCCCCATAACTTACATCTTTATCAGTTTGTTATTGACTATTTATTATTGTTGCTTATTCACGTTTAAATAGCGATCTATCATCCTCAATATGATAAACCAGAGACTTTTCTTTCATCTAAATAATCCGTGGATGTTATAAAATACGTACAATTAAAAATTAAAAATGGGTCAAAATTATTTAATGGCTTGTATAATAAAGAAAACAGTTATTATTTTATGTGGTACATTATTGTATATACGAGTATTATCTCCATCAAGAAATCAGGCATTATAACTATTTAATTAGATAATTATTTGCGGATTAAGGTTGTCTCTATATCTAATGTCATTAACATCTGAAAACATTGTATTTTCATTTTTGTTCAAATGGTGTAAATATGTTTAATAATCAAGATAAGACCAATGTGTATATCTTCATTGTATATTTTTTTTCATTAATTTATGAGATATGGTAAAGATTGTATTAAATTGCTAGAAAAATAATTGAGGTTTTTGTTGTCTGAAATTTAACCTTAATTTTTTCAATGAAAGTGTCATTTCATTGTGTTCATTTTAATATCATTTTAAAGTGCTTTTTTCGGTCTGTATTTTGGTAACATCGACTTTGGTTTTATTTTTAATTTTGCTTCAAATTGGGATATTCAATTAAAAATGAAAAAGAAGCAAATGAGTGTAAATTTTTTCTATGTGTTCAATACGGGTGGCAAAGCAACAGAAACTGCTCATGAATTAAACGATTCTTTTGGTGTGGGTATTGTTAAGGAATGTATGGTACAATGGTGGTTCCAAACATTTCGTACTGAAGACGAGAACCTTGAACATGAAAAATGTCGCAAGTGTCCTTCAATTGACAACGATCAACTGAAGGCGTTAGTTGAATCAGAACCACCCACAACAATTCGAGAGCTTGCACAAGTTAGACGTTAGTGATTCGAAAGCTCTGGAACACTTAAAACAGATAGAAAAATCAAAAAAGAGAAAAATTTGTATGAATTTGAAGGTCATAAACCGCAATTATTTTTCTACCAACCATATATATTTTTTTTATTTTATTTATTCAAATTGTTTATTTTTTTGAAAAAGTTCAACCTTCGTCCTTTTATATTTTTATCTATTTGAAGACCTGTTGTGCTTTATGAAATCTTGAAGTTAGGTATAATTAAATGATAATTACTTTACCATTATATTTTTTTACTCTTTATAACCAGTATTTTAAAATCCTTACAGTAAAAATATAAATTAATGTTTATAAACGGTTTTTTCATTACAGTATAAAACGAAATATAAGGAAAATTGAATTTCATAAGTTCATATAAAAGAAATAATATTGTATTATAAGTATTGTGTCTTGAAAAAAAATTAATATCATACTTGAGGACAATATTAGGTTTATGAAGATAAAAGGAAAATTATTTATTATAAGTGATAAATGTAAATAAATACGATATTCTTGGATTATTATCACGTTTTTCATGAAACCACAAAGAATATGTGGAATATATGATTTACTTATTGTCTTTTTGACCTTCTGAAAAATGATTGTTGATAGAATGGTATTAAGTATCGTTTTTAGATTTTTAGGTATTAATTTTCTTGCTATTCTTTGTAGAAAACATTTTTCATTAGAGAAAAGAGGAAGTGGATATTGATTGTTGCCTTTATGATTCAACTGAAATCTATATATTTATTAGGTCGGATCATTTAATATGTGATAGTTATTTTCTGTTAAAACATAACTGTTCTGTTGAAATAAGTTAATTTACGCGTACATTTGGTAATATTATATTTTTTTAATTTTTATTTCAAAATATTCTGATTATTTTCTGATTTACTTAGATATTCTTCAAAGTTGTTCTGGATATGTTGTAGAATTTTAGAATTTTTATTATTCATTTCTTTAATTCTGACCACTCAACAAACGCAGTAATAACCTTTTAGTATATAAAACAGGTAATATATATATATAAACGTAAAAAAGCCAGAGTCTATAATTAACATACGTTTTTATTAATATCTCATCCGTAATGATATTTGGGAACGGCGTAATGACAATAACAGTAAAACCACAAAATTAAAATATAATTGAATGTAACCCTAAAATATAGATTTATAATAAAAACAAATTCATTGAAATCTTAACAAGTAACTACCAATCATACATAAATGATTCATGTCTATATTTGTACTTGATTATTATAAAACACGTTAAGTTAATTATATATATATATATATATATATATATATATATATATATATATATATACAATAATACCCCGAGTTAAGTAATGTATTCCGTAAACAACTACGTAACTTGAATTTAACGTCAGTCGAATTTTTAAATTACTTAAGTGTACGAGGGTGGTCCCACAAGTACCCGACCCAACAAAGAAAACACAAAAATTTCGGAAAAAAATATATTTATTTTTCAACATAATCTCCTTTCAGCTCTATACACTTTTCCCAGTGATGTTCAATAAGTTCGATACTTTTTTTAATAAGAACTGTCTTGCTCCTCAAAATACCCATTAGCTGCCGACATCACTTCTTCATCGTTGGGAAATCTTTGACCACTGAGCCATTTTTTCAAGTTTGAGAACAGGAAATAATCCGAGGGGGCTAAATCTGGCGAATTTCATTAAATTTGGCCATTGCAATAACGGATTTGTGAGCTGGTGCATTGTCTTGAAGAAACAACACTTTCTTCTTAGCCAAATGCGGCCGTTTTTGCTTGATTTCTTCGCTCAAACGTTGCAATAAGTTCGCATAATACTCGCCGTTGAAAGTTTTCTCCTTTTTCAAGATAGTCAATGAAAATTATCCCGCGCGCGTATCCCAAAACACCGACGCCATGACCTTGCCTGCAGATGAAACGGTCTTCGCCTTCTTTGGAGCCGGTTCTCCCTTTTCAGTCTATTGTTTTGATTGTTCTTTTGTCTCGGGTGTGAAGTGATGGACCCATGTTTCATCCATGGTTATGAAACGGCGCAAAAATTATGCTTTGTTGCTGTGAAACTTCGCTAAACACTCAATTGAAACATCTTCACGACACTGTTTTTGCTCGAGTGTGAGCAAACGCGGCACCCATCTTGCACACAGCTTTCTCATGTCCAAATTTTCAGATAATATGCGATGTACCGCACTTTTTGAAATGCCTACTATGTCTGCTAGCTCGCGTACTTTAAGTCGACGATCATCCAGTCCCGCTTTATGGATTTTCTTTACCATTTCTGGAGTCGTCACCTCATTTGGTCGACCACTGCGATGCTCGTCTTGGCAGCTCGTACGGCCTCGTTTAAACTCTGCTACCCAATATTTCACTGTTGTAAACGAAGGAGCAGACTTACCCAGAGTAGAATCCAGTTCAGCTTTTATATTGGTTGGGCTGAGGCCTTTCAAATAAAAGTATTGTATCACGTAACGGTGACCAATTTTCTCCATTTTCACAAATTCACTGAAAACGTTCACTATTGATGGCTGCCAAACAAATACTAAACAACATGGCGTCCTCAAACTTGAAACATATGCTTTATAGATTGTGTACTTTCTAATACAGTGATATTTTTCAAACAACTACCGCCATCTCTAGGTCAGGCCGGGTACTTCTGGGACCACCCTCGTAACTTCATAAGAAACTGCAATATTAATTATTATTATTGTTATTATTATTTACAGTATTGTACAACATAGAAGTAACAAATTCTACTTAAGCATTTAAGTGTATTTATCTTTTCTTTCAATTAGTTTACAATGATATTAACATTTTATCGACCGGACGGTTTTGCTATGAACCTGTGACCTATTACTGGGTGCATTTTTTAAAATGGGTGCATTTTGTACATTATTTATTTAAGATTATTAAAATGACATATTATTGAAAATACTCATATATCTTTGTTTTTTATACTATTTACTCTTTATGTTACCAAATTTATGCATACAAAATTTTAATAATTCACCTTTGTGTGATATTTGGGAAATAATCAATATGTAAGGGAACTTTGCACTCGTTACACATATACATTTTATCCTTCCTTATATTATGAGAATCACAAAACCGGCATCTTCTTCTGATACGCTTACTTATGGTTGATATTTTTCTGCTCAATTTTCTGCTAAAAATTTATTTTCGTTTTCGTTAACCATTTTTATCGGTATTTAAATTCAAAATATAAAGCAAATAAAAAAATGTCAAACAATATAATTATAATTAATTGTTATAATTTTTATTTTTATTATTGAATAAATATTGTAAGGTAAGCGCTTTTAATGATTATACATCGTAATATGATTATTTCTTATAGGACACCAATTGGTGTTCCCGGTAGATAACGCTAATTTTATTTAGAACGTCAATTGGCGTGCCCGGTCGTTAGTGTTAATAATACATACTTGTATGTTAATGGAATAAAAACAAAATAATACATTTTCAATAAAAATAATAATTCAGTAATATTAAAATGGCAATAAAAACAAGTAACTGCAATATATCAGAGTGTGCAAAACTAAAGTAACAAATCTAGTACTTTGTGTAAAATCCCGTATTTTTAATAACCTTGGCACATCTGTGTAACATTGATGCAATTAAATTTAAATTGGTAGTTTCGGATATCTTTTCTCATTCATTTTTCAATGCTTGAAACAGTTCCGTCTTGTTTTCGAAGCGTTCGCCCGCAACACGTCGTTTGAGAATCCCAAAGAGATTTTCAATAGGATTCAAGTCTGGTGATTGTGCCGGTCAATCAAGAACTTGAACCCTATTGTCTTTTAACCAATTCTTTCCCAACCTCGATGCGTGTTTCGGGTCATTATCGTGTTGAAACAACCTATCGAAGCGGTAATTCCGCGCATCATGAGAAATCATTCGTGTTTCTAAAATGTTTTTACATGCGAAACGATCTACTATCCCCTCAATTTCGTAAAAAGGACTAACACCATAGGGTAAAAACATGTCCAAACTATCACGCTGCCACCTTCATGCTTTGTTGTGACTGATTTGAGAAACTGTAGGCCAGAAAAAAGCCACTACTGGGAACAAAACATTTACAAAAAAGTTTTAAATTTTTAAAGAAACCGCATGTTTCTTGAAAACCTCATTTCAAAAAATAAAATATCAATTGAACTACTTGTCAATTGTAATTTTCAAGATTTATTACATAACTGAGAATGTACGTAAGTTGCATATTATGTAACTCGAGATGTTACTATATATATATATATATATATATATATATATATATATATATGTGTATATATATATATATATACAAATATATATATATATATATATATATATATATATGTATATATATATGTATAATATATATATATATATATATATGTATATATATGTATATATGTATATATATATTTATGATAAAAGAATAACATAGGAAGTATAAATTCATTGAAAAATTAAATACGAAATATGAATAAACTGAGATGGCATTCAATAGAGAAGGGTTGATACAAGGCAAGTGTGTATTCCTTTGTTGTACAAGTAACTGCTTCCCTGTGAATCCGGTGACTATGTTGCATAGAAGTGTTCCCCTTTCGTTCGTAACAAATTAACGAAGCTATCTCACTGCGAATGTGTATTGTTCAGATTTAGTCGAACATCAGTCGAAATTGTTCGTAGCAAGTTTCTCAGACACGCATGACTGATGAAACAAGACTAGGGAAACAAGTAAATCACACGTAATGGTACATTGAATCATCGACATTTTATGTTTCAGAAACATAAAATTGATTTTGATCTTTAATTAAATAAGTTACTCTAATATATATATATATATATATATATATATATATATATATATATATATATTATTGGACCAAACATTAAAGTAAGAGAAAATAAACTGAATATTTTTTAAAATTGAAAACTAATTTTCAAAATATCCACTAGTTGGAAAATTAAAAAATAAATATTAAAATTATTATCTCATACTTTGTTATTAAATTATTCTTTCTTGTAGTTTTCATTACGATATTTCTATAAATAAGGACTCAAATGAAAATGGGAACAAGTGCTAAATTAGTACTTTTGTGATAAATGAGAACTTTTGCCTCTGTACTGTATTTTTGTATTGAAACTTGTATAAAAATTAACAAATATAGATAAACAGATAACAGTTTTTTCAAAAAAATAATTATTTTATACAGTGAAAAGCTGTTGAAAATTAATTTAAATTTAGACTTTTTCTTAAAGTAATGTCAACGTATATGACAAAATGTGACTAATGAGCTGTTTTTATAAAAAAGAACTAATGTAAGAGTCATGATGGAAAGAAAAAAAGTAAAATAGAACAAATATAATTTTGTATTCTCTTATAAATTTTATAAATAAAGTAATCAATTTTAAATATATCATAATTCAAATACTTATAACAATTTTAGATCAAAATAGCAAAATTTAGAAAACAATCTAATAAATTATATGTCTAGATTAATAATTTACAAAGGCGCTATTATTACTTTAAATTTTTTTTTATTCATTTAATACAATTTTCACAATTAAGTTGTAGTCAGGCAAAGTCGTTAATCTATTATGCTTTATGTTATTGAAACATTCATACACGAGATATTGAGAAAGTGTTATTTAATTAAATGTTTCTTCGGATCCATTTTCAGAAATACGATACAATTTGGCTTTTTAAATTTAAAATTTGGCAGTATTCTATGATATATCAATACAAATCTTGAAACTAAAAAACTAACATACATTGTAACAGTAAAAGTACTTCGTACGAATTTCCTTCAACTTAAAAAACGAATTATAGTTGAACGATAATGACTACTAGTTTATTCTTTGACGAAATTTTACTTTATATTTTTATATTTTTACAAATAATTTCTTTTTTCACCTATACAAACTCAAACATTTTTCTACATTTTCATACTCTGAGGTAGATGGCATCTCCATCGAAATATAAGCGAAATACAACCAAAAATGGGCAATAATTATTTATTAAATATTATTGATACAATTTTGATAAGAAATTTTTTCTTTCTGGGTGTGTGGAGTAGGTGTGTGATTTTAACTACAATACGAAAATAACGTATGGGAAAAATCTACTTTACTGATTAGAAACAGCAAACATTCTTAGTAGAATAAAAATAAAAGTATTATTAAATTTTGGTTTTATTTTTCATATATTATAGCATAATATATATATATATATATATATATATATATATATATATATATATAAATATATATATATATATATATATATAAACATATTTTTTAAACGGTTGCATACTTTTAAATTAAATTATTAATTAATACTAAATGTATTCTTTATAAACATTATATATCAGTTTTTATTAAAGAAAAAATACAGTTTCAATGTTATTTCATAATTGAAATTCATTGCGAAATTAAATTAAAATTTAATTGTACCAATTTATTACAATGTTCTTTACTGTGAATGTAATTGTATGTATGAAAACAAATATCAAAAACTCTTAACCAAATCAACTTTTATAGAAATAACTGTGGATATAAAGTATTTTTTAAAAATACACAAAATATTTATCTTTATACAGTTACAAACACACACACAGAAGTAAATCATAATTAAAATAAATACATATTTTTCAACAGGGATTCGAAATTTACATAAATATTTGTTCAGTAGTAAAACACATAGCGATAATATTTGTCTCGAGAGATACTTGTCTGTATAAAATACAAATTAGCGAAGCGTATTTTTATATTTTAGAAAACAATGCTTTCACGTAATTTATGATGTATTTAATTACAACGAAATAATATTTCAAATACTACATATTGTATGTTATATGATTCCCATAGGAAATTAGATGAATTAATATAGTACCTCTTAAAGTAATTTTGTAAATAAATTTAGTCTGTCTATTTCGTTTTATTTTTGATAATGTAAAAAGTATTTATTTTTCCTCTTCTATGTATATATGAGTGTGTATGTGTAAACATTTTAGAAGGAAAATGTAGTAAAATATTAAGTATGTTAGGAAAAAATTGATTTAATTAGTGGGTAAATCTCTACGTTGAGAATTAAATTGCTTTGAATTGATTTAATTTTAAAGGAATTATTGGTTGGAATGAATAAATACTTATCCATATAAAATTACACAGAAGTAAAATTTAGTATCTAAAAATTGTATTAAAATATACGAAGACAGTTAAAATTTAAAATAGAAAACTAATTTGCAATACTTGATAACAAAGAAAAGAGTGTTGAAGGGAACATAATTCATGTAATCAAAGAAATCGTAAAATAAATAAGACTTTCGTACACGAAATTAAATACAAGTGTATAAAATTAAATTAGGTGTATAACACTTTAAATTTCACAGGGTACAAAAAATATATGCGAAGGCAATAGTTTTACGTACTTTATACATAGATAGCTTCAAATAAAAGAATAGTATTTATGTTGTGTTACTTTTAAGTAATAATTTAAGATGTATATAACTACGCCACTGTCTCAAGTTGTTCATTGCTGGTATATACATATTCATGAGAGTGTGTTCAGAATATTAATCCAGGGGAAAAGAAAAATGAAATTATAAAATAAATAAAAAGAGAAATTAAATGTTTATAATTATACAAAAAGTAAGGCCATATTTAAAAATGTACAGAAAAGCTTCATTTTCGACATAGAATTACGGCTATAGTTTCATTAAAAGGGTGTCATGTTAGTATTGGAAGAGTTATCAAATGCTGTAACGTAGGTTCGCGTTCAGTAGGCCGGAACCGTTCAACCGATTCACACGGGACCGAAAGTGTTGAACAACTAAAGGACTACGTAACCTGAAATGCTTTATTTGTTAAAATCCGTTAGAGTTTCATTGAGTGGGGTGTCATGTTAGTGGTAGGAGCGTTACCAAATGGTGTAACGCAGATTCGCGCTCAGTACCCCGAAACCATTCAATCGATTCATATCATATGAAGAATGTTGAACAGCTAAAGAACTTTGGAACATTCAGTTGTTCCATTTGTTAAAATTCATTAATTGAGTTAAAAGTTATGTCCTTGAAAATTTAAACATCGGAGTCAATGTGTCAGAATTAAAAAGGTGAATATCTTAAAAACTTATTATCGTACTATAAAACATAAAATATATACGGATAGAGCTTTCAAAACACTGTAAGGCGAGCCTATATTTTCATTAAGCATGGTGCCATGTTAGCAGTTAAAGCGTTTCCATTTGTTGTAACGCAGGTTTAGCGTTACTAAATGCTGTAATGCAGGTTTACATTTAGTACTCCACAACCGTTCAACCGATTTACATTTGATCAAAAGTGTTTAACAGCTAAAGAATGCTGGAACTTAAAAATGATTCATTTGTTAAAATCAGTCAATTGGATTAAAAATTATGACCTTAAAATATGAACATCGATTAACACGTTGTGTCAGCATTAAAAGGTGAATATCTCAAAAATTTTTATCATATTAAAATATCTGCGGATAGAACTCTCAGAACTCTGTAAGAAAAGAGCACATTCGTTTTTGTACTTTTTAAAATTGCAAAAATGAATAAAATTAAAAGTTTAAAATAAATAATTGCAATTAAAAGTTTAAGTAAACCTATTGGGTATTTTCAATAAATGTATAATTTTTTTAAACAATTTAAAACATTTTTACTTCTTTAACGCAACGTAATTTAGGTAAACTATTGCGGTTGTGTAGATATGCAAACTTCATTTTTTTAATATTTAAATGTGAAGTGTTTAATTTTTAATGTACAAAAAAATAGATTTTCTCTGCATTATTGCTATGTATATAATAGAATCGTCATCAAAATGTGATTGGTAAAATCATTATTCAATTATTGAACATTTTTTAACACAATTTTTTGTAATGTGTAAGATTTGTAGTTTGTGACAAATTCATTTCTGAAAGTCCGTTTAACTACATTATCAAAACTATATTATAACAAGAAGCAATCAAAGTTTCGTGTAAGGATATTTTATGTCGGATATCAAATACCATACACTGGAAACTCTCATGTAAAAACGAGTACATATTCTCGTTATACTTTCGCCTGTGCGGGGTTGAGTTGATTTGATATAATAATTAGTTAAATGCCCATTCACTTTTACACTGCAATTTTGTTTTTCATTTTAATAAAAAGATACCTGTTTAAGTATATATATATATAGTTACATAGTAAACAGATATAAAAATAATAAAATAAACAATATTATTCAGATTTTTGAAATACAATAAATTGTGATATCTTTTTCAGTAAAATAGTATTTTGTTCATACATTACTATATTTGTATACTGGATTAAAATTAATAATAATATATAAATTACTTATTCATAAATTCTAAGTAAATAAGTTAAAAAAGGGTAATGTAGATGACACATCAAAAGTTCAAGATACTAACATGAAAATGATGTGCTCAATTCACTTTTACGACACGAGTTATAAAAACTTAAGCTTGCTCAATCAAGTATGAGAAACAGAATCGGGTAAGGGTACTTGCGGTTAAGGCCTCGTCGACAACATTGGTCTTTATCGCCCGAAAACAGATTTTTTTCTTATCTAATCGTTAGGTAATTAATATTAGTTATCATATTTATAATATTAAATCTAATAACCTTCTTGTCCTATTCTAAGGCAGTATAATGCAAACTGTATAAATTATGTAAAAATGAAAGTATGAGATAATTAAAGAACTGCGTGTCACCAATGATAGTAATTCATTATTGAAGATTATTTGTTAATCGATGCTCATAATTAAGTATTAATAATAACAATATAAAGATCGCAAAATAGTGTTATTCTGAAGAAAAAAAATATTATAATTAAATAAAAATATTATAATGTTGTCTTATGAAAAATTAACTCATAAGTACTGAAAATCTTAAGTTTACTTATTTATATTAGGGTTGTTTGATAAGTTTTGTAAATTTCTATGATATGGCACCACAATTCATTTGGTAATGTCATGGATATCAAGTATCTCTTTTCAATCTTACATAGGCGAAATTTCAACCAAAAGTGACTCATTGCTCACGTTCTATAGATGTTAGAAGCGTGCATTATAGCAGTTTCCTCAAAAATTGAAAAAAACTAACAAGCCTTTTTGCGTCGATTCATCACCGTGGATGAAACATGGATCCACTACTACACACCTAAGTCGAAGCAGCAGTTAAATCAGTGGAAAAAGACTTGTGAAAGTGCGCCGAAGAAGGCGGAGATAGTTTGGGAATGAGATGACCACTGTTTTTTGTGATTCCCAACAAACCATCCTGATCGACTATTTAACGAAGGGAAAAACGATAACAGTGACCTATTATGCAACACTATTGGACCGTTTGAAGAAGAGCTGAAACAGAAACGGCCAAGATTGATGCACAAAAATGTGCTTTTTCACCAGGACAACGCGTCACACCACATCGAAAGTCACAATGGCAAAATTGCATGAATTAGGCTTCGAATTGATTTCTCATACACCCTACTCTCCGAATTTGGTCCGGTGAGACTTTTTCCTCTTCCCACACTTGAAAATTTAGCTTGGTGGGAAGAAATTCTCGTCGAAAAAGGATGTCATCACCGCAGTCAATGCGTATTTTGCAGACTCGCTGGACCAAGTTTATAGCCCTCAATGGATATTATGTTCAGAAATAAAATCGTTTTTTTCTAGAAAACAGTGTTCAATACTTTTTACCACACTTATCAAATGATCCTCGTATGATATGATTCTGTAAAAAACTCTTTGTTGGTTTATTTATTTTAAATTGTTACATTTTTTATCGGTTTATATTATCCTACTTAAATTATAAACAAAGTTAATAGCATTTTGTAATTCAAAACTATTGGGGTCGTTCAAACATCAACTCAAGCTAACAGATGGCACTGATAATGTACATCATTTTATTTATACGGTAAATGACGAGCGTTTAAAGTATTAATTTTATATTTATATATATATATATATATATATATATATATATGTATATATATATATATATATGTATATATATATATATGTATATATGTATATATATGTATATATATATATATATGTATATATATATATATATATATATGTATATATATATATATATATGTATATATATATATATGTATATATGTATATATATGTATATATATATATATATGTATATATGATAATACCAACTCTCTCTTCTGTATTGTTGCAAAGTGACATAGCTGGAAAATTCTTCAGAGAGCAATTCTTCGAAAAAGAATTTTTGTAAAGACAACTGTTTAAAATTCTTCGTAACAACACTTCTTTGAAAGTATCTATTTATACTTGCAGATAATAATGTCAATTAAGGTTATATCTCTTCAATTTAATAAAATTATATCAAGTTAAATAAGATTGTAATGGTTTCAAATGGGGGAAGGAAAATTACAGCAGTTAAGTATCTAAGATTTTTTACAACGATTATACTGTAACATTTAGACCTTACTTTTATATTAATTTAATATTTGCTTATAAAAATTAATACATTTAAGAAAATTAAAATTTGAATACCTTATCTGTATTTATGACGGATAGGTATTGAACAAAATATATGTTTGTGTATTTTTTAAGGATTTAGTAGATTTAGTATACATTGTTAAAAAAATGTATCCAACATTGAAATTTTATAGTATATTCACTTTTTAAATAGTAAAATATGTTGTAGATGACATTTCGGACACCCATAAATTTTAATTTAGAAACGATTTTTTCCGAGAATATTTTTGGTACAACTTATTAATATTATTACTATTCATATCAAAAATTGTAAATATTCTTTGATTTTAGTTTAATAAAACATTTTTTTTAGATCTAAATAAAATTATACACATCATTAAATTCACAAGTGATGTTTAAATTTGAATAAAAAATGAAAAAATCTATTTCATGTATGAAAGTTTAAAATTTTTGAAATATTAATTTCAGTGTTATCAGTTGCTATATTCAACATTTTTTTATATATTAAACTTGGCAGTACTGTAATAACTTTAATAATGGTTCATAATTTAACAATAATATAATGGAAGAAAGAAATGAGAGATGGAGAAACATTGAGTTACATGTTCTCTAAAAATATAAATACTTTCATTGGTTATATTTTATTTTGCCACATTTTCACAGACAAGTAACTTGCAAGTATGGTATGTGTTATATTAAGGAACGGGTGAAATATTGAGGATGTATAATTCATGTTAATAAAAACTCAAGAATTATTATAAAATAATTAAAAGAAGATTTATTGTGACCAACAACTACAATTTAGTAAGTGCAAAAGCGATTATTCTCACTTGTCATGCAGAGACGATAACTACATAAAAAAATATATATAAACGATACAAAAAATTATATGTGTCTACTGCATATGAACGGCTTATTTAGACTACATGATTGATCTCAGAAACAAGTAATACAGTTACTTTTCAATACAGTTTCGACACTAATTGTAAGTCTAAATTCACTTAACAAACATATTTTTCATTCGTACAACAAACAATATTAATAGAAATATTCAACAATTAACATTCGATTGTGCCTTAAACATACTTTAATAACAGTCAATATAAATAACAATCAAAATGTATCAACAATCAGTAATCCAATAGTAGGAATCAAATTTTTAATGAATTAGAATTAATTTTTATAATATTCTAATGTGAATTATAATGAAATTTTACACGAGCTTGTTTCCATAAATAAACTACTCACACAGATAATTGTATGTGTTTTTCGTTCTTTTGTTATTTTTAGACAATGTATTTTTTTCAGTCCAGCAGAATCAAAAACATTAAAAATGCAAATTATAATTTGTTTTAAATGGTATGTAAGACTGCTTTCAAATTTGAAATATTTCTTAAAGGAAAACTCAACTCACTTTATCAGAATTTTTGATATATTTCTTAAAACGTTTATACGCCCTTAAAGTTATAAACATTTCCTGGGTTCAGTGGCTATATATCTTGAGGCCAAATGAAGTTAGATCAGGTAAAAATCTCACATCACTTTTAAAGAATATTTTAAAAAATTTTTAAGTGTTTTTAAAGAATTATACTTTCAAATATAAAGTTTTGGAAAATTTTTTTCAACAAATTTTTTTTTCAAATTTTTTTCTTCACATGATTGTTTTTTTTTTGAAATGCATCTTCGAAGAATTGTACTTTAGAAAAATTGTTCTTTAAAGAATTGTCTTTCAATGAATTGCTTTCGAATCATTTATCATAATTATAAGAAAAATTTTTTTCAGATAGCTACTTTTTATTAACCAACACTATACCCTTTAATGAATAGATGAAATAAATTAAATGTATTCTTTTATTTGATTCATGCACTATAATACTCCAAAATTTTTGTAAAACACAAATAGAGTTAAGAGAATGTATTTTTGTGTTAAAAAGTTGCAGTTGTATTTCATTTTCAGTGTTTGTAAATTCCATATTTAGTAGTATTCTTTTTGAAAAAAATCTTAAATAATGAATAAATAATATAAGAAATAAATTTATAACAAAATACTCATCTTTAGCAAAAATTTTCCAATTTACTAATAAAAGTGCGTATTGATAATTTAATTGCATTGAAATACGATTATCAAAGTCATTACGTATTTGTACAAGTTATAAATTCGGTTAGTAGAATATGAATGTACATAAATTAGTAACATAAAATAAACAGAAGAAAAAAAGTAAGTATACTTTACTAAATCCGAGTACGTAAAGTCTTATTATTTATTTAATAACCTATATTTACCGTTTGTTACAAGTCATATTCATCGACAATAAACGTGAAGTGGAAATTTTTAGAATAAAATATTAACGAAACAATTACAAATTTATGCACAATAATAAGTTATATTAAATCATTTGAAAGCTTGTAGGATACATTCAAATCTTGTTTTCCATAACTAACTTTGATAAATAATAATTGTATATGATAAATAATAATAATAATAATAATAATTCAACTATATATCTGAAAATTAAGAATGTTGATATTCGTATAAAATTATAATTTAATAGTGATTTCAGAAATGTACTGACTATAAATAATGAGTAAGTGAGTAATAAGTAAAAAATAAAGAATAAATGATATTTTCAAATAGTTTTGCGACTATTTAACGAAGGTAAATAATATTTATAATACTAATTTATGTATTAAAAAATATGTAAATAATTTTCACATAATTGAAGAAAATTGTATAAGAAGATAATTGGAGTTGCAATTTTTTTAAAAATCAATATTAATATGCTTTAGTTTATAACAAATTAAAATACAAATTTAAACAATTTTTACAATAAATATATTTTTGTATTATTGAAAATTATATATAAGTACATCATTTCATTCAACAGATACTAAATTGACCCCTTTATTTACTACTAATGCACTTCTGAATCCCTATTGTCTAATGAACAATGTTCAATCGGGAGTCTATTCGATGCACACAATTTCATTTGATGCAAATTTGAATATCTAACATATGATTGAATGAAATTAGATTAGAATTATGTCCATAAATTGTTTTCTTTTTATTGGATTTATAAACGAAAATCTTCAAGTAGTAGGAAAAAATCAAGTTTGTAACAATTTGTCATTTGTAATTGTATTTATAATATTAATACTCTTAGTGGCAAGTTGATCAAAACGTGTTAATGTTATTCATACTTTTCTAAAACAAACACTTTCTTCATTTTAAAATGAATGATAGAGGACTGTTAAATACTTGATATCTATTTATTAATTGTTTATATTTGTTGCATGATTTGTTTTAGTTTGTATGTGTATTTGAAAAATACTGTAATATTTTATACCATTACTTAAATTTTTAATTTATGAATAAATAAAAATATTGTTTCTTAATAATAAAACTCACCTTTCTCACTTTATCACTCACTTTGTCACTTTATCTGCAACATGGATGTCTGCCGCCATCTCACGAATGCATTATTTAAGGAAATTTTCACAATGGAAAGGTTTAAATTTTAATTCAAGTTTCTTCTTAGGTATTTCTTATGTTTAAATATATTATGTTGTAAAAACCAATAAATATATGTTACTTTCTATTTCTCATCAATTTTGACGAGCTGTATACTAGATAATTAATAAATATTATAATATGATATTTTAAGTGAATTTATTTATGTAATATAAATCTTGAATAGGGATAAAATATGTTAACTACCTTAAAATCATTCACTTATAACAATATTTTGTAATATATTCTTTCTTGATTTATCATTTAATTTTTTTATAATAATACTATATATTATAATATATATATATATATATATATATATATATATATATATATATATATAACTTATATTCATTGCATTTTATATTGTTTTAGAAAAGAATATTTACATAAATTCACATCGTCAAGTTTGTTATTTTTTTAAATTCATGATACTTGTAGAATCCATACAATCCATCCATATCATACTTGATTACATTTTTGAATTCATGGGGCTGATGGGTAATTTGCCATTTAGTAGTACTTACTTCTCCAAAAAGAAACTTTTTCTGCGTTGTTTGTAATGGTTTGCAAAATGATTTACTAATGTACGTATAAAATTTAAATGTGTTGTAAGTAGTTTATTAACATTTATCTGTTACAATATAAATAATAATTGAGATTCTGAAAAATAAAAATGAAGAAAATCTTTTTTCATTTCTTTGTTTCAACATCTATTCTTTTAAAAATAGGTAATATACCTTCAATATCTCTTCAATATACAATACATATCATACTATTGAATATACCTTTAAAAAATATATATTTTTTTTCTTTTATATTTTTGTCTTTGATAATCTAATCAAAATAACACTCAGTTGAAGCAATATGGAATTATTCTAACACCAGATCTAATTTTCTCTACATTTTCCTTTATATCAATTTGAAATTTGCTGACGCTAAACACTTGCAGTAAATTGTTTAATAGAGGTTATTTGTTTTAAACTATTATAACTTTTTGAATTCGAAAGAGAGATTATAGGGGAAACTGTAGCAAATCTGTCCACTTTTTTCGTTTCTGATTTTCAATAACAAAATAAATAATTTTCATAAAATGAGCTGTATCATTATAAAGGTTACCCTCTTTGCTACAATATGTGCAATGATTTTTTAGTCTAAGTTGCTTTGTTTAAGTGTTATTTAATGAAATGTGCAAATATTGAAATCTCAAAAATCCCGGGACAAATCAGTCCACTCATTTTCTAACTGTTTTTATAAAGGAAAAAATTAACAAAATAATTCAGGTTATTAAAAAGCATTTTATATATTTATTAATCATTTTTACATAATAAAAACTTACAAAGCATTTCATTAAAGTATAGTAATTATAAAATATACATCGAAACAATCTGGGTCCCCATCATTTTTGTTGCTTATGCAATTTATACACGTAAAATATGTATTTGAAGTGCAAACATACTTCTCATGTGCATTGCTGTCATACGAAATGTATTCTTTCGCCACACCTTTTTTTCTATTTCTTTGTAGTAAATATGACAGCACATGTCATTGCAGTCCTCGTCGGAATCTGATCAATCAAGACTCTTTCGTTTGTCTTACGCACTCAGCTCGTCGAAAGATGCGGTTCCAAACTTTGTGAATTTTTCATTGGTCTCATTCTTTTTTCCCATGCTGTTCTGATGTTAGATTTCACTGCTTTCTTCCTAGGACTATTTTTTATTTTTTTGCATTACGAATCGGCCTACTTCGCCGATAATTTCGCATACTAAGCGAATCAGTAAGGGCCACGCTCGTAGTTCGTTTCCTTCCTCTTCTCATTGGATTACTTGGGGTAGCTTTCGGAAATGCTTCAATACTTTCGAGCATTGCGCTCATGTGAGTTACATCAACTTGACGAGGGGTGGAAGGAGCCGTGGAATCAAGTTCCTCGTGTTCTGCTGCTTCGTAGCCTACTGCAGCATTTCAGAACATAGCGTCATCAGTCCGTTCGACTCATTCCCGTTCCTTTTCAACAAGTCGCTCAGTATCATTCTGGCTATTTCGAATCTTCTTGCGTATTCATTAACACTAATTTTGTTTCTTTTGACTGCAAGAAGGGCCATTTTGAATTCTTCTTTATCAATAGCAGTTTTTTTACGTTTGTAATTGCGCACCATATTCTTGCAATTGAAAAAATAATAAGATATTTGTAATGGAAAACAAAGCAATGCCACCAGAGTTAAACCGTCTCACGGACAGATTTTCTCTGGTGGCTTCTGGACGAATTTGCTCCAAACGCACCTCTTTGCTTTGATCGTTAATAAAATATCAAAAATGAAAGAACACGAAAAACTGTAACCAGATTCGTGTTCTACATACATTTTTATATAGGAACACATTTACATGAAAATTATTTATAGATAAAACAAATTTTCGAAGAGCGAACGATTTCACTTTTGGTCACCGGAAACACGTTAGCGAAAATAAAACTCACACGGGGCACATAACCAAACAAGATTTTGTTGGAAATGAGACACTATAAGGTGCGTTTACAATATTTATGGCGAGTTCATATGAGCCATATATCATGAAATCATCACTCTGGAAGGAATTATCCGGTGGAAAGTTTTGCCCCGGTATCCCCTATATTTTTATTATGTGAAATATGATGTTTGATATTTTAGTAGTTCCAAAATCCAAATATATATATATATATATATATATATATCCATTCTAGTTTCCTTATTATCAGAAATACTTTTAAGTTTTAATTTTCTTTTTCTTAAATATTCAAATACAATGTACATTTTTTTATATTAATTTTTGTCCAAAAGCTTCTTTATCTTTTATAAAGTACTTTTATTATAATCTACAGCATTCGAATTTTAAGATAAAACTCACATTTAATAAAATCATTTACACATTTTAATAAAATTAGTATATGTAACCTCTTTTTTTCTAATTTGTTTTTAACAAAAAGATGAAAAAACCCATAATATATCACAAACATTTTTATTTATGCTTTTCCGATATGATTAATTTTTACAAGTATATTTGATAGAATGAAAAATTGTTCATTTCAATAGTACAAATAATTCTGCAACAAGAAAAGAACAGAAATATAAAGTATCCAAAAGGATAACGAGGATCAGGGTGACATAATGGAGTGCATTATTTAAAAAAGTGTTATTGAAAATATGCTTTTATTTTCGCAAAACGTGTTTGTATATAATGTAAACTGGTATGATCATCTATGAAAATAATGGTACTTAGGTATTTTTCTTCTGTTGTGAGCACAAATAAAATACGTTAGTAATTCACTCAAAAAATAAAACATTAGAAACTTGCTTAGTTTATTGTTCTTCAATATGTCTGTGTTCCGGAACACAAGAAACAATTCTTGCAATTTATTTTCATATTCAAGAACTATTAATGAACATGTTTTTCACATGTACCGTCAGTAATTAATATCATTAAGCATTCTTTTTATCACTATTTATTTTCTAATATAAATTACTATTATTTTCATTTCCTTCAGAATTAAAAAAAACTTATCGCCATTAAATATTTTTTTGTGGTTTTTGAACAATTTACTCACAAGCATTTTTTTTAAAAAAACAAAATATTTTTCACAGATTAATTATTTTTCCATACCACAAACAACGCAGTTTTTTGATCTGATCAAGAATATTTAATAAGTGGTTATTGATTATTTTTGTTTGGTAAAACAAATGGGTAATTGATGAAACTTAATTACATTTCAATTTTAAAAATTTTTAAGTTATCCACCTATACTTTCGATAAAAGTACATAGTCATGGTATCTATTAAACAATGTTGTAGTATTAGATTTAAATTTTATACAGTAGATCAAGGAAGAATTGCAAAAAAATGATTATAAGTATTTTAAAATTCAATATTACCTATTATTTGCAGTAGAAGTTTTATAAAATACTGGTATCTTAAACTTCGTGGAAATTTTCATTTATATTTTTTTACTTTCTCAATTGAGTTGTTTTCCAATTTTAATTATGTACTTTTTCTAGGATCAAAAGAAACATTTGTGATGAAATTGCACTCGTTTATATTAAAATTTCCTTATTTTTCTAATGTATCTTATTTTTTGTAGTATTTTTGTCAATATTACCGAAGGTTATACAAAACGTTTCTTCTTTATATTTTATATATATATATATATATATACATAAACACCTCTATGTATGTGTATATATGATTGAATTAAATTACTGAGAAAAGATTTGATGACATTTGAATTTTATATTTGGTACATATAAAATAAATTATTTGTGTAAATCAGTCATATAAATTGTCATTTTCAATAAACATGCAATATAACAGAACTTAATAACTAAGTATTGAATACATATCGTATAACATTGTTCTGTCTATGTATATCAAATGCAATTATTGTAATTGTGTGAATTCGTACGTATGTATGTATACATGTTTGTTCATCGATGCTGCAGTTAGCGGCCGGCTAATTCCTCATTTTCCTACCGTGGTTCGTTCGTTAACTGGTTGAATGATTGAGCAAACGGGGAAATAGGAACATCCCTCACGTGAACCACTCATCGAATTCAACGTACCCTTTTCATGTTTGTCGTTTATATTACTGTAATTCTATTACGTTTTACTTTAACATGCGGGCAGTGGAAATGTGTATCTACGAATAGTTTCAGCTGTTATGGAAGTTTATCTCTATTTATCTTTTTTTACATTGGAAAAAAACTTGTTTTTAAACATTATAAATTCAGTGTACAGATATCTTTTAACAATAAATATTGATTGCATGTTTACATATACACATACATTTGCACACATTTTTGTATAGGGTGATTCAATTTAGGTTTCCACGTGGAAGTGTGAAAAAGAAGCGAAGGGGTTAAGAAACTTGTTATTTTTTATTTAGTATTTTAGTTCAAGTCAATACTTAAATACAATTGAATTAAAATACTTAATGGTGCATAACATATTTTATTTTTATTTTTGCTCTTTTATAAATACGTTCGTGTGAAATCCTAAGTTGAATCTTTTATATAAGGATTTTATGAAGGGATTGTATATTTTAAATATAATATTTCAAGTATTATATATATATATATATATATATACTTATAGTTTTATACAATTTTAATTATATATTCAGTGGTTAAGTATAAAAAAAAAGTTTTATTTATGGTTTTTGTAACTGTGATACTAGATTTGAGATTTATAAATATCGTTAATGAGTTTTGGGCCCTAAGTTTTAAAATAGACAAGTGTTTATGACTAATACAACCTATTTGGAACATTAGATTACTCATAATAAAATATAAATATTATTAGGTTTAATATTTCTAAGATTATATTATTCTAAAAGTGAAATTTATTCAGTCAGTCACATAACTTAACACGTTGTGGACCGGTAGTTTTATTGCTAGCTTTATCCAGTGGCCAGTTATTTTTTTGGTGAATGAATATAAAAAGCTTTTACATAAATTTTAAAGCCACGCTTTAAAATTAAATACCCATTGCATTTTAAAGTTATTTATTACATATTCTTACAAGCTAATATATTTTTGAAGTATGATATTTTGTAAAACACTATATAATATGAAGTGGAACTAAACAAAGCTGGCAAATGTAACGTGTTCCTCTTCTCTTACTTACGTTACTTTTACATACTTTTCAAACTTTAGTAGGATATTTTTTTTTGTCTGAAGATGGAATTAGAACAGAGACGTGCTGCATCATGTTGCCTGACAATCTTTGCGGATGATCTTCCTGGGGAGCTCTAGAACTTCTAACATTTGATGGACCAGGATTGCTGAATTTTGGATCTGCTGATTTATTTGATTCGGATAAGATCAACTCTGTTGCTATAGTGAAAAGAAAATCCTTATATATTATTTGGCTTTGTGGATTGAGCGCTTAATAAATCCTCAATGAATTAAAAAGTCCACAATTAATCAAGTAGAGCACTACTTTCTTTGTCCATTTTATGGTTTTCCTAAGAATACTACATGTTAAAAGATATTGACTGGCAAGATCAACACCTTTCATGTAGTTATTATACTGCACAATGCATACTGGCTTTTTTATTTCTTCTCCAGTTTGCCAATTTGTCGTTTGTGTTGCATAAGAGGAGGCATCATGAATAGTTGAAATCATTCGAACTTCTCTTTTATCCCGCCAAATCAATAATAGGATGTCATCTTTTCTTCGTAAGACTATTTCACATGTTTTAAGCGCAGATGCTAGAGACTTATCATTTTTAATTCCATAAGGAACTTATAACTTCAGCGAATGTGTTTTCCGTTACACTGCTCCACTCTAAATGACAACAACGCTAATAAGAGAATTCTCATGATTGGCCATAAGCTCTAGAACAGAAAACTCGAAACTTCTCGTGATCCGTCTGCAATGTGTTAAATTTGATGATATTTATAATAATTTATGCCGACTTTAAATATTTATTCAACTTTTTCATATAATTATCTCTAGCGAACATAATTTAATATTTCGAAAAGTGTATTTTAAGATTATTACGTATAGAAATTTGTTAAAAATTCATGCAAAGCACAATATAAATTTATTATTTTGTTTAATATATTTATTATTAATTTATTATTTTGGCTCTTAATAAGAGAAATGAAATATAAATGCTAGTTTTGGCATATATGTAGTTTCTAACATATAGAATACTGTTCAATATATGTGCTTTAACTGACAAATTCTTATTAATAATTTATATTTTATAATAATAGCTAATAAGAATAGCTAAGTAGTATATCATTTACACATTTTTTTTATTAAAACTTAATTAGCTTCTATGTAGTTTCACATTCAAGTATATGTACTGTTGTCTATTTATTGAATTATTATTTCAATATAAAAATTTAAGAATTTGTGAGTGCAACGGAATTGGAAATATTTTTTTAGAAAAATACAGTTATTAATGGAAGTTTTTCAGATATTATATTCATATAACAGTGTTTTTTTTAAAAAAAAAACATATTTAATTAAAGTCACACTTTGGTAACATTTTAAGAAATGGGTTGATTATGGGAAATGATAATGACATTTTGTACATATTATATTTATTCAATTAAGGCTACGATTATTTTATATTAATGTGTTTTTTCATTGTACTAATTTAATGTTTATACATTTAATGTAATAACGCATGTTTAAATTGAATTTTCGTTAAAAACTTGTTTTAAATACTAACAAATAATGTATGTAATATTTAAAATCTGCCGTTGATTAAAAAAACAGCATGTGTGCTTAAAAAGAGTATTTATATTACAAAGCTGCGTTAAAATGTTTCAATGAAGCAAAATACAAATTATAAATGATGTTCTATGCTTATAAGTTTACTATTTACCTACTGTGTTCTGCTCCGACACGTTTGTATATTAAATTATTAACAATATTTTAAAATGTAACAAAATACATTGGTAAAATGAAACCCGTATTGTGAAAATTGCCTTTAAAACATGTATAAATATTGTTAATATTTTGTGGACCTGTATAGAGCACGACTATTGTTTCACAAAATCTTCTCTAGAGATACTGAAATTTTAAATTTCAAAAACGATGTGGCCACACGGCTTTGTAATAGATACAAATAAAACTCAACAAGCACCAGAATTGTAAGCCACAGAACACGTCACAGCCTATGTGAATATATACATACATTTGTATACAATACAGTGGCGTAACTATTTTTTTTTTGTTTTTAAAAACCTATGAATTGAAAATTTCGAAAATAAAATGTTATTGCTTCGCTTATTATGAAAATCTATGTAGGATTCTATTTATATTACTAAAATAAAGGGCGAAGGTTTAGAAAATGGAATGTTTTAAATAAATTGTATATTAATTTTTTACTCAAACAAATCAATACATTGATTAAGATAAACTATTAAATAATATTTTTATTAACGAAAAATATGTTCCAAAGGAAACTGACTTTAATCTTTACTTTTTCATAGTAAATACCGTTATAAAATTAAAAATATTTCCTAATATCATTTTAAAAAGTATATAAAACTTATTTCGTACGAACATTAAACAATTAATATTTACTTAAATTTTCTATCTGTAATATTTTTATTTGTTTATGCATAAAAATTACAATAAGTTGAAATCTTATTTACATTTTTAGTTTTTATATCAAGTCTAAATTATATCAATGAAAATTTATACTTTATTACTTTTCATCAAATTAAAATTATAAAGATATACAATATTGCTTCTTTGTAGAATATTAACTTTTGACAATGATCGTTAATCTAATGAGAAGAAAATTATTTTCTTCTTATTAGATATAGTGAGAAGATAGTAGCCAAGATGTTGTCATACTGAGTCGATTATAAATTGTGATAAATTTGACTTCGAGATTATATTGTATTTAATCAAAAAGTATTTGTTTCACACTCAAAGATATTTCTTATTTTCATAGATTTTTTATACAATCAACTAAAAATATGTAGTTTTATAAAAAATTAATAATATTTGTTATATTGATATATATATATATATATATATATATATATATATATATATATATATTAATTAAAAATAATTATATATATCCTTAATGTTATTCTTAGAATATATTAAATAGTTTTTTTACCATAAGCCAATGAATTTAATTTGAAATTTCTTTACCCTAATGTTTATAAAGAAAAAGTGAAGTAAAACAGGTATGAAATATTTGTGATATTCAGTTTTAAACGAATGATTTTTACATAAGTAATAATAATAATAAACTTCTTTCTTTCAAATTATGATTTCAATAAGTTTGCTTATAATCTTTATATTTACCTAAGTCGCTAAATATTATAGGTTTATTAATAATAACTTTTATTGTTGTTAGTTTAGCTACGATTACTACAATGCTTCCTACAACAATATTAATCCTTCTTATTGAGTGAATAAAAAAGGTAAAATTGTTGACTTTACATCATGAAATTTTAAATGAATTTACATTTACTATTAAATGAATTACGAGTTAATAAAAAATAGTAGTTTGTAAGAGTCCTAAATGAAATAAGTTTGTATGTCAGTGACTTTTTATATAAAAGACAATGTACACGTGAAAGTTGTTATATAATAAACTGCTTATTATTTATTGTATTTTTGTTAATGGCGGTGAAAAACAAACCTGTATAAAAATTGTCCTGTTGCTATATTTTCTTTACAATCACTTAAGTTCCTCTTTTCTACGTGAAGAATGTAGAAGTTAAAAATTCCAATAATTTAAAAAGACTAAGACTACCTCGCTAGTTCATCGACGGGATTATATGTATATTCGGTCATTTTTTGTATGATATATATATATATATATATATATATATATATATATATATATATATAACGTGTTCCTTTGTCTGAATTACTATTAGTGCATCCATTTATTTTGTTCTTAGTTTTATTTTCCTTCTAAGATATTTCCACCGAAGAATCGTGTCTCATTATATATATATATAAGAACATACATACATACACACATACGTACATATATACATACATATATATATATATATATATATATATATATATATATATATATATATAATGAATAATTACAATTTTTTCAAACAAAAGTCAGGTATTATTTTCAAATTTTTATTTTGTTCTATAATTTAAAAACTGTACCAATTGATAATTTTTTTCTTTCAACGCCAAGTAATATGTAAGTGAATTTTTTTTTAGATTTTGTGATATTTATAGTATAAAAATTGTTATAATGTTGTGTAATGTAATGTTGTATATACGAGTATGTTGGCACTATACGTACCTGTAAACCCAAATATGTATCTTTTATACAACAATAGTAACTATAAGCTTTAATTGCCTATTAAGTAGGCAGAGAACGTTACCTTTCAATAGATTATTTGAAAGATTCATTTATTTTTTTTATCTCAAATAAATATAATTTTTTTTTAAATTAAAATTCATTATTCATATGAAATAGAAAAACAAATATAAATGAATCTGTTAAATAGTCTATTGAAAGGTATTGTTCTCTGACTACTTAGTGGGCAATTAATGCTTATAGTTACCATTGTTTTAGACACTTATCTTGTTAAATTAATAGTGGTTTAATTAGTTACTTTAAGATTTATCTATTATCTAACATAACAAAACTTTATTGTAGCTAAATAAATGTAGTACCAAAAAATTTTAAGAACTGAAAGTATAAAAGATTTTTTTGGTTAATTTTCTACTTTTTATTTTCAAAAAACGCATATGCAATTTGAAAGGAATCATTGAAATTATCAATCGTTATTATTATTTTTTATAAATATTTTCTTTTCTTTACATGAATTTGTGAGATCATGACACAATCTAATAAGTATGGATAGTTTATTGTACGTTTCCGAGATGTATACTGATGTATTTGTTGCCAAATCGGAATAAAAATGAATAATTTGACAATAATATCAAATGAAAAAAATACAGCATTAATTATCAAAACTTTGTTTTAAAGATTTATCTCTTGAAAATAAACTTAGAGGGACATTCTAATTTTTGATTGACGCTAATTTCTTTTAAAATGTATTAGAGTAGAATAATTTATAAATAATACAAAAACTTCGGTAACATAACTATCTTTCTCTACATCTCCTGCACAGAAACATACTTTTTTTTCATCTATGCACTTGTATGGACAATTGAAGATATTTCATAAGATAATGCTTTATGAATTGAAGATATGACATAAATAAAATGATTTTTTCAAAATAACCTATTTTTGAGATTCGAAAGTAGCAATAAAAACCAATTGTATGACAACACACGTTTTAAATATGCCGAATTATGCAATAAAATTAAATTTATTGCCTAAAATATGTATTGTGTAAATGACGGTAGCTGATATAGAGAATTATATTTTATTTATCATTAATACTACAAAAAGTATTTTAAAATAAAAAAGATCTAATTACATTTAATTAAATTAAACTAATTAATTTTTATTTCAATTTTTAAATATTCTTTTAATATAATACATGAATATACACACACACACACACATATATATATATATATATATATATATATATATATATTTATATACGTTATAGTCTAAAATTCATTTAGTACATATTTAAATTCTATAAATACTTTAACATGCAAATTATTTAGTATGGAGCGAAGTGAGTGCTGTTATCGTAGAAAAAATGGCACTAACCATCATTGTATGGATATTAAATGAAATTAGACTCTTAAATTACAAAAACAGTTTTAAAATGTTTATTTTTTATTTTTTATGGATTTTATTATTTTAATATTAATTTTAATTTGTATTAGGAGGTTGCATTGTGAGCCATTGATTTTCGTGGGTTTTTTGATCATTTATTTCAATAAGAAAATGTGTGAATACATTAATAAACATATTTGCCGACGGAAGCTAATACTTTTTCCTATTTTCCTGACAGAAGTTGAATTCTGCGACGAAAGAATGATCTGTCTTTTGAGCCAATAAATTTAGTAACCCAATTTTTGACTTCTCCGTAGTTATGGAAATGTGTATCATCCAAAGCGTGTTGCATCGATCGAAACAGATAATAATCGCTTGAGGCCAGGTCTGTAGAATACGCTAGATGTAGTAGAACATCAAATTTGAGCTCTATCATTGTTTGTTTGGTTATAGCATATAGTCATGGTTATAGCAAGATGGGCCCGAACGTTGTTATGGAGAACGATCACTTTTTGGCGATTTGATGCAAATGATGGTCGTTTTTTCCATCAAATTATCATTCAAATGCTCCAATTGTTGTCGATAACGTTCGACGATGATTGTTTCCTTCAGTTTCAACAGTTCATAATACACTGCACCCTCCATATCCTATCAAATAGAAAGCATTGATTTGTGATCGGAAAAATGTTTCGCTTTGGTGTCGACGTTGTTGGTTGGTCAAGAACAACCTATGATTTCTTGCGTTTCGGGTTGTCAAAATAGATCCATTTTTCATCGCCGGCCACGATGTGCTACAAGAAACTTTTCTTTTTATGCATTGAAAGCAAAGAAATTGAGATTTTTAAACGATTAGCAATGGCATTTTCGATCAATTCATATGGCAGCCCTCTCTTTGTCTTCTGGATTTTTTCCATGGCTTGTAAACGTCGTTAAATGGTTAATTTATCGACTTCGAGCTGCTGACCTAATTATTTGAGTGTTTGAGCAGGGTTTTCTTTCAGTAAAGCTTACAGTTGTTCATTTTCGAACTTTTTCATTTAACCTGACCGTTGTTTGTTGTGAATGTCATAATCATCACTTTTGAATCGTCGAAACCAATCTCTATATACTGTTTCCGAGAGGGCAGATTCACCATAAGATTTAGCATGCAATTGATGAGCTTCAGTTGCGCTTTTTCAAATCAAAGTTATCAAGTTATCACGTTCCATCTTAATTTGGTTATAGAAAAGCACTTGTGTAAAGAAATAATGGCTTCTGATGATTGAATTGTAATGAGAATATTCTCACTTCAAAATGACATAGGAGACATCTGTCACCGCCCACAGTATACACACTCAGAGCGATCTATACTTGATGAACGGCTTTCAATGCAACTTGCTATTACATTTATTCAAATACTTAATTTTTTATAACAAACATCAGGTTATCAGCCCATAGCATATTAATTTCAATTATTTTTTACAAATATAAGAACGTTAGAATTAATGGTAGACATAATCGTAAGATAAACTCAACGGTTATATTTTTTCATTGCAGTAGCAAGTCATTTCATTCAATCTTAAATTATTACAGGCTAGGATACTTCATAATAGATCAGATTAGGCCAAGTTACGTCACGTCAAGGTAAACTGAGTCATATTTGACTTGTAATATTTTATATTTCATATCATATATTATTATTATAAAGTATGTTATTGAAATAATTGTCATTATTTATATTTTACACAATGACCATGTACATAATTTATTGTTATATAAAATAACTAATCATTTTATTTAAAATCACAAGTTTCTAATATGAACCTAAAAATTGGTTACTATTTATATTTACCTATCATATATATATATATATATATATATATATATATATATATATATATATATATATATACTCGTATATACATAAAATTTTATTTTTTTTTGTATTCAAGTAATAATTGCGAAAGAATGTTTGTTTGAGCAAATGTATTGTATTATGTGTATACGTATGTATATATATATATATATATATATATATATATAAAGAGAAGAGATAATTATATGAGTTGTTACAAAATGAAAATGATATATTCGAAAAAATACAAGATTCGCTTAGTGCGCAGACAAATATTTAAATTAATTTTCGTATGGATATTGGGGTACGCTACTGTTTCAATCTATGTACATATAACACACGTTCATGTATATATCGAGTTCGAATCCAAACCGTTAACGTGTCACCACATGCAGCATACGTTACGCGATATATTCACGAGCACATGCAACATGGATGTGCGGACAAAGCTTGACCGCAACACCACGCCAGGACTGACGGCCGTCCTGGGAAATACAATCTCATTTATAATGAACGACCTTGACGTACGATGGCCTAACTTCTTGCAATGGGCTTCGACCTCCGACGCGTCAGATCGAAGGTGAAAATATTGACGCCAATGGTGTGTTTGTGGCTCGATGTTATTTGATGGTGCTTCTACTATCGTAAACAACATGGGAATTGGGTCAGAGGTGTACACTTATTGTGGCACTGTAAACTGTATTTGGTTTCAGTTGGTGCGTTGTTGCGGTTGCGATAGAAATGTTCGCAGTAATAGATTATTTTATATCTGTTTCAGATCGACTAGATAGTTATTACACACGTAAAGATTATCTTATAGAAATATGTACCTGTTCTGCCGTTTAAAAATATTTGATTACGTGAACTTTTAAATTGAATATATCCAGGAATATTTTTTACGATTTAAATAATAATGTTTATATAATATATATATATATATATATATATATATATATATATATATATATATATACATATATATATATATATATACACGAAAAGGTTTTAAAGAATTCATAGAAGTGAACAGGAAAACAATGGTTAGGGCAGTAAAATTATTTTTATTCTTCAACATTATGTCTCTAAGGTCAATATATTTCATCTCATGTTACTCGAGTGCCATTATACCCCTGGTAATGTCAGATTTCTTAAGTACTTCAAAATTAGCGTCTACTTTTGCTATAATCCCCTCATCTGTGTTAAAAATGTTTTCAGTTGTAGAAAGAGATGGAAGTCGGATGGGGCCAGGTTTGGTAAATATAGATCATGAGGGACCAATTTCAGCCAAGAGAATAGATTTTGGCAGCTATTAGAATCGATTAATGAACCGAAGCGCTGTCGTGATGAAACAGGATTTTTTTTCGATGTGTTCTGAGTATTTTTCATCAATAACGAGCCGTAACTTGTCCAAAAGGGTAAAGTAATAAGCGCTGTTGATTGTATTTTCCTTTTTCAAATAATCCATCAACAAAATTCTCTGCGCATCCTAAAATACTGTAGCCATGACTACCTGCCGATTGACCAGCTTTGAACGTTTTTGGTGGCTCATCTTCTCTCTTAGTCCACTGTTTCGATTGTTCTTTGGATTCTAGTATGTGGTGATAAATCAGTCTCATCAGTGGTCACGAACTGACACAAAAATCATTTTTATTACGCTGTATCGCGGAAAATCAATTCTTTGAAATTTGGCATCTTGTGCGTTTTTGGTCTACAGTCAGCATTCGCGGCAACCATCACGCCAATATTATTGACATGTCCAAATTTCCAGTTAAAATGGAATGTACGCTGCCAGTCGATGTGCCCAAGGCCATTGCTATCTTGTGCACTTTCACTCACCGATCATTAAACCACCATATCATCCATTTGATCAGCATTTTCTGCGGTAACTGACGTTGAAGGCCTACCACAGCGGGAGACATCTTCAATTGATGTTCTGTCTCTTTTAAATTCAGCAGTCAATTTACCACCATGGTATACACTGGGGAGGAATAACCGTACACACTAGAATCTTTTCAAAAATTTGAGTGGTATTCATAGAAACCAAAACTAAAAACTCAATAACCGCCCAATGTTTCAATTTATCCATACTGTTTCCAAAAAATAGCCAAATACGTCTTATTTAGATTGATAAAAGCTAAACTAACAGACATTTTGTGCTCAAATTTTTACAAACCCCTAATTAAGTATGCCACGTCTACAAAATTTTTGAAAGCCTCTTGTATACATATATATATATATATATATATATATATATAAGTACTTTAAAATATTTTTCTTACTTCTGAATAAATTTGTCAAGCAATACTTGTGTAATCTTGAAGAATCCAGACTATTGAATGTATTAGTTGCTAGCCAGTTAGGGTCATTTTTTACTTTTTTTCTTAAAATTATTCAACGTGGATAATGTTTTGTCAAAAATGTTATTATAAAAACACAAATACTATCTCTTTAACATTTATACTAATAATAATAATAATTTCTTTTCTAGAATAAATTAGATACGGTTAAAGAGCTCTTTAGGGAATTAACAATAAGCTATCACAAATTTATAGGGAACAAAGAGATTATTCCAGGACCTAACAATACAATAAAGATTATAGTTTTTGTATTGAAAATAAAATACTGGTATTTTAACTAAATTCATTTTCACAAATCAATCAATACATCAGGTATATCGAATTTTACGCAATCGAAATTTTAATAAATGATTATATTTTTTTGTTAGTTGCCATTTTTATAGTAATTATATTTTGTTTTTAACAAATGATCTATGCCTCAAACATTATAAAAGTCTTTATAAAATATCCAAAAATAAATTATTGTCTAAGAAGAAAATTCGAATTTTTGAAATAATATTTACAAAATATCTTTTAATAATTTTTTGATTTGATTTCATAATTATTATTATTTATGCTTATATTACATGAAGTAGCTATTCTGTAGTTCGTTTATTTTATGTTTAAATATTTTTTATGTAAATATATTTTTAAGTTTCTTATTGTTTATTTGAGTGGGTTAAATTAACCTAAATAATTAATAAAATAAACATAGTGGAAAATATTTAAATGTTCTAAATGCGAAAAGCATGTATTTTAATAATCATTATAACATCTTGATATAAAGGTATGTTAATTTGTGAACATTAATTGTTATATTATAATCACATTTTTAGAAAATGGGCGCAGTAATTTGTCTTGCCATACAGTATTAAGAATTAATGTTTCAATTCTATTCTTTAGATGTGTGTATTATACTTACATCTATTTTCCTTTTAATAATCATTATCATCATGTGTATAAGAACACAAATGCTTTCCAGTATTTTTAATATTTTTGTTGATTATTAAAATGAATGTTGTCTAAAAAATATATATTAATGCTATTTTTGGAAAAGAGATATTTAGTGCCCAAACAATTTATAATAGTCTTTTATTGATTTTTATTATTTTCTTTAGAATATTTGCTCATAGTAAAACTTCTCAGTGTCAAACAATTTCTGCATAGTCAGAATACTTTTATTTATTTAGCATTCATATTGTCTAGCATTCCTCGCATCTCCAACTTTATGTAAGATTTGTATGCATCTAAATGGTATTCAATAGCGATAGAAGATTCAAACATGACAATAGTATACACTGATTGTTTGGAATTGTAGCTAAATTCACTTACATAAATAAATTTCAACATAAAGAAAACATTTTATAAATACGTACAAATGTACATATTGTTTATTGAGAATATTTATGTGGATTTTGAAATTTCTTCAATGTTATATTTAGAGTTCAAACAAAGAACATTTTTAATTAGTGAATATTAACATATTAAAGTTCTTAAAATAATGGTATTTCCACAAATTAATGCATTTGTGGATCAAAACAGATTTTAATTATTATTTTGAACTGTAAAAAATATTATTTGGTAATTTATAATCATATATTTGCCTAGAATTTTCAGCTTATTTACTTTTTATGTAAAAAGCTCTTTTTATACACATTTTATTTATACGAATAAACAATTGTTACTTTTTGTCTATTTTCAAAACTCTACATTTTATACACACATACACGCACATATATACATATATATATATATACATATATATATACATATATATATACATATATATATACATATATATATACATATATATATATATATATATATATATATATATTTATATATATATATATATATATGTTACCATATTTGGATATCGCTCAAAAGGACATTTGTCATGTAAGTTGAGTTTAAAAAGAAGATAAAAAATTACAACAGCGTTAAATTCAATATTTACATTTTTTCATTCAAATAACGTATAAAATCAAAAAATTTTTTCATACGAACGTATAAAATCAAAAAAGTAGAAAGTATAAAAGTTTGATTGTTAAAAAGAATATGGGTGTTAACCCTATATATATATATATGGGGGGAGGGGTTATACATCCAGACAATTACTTGATTTTTTTATAAAATGAATAAATTGGTGATTTATTCAAAAATAATTATTAATTAATGAAAGAAGATTTGACAACCTAGAGAAGATAATTAAAAAATCATAAAACTCTCAAGCTATGAAAAAATACTACATTGAATCTTAATTATCTTATTCTTTATATCTGTTTTGATATAATACTCTGAATAATATATTTGAAGTATAAATTTGTAGATATGACATATGAAATGGATATATCAGCAATACGTTGATGTAATGCGATTTAAACGGAAGAATAAAACAATAATTAAAAAGAACCTAACGAAATAATATTAGACGATATAAGTCTAAACAAATTTGAAAGATTTGCGTTAATAAGGGTAAATAAGTAGGGTCATATATTTCAAACAGGTTGAAATGAGTCAACTAAACATAATGGTATCTATCAAAAAGGATAAAGAATGATAAATTTATTTAAAACTGTTTAGGGTATACAGATTAATATAACTTGTGTTCTGTGCCTGAAGATTTGCTATAGTTTGAAAAATAAGTTACATTTTCTTATAAAAAATTTGGAACGATTGGTGCCAATTGATGTAAAAAGTAATGTTTAAAAGTCATCACAGTATTAAATAGCTTGACCAAAAGAACCTGTTTTTCATGTATTATTGCAGACCATCAAGAATGGAAAACTACGCTACACCAAAAAAATAAACATATTTATCATATGCTTCTACTATAAAATTGCACACTGTAAAAAAATTAAATAATGAATATATATATATATATATATATATATATATATATATATGTATATGTATACTGGTGACTGACTTTAGATCTCTTTGCAGAAAGATTTTCGAGTTCAGAGGTTTCTTATTTGTTTATCTCAACTTATAGGGCCGTTAGGAAAATAATTTCGATTTCTGTTTTCTGAATTATAACCTTAATTTTTTTTAAAAAAAGGATTATTTCATCGTATTCATGTTAATATCATTTTAAAGTGCATTTTTTGATCTGTATTTGGATAAAATCGACTTTGGTTTTATTATTAATTTTGGTTCAAATTGGGCTATTGAATTAAAGATGGAAAAGAAGCAAATAAGAACAATTTTTTGTATGAGTTTAAAATGTGTGGTTTAGGAGAAGAAACTGCTATTAAACTAAACGATACTTTTGGTGTGGGTACTGTTAATGGATGTTCGGTACAATGGTGGTTCTAAAAATTTCGTGCTGGGGACGAGAGTCTTGAAGATAAAGAAGGTTGCAGGCTTCGTCTTTCAGTTCATAAAGTATAATTGAAGGCGTTAGTCAAATCAGACCCACGAACAACAATTCGGAAGTTTACACAAAAGTTATGCTTTAGTCATCCAACAGTTCTGCACCATATATAACAGATAGATATATGAATTTGAAGGTCATAAACAGCAATTATTTTTCTACCAAAATAATAATTGTTTTCGTTGATCGTGGTTTTGCTAAGAAGTGGCACATTTATGTGGCTTTCGGCGGGACTAGCACAGTTTAGCTAAAGCTTCAGTGGGTCTATGAAAACACTGTTTTAGTGGCATATACAAAATGGTAGGTAAAAACCGACCTGCCATCGCTTTAATGAACCTATGTTTTCTAACACAAGTTTAATGGGTCACTTGTGTTCGTTCTTCTTTGTACAGAAATGAACGTGTTCTTGACTATACATAAGCGCGCATGTAATCGAACGATCAATTACCTAATATTTTACTTAAAAATCAGTGATTTCGAGAGAATTCATCATTTGTTTAAATTCCTCCTACGCTATTATAATACCTCTTAAATGATTTGAATATATAAACTAAACATATATGTTGTATGAAAAATATGAAGCTTTCATTGTATAATTAAATTCAATATGTTTGCTTTTAATGACGAAATGTTGATCTAATTTACTACCACATTAAAGACGGTTTTATTAAAGACAAGTATTGTCTTTCTTTCGCTACGAAATGATGACCATAAATTGTTATTACAACAAATGAGTCTTTTTTGAACGGTGGAAACAGAAAATATTAAAATCTGAAAAAATAACTGAAGTTTATGGAAGTGATGTCAGTTATTTACCTTCATCATCACACAATGGTTATTTTCACAAATAAAATACATCTTATTTCATATAAATAAAAAAATGTGTCGAGAATGCATACTATATCAATCAGTATATCCGTGGCAAGTAGTTTGCTGAGAGATAAAATGGTGTTATCTGCACAACTAACATGATGATGATATTTCGGAGTTTTTGTTAGAGACGAACGAGATGCTACCCAAATGAATGGAGTAAGATAATTTATTGTACAACTCGGATTCAAATGGGCCTCGGTAATGATGTTTTCGAATGCCTGCATACACTTTACTCGTGAAAAATGTGCACGATAAATTGAATTTAGTGCATGGCAATATGTTTTTATGTTTGTTAAGTGCTTATACGAAATGCGACTGTGCCGTATATGTCTATGTATATATTTGTTGTTTGTGCTCCACGTTGTTGAATATAACGTATGTGTGTTTTTACTACTTTACCATTTTTAATTTATTTAAATGCGGGCTTTCATCAAGATCGATGTTATGTTGTATTACATAAATTTAGATTTATTATATATAAGTAAGTACATATTGTTCTCGTACGAACTATTTTATTGTTTCATTATATGTTTGTCTACTCTTCAAATGAAGTATTTTTTTACATTCTTTATAATAATATTTTATTTTTAAAAGACTTGGTTTTTAAGATTTTAAATAGATAATTGTAATGGATATAATGTTAGAGTTTGTTTCCACTAGATGGAACACTGAGGATTGTATTGAAATATTTCCATTCAATGCAACAGTACGAAACCAACCTTTTACTTGATTTATATAATAGACAATAAATAAAAATATAATTTAATAAATGACCAGATCCTTTTAAAATAATTTTAAAACGCAACTTTGAAAAAGTATTTCAAAGTATGTGTGAAATATTGTCAAGAATCAATACGGAAATTTCAAATGAAAACCTATGAATTCTTCATAATAAGTTCATTAGTGGAGTTGTAAGCAAAAATATATTTTTTTACAGCAATCTCTTAAAATCTCTGAAATTATGCATTTTTTATTTAAAAAAATATACTTTGGAACAAAATAAAATACGAGTTCTTCTTTCTAATGGAAATAAAATAAAACTGCTTTCCTTAAACACTACATCTCGTTTCTATGCGTGATTGTAAGCTCACTAAATGGGAGTTGCAATTGGATATGGCTGGGATTTAAAAAATTAAACTATTAAGATCATCTTTATTGAATGGTATAATTGAATGTAACAAATTTAAAGTTAATGAAGTACGAGAAATATGAGTATCTATCTTTATCATGAAACGATCATATGAATTATATTTTATAAAAAAAATTATTTATGTACCTGAGTGGCTTAACAAATCATATATATCTTGCTTTTAAATGAAAGTTTATTGAAATAAATACATTTATAATTTCAGTAAGATGGGGCAGAGTTCATACTCAGTTGATAAATAGTTAATTTTAAAAAAATGCTACTTATATTTTTTGATAACCACATAAGTTTTGTGATTAATGGTGATTTTAATTCTTGAATGTATTTTGTAAATCCAATCAATGAAAATATATTAATTGAATTGACAGAACTAAATTAAAATATTGAGTATACGACGATAGTTTCGTTATTTTTGATAGAAAGAAAGGAACTATACAGGATATTATATAAAAAAAGCAACCAGCATAAAATGGACAATTTTATTCTTGAAACAGAAAATTTGGTTAAGTTACTTTTTCTAGATACTTATAAAATTCATAAAAAAGAAACTGGATTCGATATTAACTGAAGAAAATTATAAAAATGAATTAAAACATATAATTGAAATTGGTCAATACAATTTATTTCAAAAATGATGTAGAGCTAAATTTGATTACAAAATATCAAAAAAAAAAATTTAAAAATGAAAAACATTACATCTCTTGTATAAGATGCTAATGTAATGATAATATGTTTAAAAATACGAATTATCTTCTATAAACAAAAAGATCAGCAAACAATGTCAATAAAATAGTATATGAAATAATCTGTACTTATGATAATTGACTAAACAATATGTTTGGTAATTCAAAAGGTTCAAAATACAATTAGAATATATCCAGTATTTAAAAATTAATTGTAAAAATTTAGATAAATATGACATATGACCAAAATAAAATGGAAACAGGAATGCTGTACGAAAAAATATATAGTAGATGTTAAATATAAAAGAGTAGAAATTCAAAATGGCCACACTTTAGAAAAATTGAACATTGTAAAATAAATACAAAATATTTGAAACATAGGTAATTATAAAACTATGAAAATTTTAAAAAAAGATTAAATTCAGATAATAGTCATTCAAGTGTATTGATTAAATTTCACACAGTTAACAGGACTACATGAACAGTCGTGTTTTCTAAGCAGTAAATTGATGCACAGAGAGTAATACGGAAGATAACTAGAAGGAAAGAGTAATCTGTTGAAAACGATAAAAAAATTAATTTAGATATGAGTCAGTGATATATAAAGAATATTCATTTCGGGTGACATGCGCCTAAGCATAGAAACCGAACACATTCACACAATATACAGTCGTACATGATTATATAAAAAAAGTATTAATCACTTTATAATAATAATAGAATTAGATCTTTCTGTGCCTTACTGCTTTAAAGATTACGAAATCTCAATCGAAATGCGTGCAAACAATGATAAAAAATGACCTATAATTATTTATTTAAAATTTTTGATTAGAAAAAAATATGGTTTGTGAGGTGAAAAATAATACGTTTGCGAAATAAAAGAGTGTATTTTTAGAATTGATAAAAGTGCTCGCCAATGTAATTGTAACACATTCTACAAATGATAATTTTGTCCTATAAAAAATTTTAATAATTGATTGTTTTCTGAAATTGATGATTTTTGATTATTATTTATTGCCGTTCGAAAGAGATTCCGCCATCCTCATAGAATAAACTACAAAAAACCTTGTTTTTAAATATAAAAACTTTCTTATATTTCTCTTATTGTAATATCTAGGTATCTTTCTTTAACACGTCTTCAATACATCGCTCTTACTTTCAAATTCTTATTTCTCATATTATTGTATATGCACTGATTCATTGTGTATAAAACTTGATATTTACTGCTCTTTTTGAGGATGACAAAATCTCTGTTGAAATGCGTACAAGCAACGATCAAAAATGACCTATAATTGTTTATTGATAATTTTTGATTAGAAAACATTATAGTTTGTGAGGTGAAAAGTAATTCATTCCAGAAAATATTTTGATGAACGTTAATTTAGTAATAGCTACCGAACTATTGTGCTAGAACAAAAGTTTATAGCTATTTTAAGATGAAATTCAAAGACAGTGTTTATTTATTTGTACATGTATTTATTATAAAACATATGTGCTATTTTTATCCACCACTGTTCCCCATATTTCTTGTAGTTTCATAGTTCCGTCCACCTATAACTTTGTAACTTTCTGGACGATGAATTGATCTAGATGGTTTCTGTAGGCTTCCAGAGAAGTGATTTTTTTCCTATTAAGGAAATTCTGTAGGGATCGGAATAAATGGTAATCGGAAGGTGCAAGATCAGATAAATATGACGGGTGAGGTAGAACGTCTCAGCCAAACTGCACTTATTTTTATTGGGTCTGCAATATGACTTGAGGTCTAGTGTTGGCGCTTCCGATTGGCCAATTCTGGAGACTTTTGATCAATTGCATCATTTAATTGGTCCAATTGAGCACAATACTTCTTCGAATTTATTGCCTGATTATTTGGGATAAGTTCGTAATACACAATATACTTCCAATCCCACCAGATACACAATATCACCTTCTTCGGATGAAGATCCGCTTTTGAAGTGGTTAATAAAGCCAATTTCATTTTACTCAAGGCCTTTTTCTGATCCACATTATTGTAGATGATCCAGTTTTCATCTCGTTATTAATCGTTTCAAAAACGGGACTTTTCGGTTTATTTTAAAGAGCGAATCACTGATGGAAATGCGTTCCATTAAATTTGTTTCAGTTAAATTATGAGGCACCCAAACATCGTACCGATTCACATATCCAGGTATCTCCAAATGCCGCATAACATTCATATAAGACACCTGCTGTATCTCTGCAATGTCCCGTGTCGTGACACATTGATTTTTTTCAATAAGTTTTGAAATTTTGTCATTATTAACAATTGCATACCTATTACAACGCTCTCGAACCTCTAAGTCGAATTTCCCATCTCTTAATTGAGTGAACCACTTTCGAATAATACTGATAACTAGGGCACCTTCTCCATAAACGGTGCATATCTTTTTGCTGTCTCTGAAAAGCTTTTTCGTCTCCGGAAACAAAACAGAATCAAATGACAAAAATGAACTTCATATTCCTCCATTTTCAATTTTAATTTTAATAGACTTAAAATACTTAAAATTGATACAATTGCACAAAAATAGTAGAAAAAGAAACGTTGAAATGTCACCTGTCGAAATAATACATATGGAATGATGTCATATAATCGAGCTGCATGTGAAACTGTAATTAATGACATATTGTAAAACGCTATGAACTTTTTTTCTAACCTAATATATTGTAAATAATAAAAAATTATGTTTAAGGTACAGCAAATACAAAAAAAATATTGTTAAAAACGATGATAGGTATTTTTTAATAAATGGTGCAATTTAAATTTTTTAATATTAAAAATATTCAATTATTCAAATATTTATATTTCTTATCTCTATAACTATTTAATTGAATTTTATGAAACACTGTTTCTACATATTATTATCGCACTTTCTTTATGTAGATACATTATATGCAAAAATGGAAATATGATGAAAAATCATGTATACTTGAAATAATTTTCATTCATTTAAAATAGTTATAAAAACTAAACTGTGTTTTCATTTTTTAATATATTTATTATTTTTAATTATTTATTAGTATCAAAAAAGATATTACACGAGAAAATTTATATAACTATCAAATTTGATAATATAGATACACATAATGTACATTTAATAATTCCAATGTTGAAATTAAAATACTTTGTTCATTACTCTGTCGTACTCATCTGGCACCAATCACCTTTAAAGAAGTAAAATCTAGACTGGGAAAGAAGATGAATTGACACATTAATATGCGGATCGTTATTAATGACAACCGAAAAAAAACAATTAATTTCATTTGTCTTGACGTGAATAAATACTCGAACATTTAAACAATTTATATGATAAAACACATATTTACGATTGAAACATATTGAAAACATTACAAAACGGGATGTATTATAGCGAAACATAATATGTACGATAACCACATTTGGTCGATTAAAATTTGATTAAACGTTTTGTACAATTTTAAAATCTGTTTCATGTCATCAGAATAAACGACCACAACCTAATTCAGCATGTACGATTATGTATACATAATATAATGATGGCCGCGAACAGCCATTGTTGTTCTTGACAATTAAGCACATATTGATAATTATTCTTTTATTTTATCACTAATGGAAAAATGTTACAAATGGATTTATTTATTAAGCAGAATCTCTCGTTTCTAAATGATTTTTGAAATGAAAATATCACATACACGCATCCATCCACACACAAACGATACACATACCTACACACATACACATATACACACACATACACACCCACACACACACACACACATATATATATATATATATATATATATATATATATATATATATATATATATATGGGTTAATTCGATTTAGGCTTCGACATGGAAGTATTAAAATGGGTGCAACGGTTAAGAAAAGTTATACTGTTTTTTATCTAGTATTTATTTCAATTAAATATTAAAATACTAAATTGGGGATAACATGTTTTTTTTTTAATTTTTGTGTTCTTTTAATACTTTTGTGTGGAAGTCTAGGTTGAATCACCATGTATATATATATATATATATATATATATATATATATATATATATATCCCTTTTAATAATGGGACACTTTTTTATATACTTTAAGTAAATATAGTTAATTAAGTATTGAAAAATCTTGAATTTTTAAAAAAGTATTTGAAATGTTTCAGCGAACTTTCAAATAAATAGAAGATGAAAACTGGTCAGAAGTAAAGGTTATATTTTTTTTTATTTCGCTGTCATTGCATTTCATATCCTGATCAGGTGTACTTGTATTTATTATATTTTATGTAATTGTAAGCTTCCTGTTTGATTTTATTTATAAAGGACATTTTTTTCAATTCATAAATAATTAAAATTGTTCGATTAAAAAAATGATATCAATTGACTTCTATATATTTTCCCCAATTTTCTTACGTTCTCATGTATTTTAGTATAAAGTTTGATAAGATTTTTGTCAAAAAATACAATCAGTTTATTTTTAAGTCCATCGAAGACAACACTTTTTCATTGAAATTGGTTTTTAATGACCTGTACAGCTAGTAATATCAGAGGTATATTGTCAGAATACGGAAGGTTAATAATGAGTTCTGACCAGATTTTCTTAGTTCTTGTCGAATTTCCACTAAAATTGGAGAACAACACTGTTTGAATTAACTAAAATTAATTAATATTTCTTTTAATTTTTTTTTGATAACTTGCTTCAGTATGTTAAATAGATGACATTACTTTCTCAAATTTATTGATTTTTAGTAGATAAAAGTTCAACAAAAATACTATTTTGTAATTTACTGAAACAAACAGTAATGAATTTAATGTCATTCTAATGATTATATTATATAATTCTATTATATAATCTCAAACACCTTTATCATATTAAATTATTCTATTAGATCCATTTTTTATTTTCAATGGCCAATAGGTTTAAAAATGGATCTGTATTCAATTTTCTATGCAAATAATTTCATACTGAGACACAATTCATTCAATTACTTTCAATTCGGTAAATTCGGTATCAACATTGAGCTTTAAAACATATCCAAGATTGGTTAAATGCTAAAATTGGGTGAAATTATCGATGAAGATTTTCTCGTTAGTTTTCTCAATCGATATGTGTTTATATTTCCAGTATATTTCGAATAAAATAATTATTAATTTAAATAGTGTAGGAAGATTGTAATTTATCAGATAAGTCAATATCGTCACATTTGAGTTTTATAATTGATTGGTGACGATTCTATCAGTTAATTAGTTCTTTATATATTTCACTAATTATTTTTGTGGTTGCTGAAATATTTGATCCTTCTTAAAATCTAATAAAATTATCTATTGAAAATTAAAAATGGTCTGCGCTCGTTTTGAATATCAATTATTTCAATTCAAACGTGTTAAAACAAATAAATTTTAGATTTAAATATGAGATGATAACTTTTGGAATAATATGTATTATTTACATATTTTTAACATAATTTCCATAATGTGACGATTGAATCGTCAACAAGTAAAAATCAGAGATTTGCAAACGTTCAACAATTATCAAGTACTTGTAGTAAAGACATAAATTTCTAACCGATTGCATATTTCAACAAATTGGCGCAACTTAATATATTGCAAAATCAGATGAATAGACATTTTTATGGTCGAAAAGTTAAAAATCCGAGTCCCAATTATTAAATCCCTTGAAATTTTTCTAGAAATTGCACTAAAAATAATATATATATATATAAATAAAAATAAAATAATATATATATATATATATATATATTAATACACACACATGAGCTATGAAATATTATATTATATTTTATCAGTGTGTAAATCAAAATAATATATATACTATTGAAGAACTGTAACAAATTTTGATGAGTTCGAAAAATTCATACGATTTCTTTGTTGATTTTTTTTTAAAAAATGGAACAAAGAAATGAATATATATTTTATAAAGGCAAAGTTATATTTTACCCGTAATATTATTTAAAATCTTACTTAACATATAAATTATTCAGTGTATTATTGTACATGAGATGACAGTGTATTTTTATTGAATTGCAAGACATAGAAAAAATGCGTCTTTAAAAGAAGTTAACGGTAATTTTCAGTATATATATATATATATATATATATATATATATATATATATATATAATCATTTAAAAGAAAGTTAATGACAATACATGCTGTATTTTATTTTGTCATAAAATCAAATATAAAATATTGATTTAAATAAATATTAATAGCGAAAAGCTTATGTTTATCTAGTAGTTCATGCAGTTATAAATAAAACGTAGTATAAATGTTATTATAGAGATTGTATATGTGTAGGAAATTTATATGTAACCGTATAAAAACTACAAAAAGGAATTTCAATTTATTTTACAATAGAAAAACGTATAAATTAACGTGAAAAAAATGCATAGTTGCATGTGAAAAGCGAGTGTTTACGATGCATGAGTAAATATTATAAATGCACGCGTACACACAAACATAAAGTCTTTGATATCGACAAGCTTTTGTGTGGTAATTCGATCGCACTATGGGCATTGTCTGTGGCGCAAATACTGTTGTGCATGGCGTTGAAATCCCGCGAGGCTTTGGTCAGATTAAAAACTCATCGTTTCATCAAGACACCAGAACAGATTGATCATTAAAAAGCGTGCTCAGTCACATGTGAACATGCTATTTTTCGCTATGGTCATTCTTTTGGACAAAAACAGCAATTTTATTGAATTTTTTGTAGGATGATTCTTTTCGTTGCATATATTACAAACATTCCGATAAACGGAACAATATTGGTTCGTTAAAATCATTTATTTATATATGTGTTCCTATTCCATCAACGAAACTTCTTTATCAAGAGGACAACATCAGTAGCGTAGTGTCGAATACGAAACGTTTTTTGACAAACGAAAATTAAATATAATTTATTACTTTTTTTATTTGTTTCTTTCTTATATGTTATTGATTAATGGATAATATGTACATACATTTGTTAAATAACACTGAGAATTTGCAAACATAAAATTAAAATGGAAATTTTAAGAGCACTATTTCTATAAGATAACTATCTATTTTTATAAATATCTAATACAAAGTGAATTTATTAATAAAATATGTTTTCATTAAAATCAATTATTATCATCAGACATTTCTTATAGATAGATACCATATATAATGATCAGTAACAGAACATAATAACATGACAAGTTTTATGTCTTTAATTTGGAATGATGCTATAATACAACTTATTTTTATTATAGGATAAAATTATATTGAATTAATATATATATATATATATATATATATATATATATATATATATATATATATATATATATATATATATAAATATTCGGAATTAGACAATTGTCTGCAGAATTGAGTCTTTTTCGATTTAACTAACCTAATTTCTTTCAGTTCAAGTAATTATTAATGATTTTTTTAATACATAATATATATATATATATATATATATATATATATATATATATATATTCTTTCACAACTTTCTGCTCTTTTTATATTTTTGGGTCAGTGCTACCTTTACGTAATCATTAAGGTTGTTCATTTGTAAATTTTCATTATTATGAATATATATTTAAGTGTTATTATTTGTATCCATTTTTTTGTACTTTAAATATAACTCTCTGAATGTTTCTCCTTGTTACTTAAAAGATATTTAACTATTAGAATTTGAGAATCATATTTCTTGTAAGTAGAGTTGGAAAGATATAATATAAAAATCAAATTCTCTTCAAATAAATCGAAATATTTGTTTAAATATTGAGATGTTTTGTCGAAATAATTTTTGGTCTAGTTACATAATTCTAATGACCTTTTCTATGAACTATCCATATTCATTACTAAGTTGATATAAGAAAAATACTCTCTGCGATTTTTAATTTTTTTCGGTTGTCTACATAATAAATAATAATACATTTTTACTTTTGTATACTAATGGTTGACTTCTTTTTCAATTTCGTCTAATTTTGAAATCTTCTGTTATATTAATATTAAATGTTTGCGAAGATCACAAAGATTACAGTGGCATTAGAAAAAAAATCTTTAATTTTTTGGTGTTTAATTATGTTTATGAATCCTTATAGTTGAGAAATTTGAAGACTGTTTATACTTTTTAAAATTGTGTATTCTTACGTTATCGGAAATATTTTGGTTGATTTAATTTTTCATTTCTTATTGTTTTCTAGAATTAATTTATCTATTTTCTTATTTATTTCATTGAATGGTGTTATAATGATAAAAATAATTCTCGTTATTTTTAATATACATATAACCAAGACGATTTCTTAAATTATATTTGTTACCTAGGTAAATATTGACATCATTTGAATATAAATTTAAATAAATTGATTTAATTCTTATTTTACAAATACAAATATGTTATAATTAACTTTATATTAGGTTGATACAAAATAGTTGCGGCTTATGACCTTCAAATTTATAACAACATCCGCACTTATTTTCCTATCAACTTAATGTATTACCGTCAAATGTTTTTATATAATTCAAACCGTCTGAAATTAGGCGGATTTTTTTTTAAAAATATATTTATTAATTACTACTGCACTCTACAGGTATTTGTGCAGAAATTCTCACAACTGTTGACTAACCGAATGCCATTATAAACAATAAAAATTTAAACTATTGTTTTGGTAAATATTTTGTTAAAAAACGAGTTAAAATATTAGAAACGTCAATTACAAAGTTTAAATATTACATGTTTATAAAAATATCAATTTTGTTATAATGCATAGATTTTTAATATTGCTTAAGCTAAGTAATATTTTTATGTTGTTGCGGAAAATGATTCCCTATTAATCAAAATATTTTTAATCATGTGTTTTATAGAGAAAAAAATGGCTTTTTATGGTATAATTTAGAGAAGAAATACTTTTTATAGTTTGGACTGCATAACAAATTCAGTTGGCAATAATGATAACAAGATGTGAATGTATTTGAGCGAGATGAATTATTTATAAATATAATTCGTTCACAATTATATGTCGAAACTGATATGGATGAAACTGATGATAATAGTTTACTCAGTAATGAAATAGTTTATGATATTATAGGTTCTATTTAAACTGACTATTACTATTTTAGATGGAGTTGGGATCAGTGAACTATGTTTTACAAATTGATGTTGGTAATAATAGAGTTGAATACCCCTATGTTAATAAACCTAAATGGATAAAATCACTGTGAAAGTAATATATATATATATATATATATACATATATATATATATATATATATATATATATATATATTTATATATACAGAAAATCATGAATTGAAATTAATTTTATTATTATGAAAGAAATATTTATAGATTTTTCTTCAGGTTGTATAACGAGTATTTATTAATACACACCATTTTTTAACATATTTATGATTCGTTTATATACCTACATTAAATACTCGTTTATACATATTATGATAATTTATGTACATTAAAATAATTTTCACAGTTTTACTGACACAGTCGCTGAAATCTATAAATATACGTATTTTGAAATTTGAGTACATAATGTGAATCTGTTTTTTTTTAAAAAATAAGTTCAAAACAATCAAATTCAACACAATCTCAAAAACATTTTTTCTTTAATCCCATAAATATTTTCTGAACAAAAATGTTTACTAAATGATTATTAATGATTTTTGATTCTTCCTTATAAGCATTTTGATAGCAATGTTATCATTCTCAGAGTGGTAAGGCATACAAGAACAGGTTCTATATCTTATCGATCTGAGGATGATGTTATCGATATTAAAATTAGCATAAGTAACAAAACAAAAAATAAATTATCATTTAATGAAATATTTTAGGCCAAAAATTATTGTGCAGAGTGTATGTGGAAACATTTATTTTTGTGAAAAGGTAAAATTTTTCTCTATCACCATGTATATATATTTTTTATACATTGTTATATATTGTAATTAAAATAAATTGTATTATAATAAATAATATTCAATCAGAATTCAAAACAGATATGATATTTTTGTTAAAAATTTTATTAATATAATTGATAATTATTATTAAATACAGTTAAATAGGTATAAAAGATAATAATTCACAACAAAAAAGTGAATATTTATGAAATTGACTTTTGTCAATACTCACACTACTTTTCTGAATAAATAAATTTTGTTACATTTCAAAAAAAGTACATAAATCATATTTAATATAATTACAATCGTTTGTTAAAACCTCCGAATACTTTATTAAAATTTATTCTTTTTATTTAGTTATATATTTATTTCACCTCATGGATACTGAGGTACCATATATAATTTTAGTTAAATTACTTTCTGTTTAATGGATTAAACTATTCGTTTCTTCTGTTTGCTATAATAATTATTTTCCAGCTGCGAATCACTTGAGTAAAATAGAATATATAAGCAATTACAGAAATATTTTGACGAATATATGAGTTGTTTGATGTGGCATCAAACAATTTATATCAAAAGATCATTAATGCTACCGAGGGTTCTATGAAAAATGAAAGACGACTGCTGCACTATAAACATTTCTCTTACGAGATGAAACCACCACGTACTTCCATAAATAAAAAAAAATAATTACGATAATTTATTTTTCCCCATGATATATTGTCAGTAAAAACAACACAAAGTAAACATAATGAATGTTGTGCGCTGTATTCCGGCATTGTAGTTTTATTTCTATAGAGAAACGTACTCGTACTTACTACTTACTTTGTCTTGTTCGTAAAATATCTCAGCCGACGGATATTGCGGAAATAACGACGTCGAATTTGAGGACAATAAAAGAGAGCACGTCAATATCATCTCGCAATAGTTTCGTTGGCCAGTTGACCAAAGATGGTTGGTTCAATATTATTTCGCGGTCACGCTTATGGACAGAACACAAACAAACGGGACGAAACCATAATGCGGTGTCGGTTAATGGATTATTGTAACAAACCGCGGCGTTCATAGAATCGAGCCACAACCATCGTCGACATTTTAATCAAATTATCTTAAATAGGACAGTGGATGTTGTACGTTCTTTGTCCATGCACTCATATGTGTGTTACGTATGTGAGTAATTAAATTGTACACAATAATTAAAAAATACATAAGAGAAAATAAAACGGATTTTCTTTTATAATTCGAGTATTTATAATATTAGGTCTGCAAGTTAACTCGGTGTTTTTTTTTTATAGAAAATTAATATTTGCGGAAAAATTGAACACATTTCAATCCTGAAAATATCCCACATTATTTTGTATAACTTTGCTCCATCTGTCGGGTAACTGACGAATCTCTTGTCGAAGAAAAGTTGTCGGCTTTGAGTCAATGAAGTTGTAATGCAGTTTCGGACCTTTTCCAGTATTTTAGAATTTTTTGCATGTTTTATGCGTCACATCTTCGTCTAAATTTCAAAAAATCATTTCTGTGGCTTCGTCAACATTTTTATCAACTGAAATGTGAAAAATATACAATACCTTATATACTGCTTCTTGAACGCCATCGTATTCATTATTATTTTTTGAAGTTATATCAACTAATTGGCCAAGATTTATAGTGTTTTTAAATGTTAAGATTGGAACTTTACAATCTTTACACGACGAGCAAATATTTTAATTTAAAACAAAGTTATGATTGATTAAATTTAAAAGTATCGAATTAATTTTTGCACATAATAAAAGTTTATTCATTGACACTTATCTGTCGTAGTCTAACATTGTTCTAAAAAGTTGTATTGTTAATTAGTAAGGCACATTATATATACATATACATATATAATTGTTTTGTATAAATAAATATAGTTTTAGATTGTAATTGTTAACAAATTGACAGACAAAGAAACCTTGCTTATATATGAAAATTACTTAATAGTTTCATTTCTTTTTTGTCTTTTGAGATGAACTGGAAAGTTTTTGCTACATTTAATTTAAACAAACATGTCATTATTTGGAGTTATTTTTAATTATTTCAAATTTTTTCATAAAGTCCTACTTACTTGGCATTTGAAGTAATTGTAAATTTCATAAGTTAACTCTTTTACCTCACAATCCACACTAAAATTTATCTATTAAAAAAGATTTAATAAATTATTATTAATTATTTTTGATTGTCCTTTATCCTTATCTCAATGTCTACGCTATTATTCTCAGAGTACCAGTATATCTAGATTTTTTGTATCTTGGTGTTCTAACGTTGATGAAGTTACCATAGAATCATGCATAAGACATAATCGAAAATAATCTATAATAATTTATTGAATAATTGTTTATCGAAAAATTTGATGTGGTTTATAAGGTGAAAAAGGATTTATTTGTGAAAATGAATTTGATCTCAGTGTCAATTCTAGTTTCAGTAAATATTCTTCAAAATCATATAATATACTTTACATTTTTTTCGTATTATTAGATCTAAATTTGTCGACATAAATAAAATATGCTTTAACATTATCTTCATAATACTTTGAAATCCTTGAAGATTCACATTAAGATCAAACAGTATTCCAATTTCTTTCAATGTGAACAATCTAATATCTGCATTTTTTTTAAATTTTCATTACTGTTTGAATAGTTTTATGCTATAAGATCAATTGCATCTTTATGAAAAATGATACAGATTTTATAATGATTAATCTTTTTTTTGTTATTCACAAGCAGCTTTCTAATATGTCTTGTCAGATTCCATTTTAAAATCATTGTAGGCGTTATTGAATTTATACTTTTTTAACATTGTTTTTCTGAAATTATGATTACTATTTCATTGTTTCATCACTTTCAAAGTTTTTTGCTATTAATATCTTCTGGTAGACTGATGTGCAGATAGATGTGTAAATACAAGAGTGATTAAATTGGATCAAGTCAAAATGGACAGTAAAATGACGAAGTCACTGGTATAAAAACCAAAAGATTTGATTGATAGCTTTCATTATTAGTTCATTTTCGTAGAAAAATATTGATTGTTAAATTAATTATTTATTTAAAAATGAACTTTTAAATTTAAATATATTCATGTGTTTTCTTCAAATGAATATAAATTCGTTTTTATTTTCTGTTAAGCACTTTAATGATTGTCAATCCTTACTAATATTTTTCTAATAACTGAATTTTCTTAGATTTTTGTTTTTTTATACATAATGTTTTTGGAAATTAAAACTATTTTCTCTTCTTGAGATTAATTTTTATGTTTTTTCCATTAGCTTATCTAATTATTCAACTTTTTCTCTATCTTTTGAAGAGAATTACCAATGATCAGAATATCATCAGTTAGGTATTGGTAGTTCATTTTTTTATGTTTTATTTTTATTTAATTATATCTTATGTGTTTAACTTATTTGTTAAGAGAATGGTAATTGTGAAAATATTTCCATGTAAATAATAATAGTTAGATAATTTATTAGTTGTTCAATTTATAATTAATATATTTAATATTTCATTGCACAATTTTAATTGTTTATTTTAGTATTAATTAGTTTTGATCCATAAAAAATCTATTCTTTGATATATTTGTGAACATTTTAATTTTATTGATTCTTTTCAAAAATATGTCACTATAATTTTGTTACTACTGAATACACTTTCGATTCGTTAATGTATTTCATAAAATGGACTGAAATAAACCTTATTTGTTAGATAAGAGAGAAATGCAAATTCGTGAATAAATTGATTACTAAATACGTGTTAAATAAATAATATCGATCAAATAATGAGGTTTGTTAAATAAATGAATCGAAAATGCTATTTAATATTAGAATACGAAATGTTTTTAACGCTAATAAGTATGTTTTGAATTCCGGCGAGTAATTAAAAAAGTTAATAAGCAAAGTATTAGAGAAAAATTATGGTATAGCTATATTTAAAATTATAATTATATATTTATATACCTGAGATTTCGTTTACACGTTGTTATATGTTGTAGTCATTCTTTTGGATCAGCTAAGTTTCTGTTTTTCACTATTAGTTTCGCCACATGTGCTGAAGTATATAGCTAGATACTAAATATAAATCTTTAACATGTATCTGAGAACAGTATTTTTGTCATTATTAAATTCTGTCATATTTAAACATTGTCATTGTCATTTAAATATTGTCATATTTAAAACAAACCAAAAAAAATACTAAGAATGTAGTTTTTATAAGCCCTAGATTAATGTCGATGCTAAAATAAATCATATCTCTACTTGTATTTAATATATCATGTAACAAAACTTTCTTACCTCCTACGAATAATTTTATTTTAATATATTTTTTTAAAAAAGTGAAGTTCAGCTTAAAAAAAATTATTTTCTTTATATATTTTGATATATATCCATACTTTACGTATATATGTACATAAACCTACACGCATACATGTACATAAACCTACACGCATACATGTACATAAACCTATACGCACACTTACACAATCGTATATATCAATCACACACACGTGTATATACTTATATATATATATATATATATATATATATATATATATATATATATATATATATAACTAATGAAATATTTTCCTGTTGCAAACACAACACATATAACGTGTAAATATGAAAACTGGTGACAATGCCGCCAGGGTCGGGATAGTGAATAAATATATAGCTTAGTTGAGCGATGGGTCTCATGAGACGGGTCCGTGCCATACAAGTGTATACACTACAGCAGTTGGCTCAGTAACGTTAGCACAATGGCATACCCATTCAGTCGCGCACTCATTCATCTTCATCAGGCTCGACTTTGAGTCTCAACCACGAACACCGAGTCCTTGTGTAACACCACATCCCGTTTCTGACGCGTAGGCAACGATGATACTCATGAGGTTTTAAAAGCTCAAAACTTTAGTGTGAATTCGTGATTTTCCATGTAGAAAATTGTCGTTAATTATTGTGTGATTATTAAGTCGGTGTATTTGAATCGAAAATTTATTACTAGATTTTGAAATGAATTGATCTCTCATATTATTTTATTATAAACTATCTAAATACGAAAAATTGACTGAAAACATATGACTTACGTCCCTTGTCTTGAAGGTAGTAAAGTGTAAACATTCAACATATCTATAATGCATTTATTAACTGGTTGTTGTTAGTTTTGTATGTTTTTGAAGCTACAAGAAAACAAAGACATTTTTGGAACTTAATGTTTTATTATTGCCAGAAAAACAAAAATTTTGTATATATATATATATATATATACTCTTTACGAAGATAGTGACATAGTTGAAAAAACTGAACACAAGTAATTCTCACAATGTAGAACTGGCAATTTAAATCTGAAAGGTTAAAAGCGTTTATGTAGACCCCTTGTAATTGATAACGATTTATGCATGACTATATTTTTGAATAACCCATATTATTCAATACATGAATTAGTAGATATACTAAAAGTATAGGAAATTAGTGTTCATAAGAATTTATCAAACTTGTGTATGTAATTTGATACGATGTGTGAGTTCTGTACAATTTAACCGAAATAAATAATGGATCACATTTCCATCTGGCACTTATTGAACAAATGCAATGAAAGCATAATAAATATTTAAATAAATATCTAGGTGGAATCAAAAAAAATGCATCTATAATGACGTAGAATTTAGGGGTAAGTAAGGTAAATACATATTATAATTATCAACACACTATAAATAAACAATAGTTGCTTACAACAAAAAACCAAGCTTTATCAAAAAAAATCTTGCTATATATTTAAATGAGCTAAAAAATGTTGTGTTGAGTACTATTACTGAAGGAAATATTATAGAGATTTAGGTAATACTGTTTGCAACTGGACCAATTACAAATAGAGTGCAGTGTCCACAATTATTCAATAGAAAAAAAATCATGACCCATCAAGATAATTTTAAACCTCATGTTCTTTTGACCACTAGAAAACATTTTTCTGATTTTTTTGATTTTTTGGTTAAGTTGTGCCACTCCAACAATCGTATTTACAATACATTTTGTTTTCAAGTTATCATTTATTGTAGTCTACAAAATTCGCTGTATAGCAAACTCTTTGATTATTTAATGATATAAAGAAACTTCATGAGTAGGTTTTCGTAATGGAACATAAGCAGTTTTGGAAGATGAAATATTTGAGTATTGTGGAATAAAGAGATATTTTAAACTACAAAATAATTTGTACATAATTTCATATTTACTTTAAATAAGAATTATTTTAATTTTTCTTAAAAATCGATACCAGTTTTTTAAACATCACGCCATATTTTACGATTGACTTAGAACTCATTATATCTAAACCAATAGGAAATTATTTCTCATAACTTTTATATATATATATATATATATATATATATATATATATATATATATATATATATATATATAAATATATTGTGTAAAGAACATGTAAAATATTTATGTTCCTTTTAATAATTTATTACAAAATTAAATAATTTCTTGGAAAAAATATTTGTAGATAGCATATTTAAAACAACATAAATTATATACGAACGATAAATATTCTATTAAAAAACATACTTGATTTGTTAAGTTTTGAGGAAGTATTCATTCGAGTATATTGTAATATATTGGAAAAGATAAATTGTAAATTGCAATTTCCTGTACATTTGCTTAAAATTTTACGCATTATACATACACACACGCACACGCGCCCACACATACATATATGTGGGCTGTGTCTGTGGGCTATAGTTATAAAATATTAGATTCAAAATATAAGAATTCTTAAACATTTATTATTTTGAATAAATTAAATATTTTTCGTACTTCAATAGGTGAACAATTGAATTTAATATAATCTGACATCATATATACTTATTTTTTTCAAGTGTAAATAAACTATTATTTGCAAAAAAATCGAGGTACGTATTAAATATATAATATATAAAAAACCTGTTTTTTATTTCAATTTTGAATAATTTCTAGTAGAAACTTTTATTTTGTATTAATTACCCGCAAAGTTCATTCTTGAAGAAGAAATCATAACGCTATTAAAATATAATTTCTTTTAATGATATAATAATAACATTAAAAGTAAAAGTTATAATAATAACGAAAAATTTTGAAATGAGATATTTTGTTTATTTTAAAAATATTAATATGTAAAAATAAATTTTGTATTTTAAAATTGATAATAATTATTTGTAATCAAATTTATTATCTTAGAAATTTTAATGAAATATTTTCTCTTATTTTATTATATTTAAATATAAGATTGATACTAGTAAAAATTATGACATTTTTTATAATAATACATTGTGGTAATGATTCTGTAAAATAAAAAAATGAAATAATACCTGAAAAGAAAATAATTTTTTACTGGTCTTTTTTGAAAGTAATGTTTTGCAAAACAATGAATTATTCTGTAATGAAAAAAAGAGTTTCAAATTTAGAGTTTTTTAAAATTATTTAAATTAATGACTAAATTTAGCGCACATAAGAATTAGTTTCATATGAAATGGTTTTCTGACTGGATGAAAAATTTTCAAACCCTTATTCGCACGTATGAATAGTTTTTTTCTAATTATTGCAAACATTTTAAAATACAGTTCTTCTACTTTAAATTTACATCCGTCATTATTAAGTACTTTTTAGTCATTTTGCTTCTTAACAGATGCAATTTTCATATGACTCAATGTACAATCTTTTAATGAATAACTTGTTGTTGTGAGAAAAAAAAACAGTTATAACTGCAACGAAGTTTAAACAGAGTAAATGAATAAATATTCATTATGGTTCGCTATGTTATTCGCGAAAAAATAACTGATGAAATTCATACTATTACGAGTACAATACGTCAAGACTAGTATACGACATTATTGAAATAAGTTTGGTTTCCCTAGCATAAGGAATGATTTTCGATCGACTAAAATTTTGTTTCTATCCATGATTATGTCTTTTGCCATAAAACATGAAACGTTGTGAATTATTGTTAAGGGGAAATAGTTTTACATTGTTCTGTAAATTTGTTAGACACAACATCTTTATATATTCTAGACGAACTTTTAAAAATAAAGATATTACAATAGTCAATTACAAAGAAACTACTCATGGAAAGACTTAAATGAGATATAGTCAACATAGGAAGTCTTTCAATGAGTAGTTTGTTTCTAATTAACTATTGTAATATTTTTGTTTTTAAATGTTATATTTGTATAGAAATACGTTCCATAATTGTCCAAAAATTATTAAAGATTTATTTGAGATAAAGGAAAATGTAACAAAGAATTTAAAATTTATGATTAAAATACGTAGTCTATTGACCTGACGATTATAGTCATATCAAAACCATTGAGTTTAAGTTCTTTTCCATTAATTTCCATCTTTTGGTAAATTTATTAGGTTGGTAGAAAAATAATTGTCATTTATGACTTTAAAACTCATATATTTTTTTTCCTTTTTGATTTTCTTAGCTGTTTTAAATGATCCAGAACTGTTGAATGACTAACGTGTAACTTTCATGTAAGCTCTTAAATTGCTGTGAATGTTTTTGATTCAACTAACGTCTTTAGTTGGTTGTTATGAACTGAAGAAGGACGCTCACGACCTTCTTCATATTTAAATCTCTCGTTCTCAACACGAAATTTTTGGAACCACCATTGTACCGTAGGAGAGACTGGGGTAAATCCGTCTACTTTTATTAACGATTTTCAACGACAAAATAAATAATTTTCATAAATTGAGCTATACCAATATAAAGGCTGAACCCTTAGCTACAATATATGCAAAGATCTTTTAGTCCGAATTGCTTTGTTTAAACACTATTTAGTAAAATGTCTAAACGTGCAAATATTGAAATCTCAAAAATCTCGGGATAAATCGATCCACCCTCCGTGGAAAATGGGTCCAATCATTTTATAACTGTTCTTCTTAATGAAAATAATTAATTCAGGTAATTAAAAATCATAATACACATTTTATTAATCAGTTTTACATTATAAAAACGTACAAAGCCTTTCATTAAAATATTTTAATTACAAAATATATTCAAAATCTAATCTGAGTCTTCATAATTTTTGTCGCTCATCCAATTTACACACGTAAAATATGTATTTGAAGTGCGAACACACTTGTCAGGTGCTCTAGTGTCACACGAAATTCATTCTTCCACCAGACGTTTTCTTTTCTATCTCTTTATAGCAAACATACCACATATAATCGCAGACCTCGTCGGAATCTGACCAATCAAGAATCTTTCATGATGTCTGCGGTTCAAACTTTGTGCATTTTTCTTTGGTCGCCCTCTTTTTTTGGTGTTGTTATGATAGTCGATTTCATAAATTTCTTCCTCGAAGTATTTTTTTTATTTTTTCCTTTCGATTTGGCCTGTTCTGCCGTTAAATTTCGCACGATAGGCGAGTCAGTAAGGACAGCGCTCGTACTTAGTTTCCTTCCTCTTCTCGCTGGATTTCTCGGGGCGGCTTTCGAAAACGTTCAAATACTTTCAAGCATTGCGCTCATGTTAGTCGCATCACCTCGACGAGGGGTAGAAGGAGCCGTGTAATCAAACTTCTCGTGTTCTGATGTAGCATTTCAGAAGATGACGTTATCATTCCGTTAGACTTCATACCTTCCTCTTCAACAAGTCTCTCAGTTTCATCCTGGCTACTCCGAATTTTGCTTCATGAACACTAACTTTTATCTCTTTTGACAGCAAGAAAGGTCATTTTGAGTTGCTCTTTATCGATAGGAGCCTTCTTATATGTATAATTGCGCACCGAATTTTTGTAGTTGAAAAGAGAATGAGATATTTGTAACGGAAAATAGAGCGAAGCCACTGAAGCTAAATTGTCTCACGGACGGATTTGCCCCTATGTCTTCTAGGCGGATTGAGCTCGAAGGCACCTTTTTACTTTGATAATTAATAAAATATAAAAAATTAAAGAAAATGAAAAGAATCTAAGCGGATTCGTATTCCGAGTGCATTTCTATATAAGAATAACTTACCTGAAGATTATTTTATGGAAGATTAATAATAGATAAAACAAATTTTCTAAGAACGAACGATTTCACTTTTGGTCATCGGAAACACGTTGGCGAGAATACAACTTACAGTGTGGCACATAACCAAACAAAATTTCGTTGGTGAAGGAGATACTATAAGACGCGTTTATTATATTTATGGCAAGTTCATACGACACACACATCATGGATAACCACCCTGGGCGGAATTACATCGTGGATGGATTTCCCCAGTCCCCTCTATGTTTCTTAATAGTACCCACACTGAAAGCATTGTTTATTTTACGATCAGTTTCTACTGCTTTACCACCCGTTTTGAACTCGTATAAAAATTATCTCTTTGCTCCTTTTTCATCTTCAATTCAATAGCCCAATTTGAAGCAAAATTAATAATAAAACAAAAGTCGATGTTAACAAAAAAACAGAAAGAAAATACACATAAAATAAAATATTAACATAAACAATGAAATAATACCCTTATCGAAAAAATTGAGTTTAGAATTCAGAAAACAAAACCGTGATTATTTTCCTACCCACTTAATAGATGAATATGTCATCAAAATCAACGTAGAGATGAAATGCGTAGTGAAACTAGTAACAGAAGACAGAAAATCAAGTGATCTAAAGAAACCAAATTATTACCAGAAATGAGTCAATGGGATCACAAGTATTTACCACTAGATAATATATATAACGAGTATAAACAAATATATAAGTATATATATATACAAGGTCCAATCTATTACGTATGTTAAATTTTGTTTCTTCATATTTTAAAAGTTGACTTTTCTAAACGTATAGCTTTACGTATAAAAATAAAAAAAGAACTTATCTGAAATAAAATTTTGTTTGTTCAAAAAACAAGGTTTGTCAATACTAATTATAATATATATATATATATATATGTATATTTTATGTGTGTGTATGTATGTTTTTATACGTGTGTGTATTTCAAGAATATTATTATATTATATTCATTCGGAAAATTTAATCAGGTATTATATTTACTGAAGTTTGAGAGTAAAAAAATATTACAAATTTTCATATTGTATTTTATTGTTAATTTTTTTAAATTTTCCAACAAAAATTTTGAAACTTACATTTCATGCGGATTATTTGTGTGTATAATTTGTTAACTTTGTTATTTGTTAGTGGGGAGCGAGCGTTAGCGAACGAGGGGTAAGCCCTTCTCGAGGGTTGAAGAGCGTAGAAAGGATAGGGCGGAGACCCTTAATCTTAGTCAAGAATATAATTGGAAGATTTTACGTTAATTTTTTATCTTCATTAAGGCTGTAATAGAATCTAAGTAAAGAAAAACAACAGAAAGTAGAAAAATGTACTACGAATATTTTTGTATTGAAGTAGAAATTTTTAGTTATTCTAATGACTGAATTTTCTTCTGTTGCTTTTAAGTGTTAACTGAAAAATTTGAAAATTAATAAAAAAAAATGTTGACTAGAATTCAAGGTAGTAGAAGTTTTTCTTTATTTGCGGTGACCTCAGTTAAATTATAATAGTAATTATACGATTTATATCTGTGATGCTATTGATACGTTGGTTTTTTGGACTTTGTCCTTCTAGATTTGCTAAGTACCTCTAATAGTTTCACCATAAGTGCCATCTTCAGATAGATGTTGAAGGTTGTCTTCAATATTTACCTAAAAATGGCACTTGTGCTGAAACTATTAATGAAGAATAGATATTTCGCTGTTCGAGAAGCCCGAAGACCGTCAAAAAACGTTTTACTAATTATTAATTCACAAAAAGTATGGAATTTATCCACTAACACAAATAAATATGATGTAAAATTATGATTATAGAATATTCAAAACGGTCAATATGTTTGCTACTGTTTTGTGGTGTGGATAATAAAAGCAACTCTGTGCAGAACTCTACCGCCTTCTGTTCTGTCATTGCTCTCTACTTTGATTAGGGTTATTATATTATGGGCTGCAGTTATTCTTTTAAATGTAATGGTAAAAATCTCGATAATTTAATTAAAAGAATAACTAAGTAAAAAGTTTCAAGATTTAATAAAAATATATTGTATATTTGTAGTTCTTGAAAGTTTTTTAATCTGAATTAATCTTTTAAAACACAAAATAAATGATCTTCGGAATTCAATTAAAGTACGTAAAAAAATTATTGTTATAAATTAGTTTTAGAACATGCTTTTATTACGACAGAATTAAAAAAAACTGCTGGAAAATTAGTCAAAATTTATTAATAAACTCCACTCAGAATTATCTACAATAAACACTTTTACTACGTTTACTTTCGACTTAATCAATAAATTATTTTAATCATGGAATGCCAATTCATGTTACAAAAAAACATCAACATTAAATTTAAAAACATTCTAAAATTTAGTCCTTGTGAAAGTTTCGGTGTTTATCTAATCTTTCATTGAATGAAGTGCATCTATCACTCTTTACTTTTTTATCGTCTGGGCAATTAAGATGAAGATCACGCCAAATGCAGAAAACTAACTTCATCATAGTAGGTTTACATATGTTAGGATCGTTACCAGCTGATATGGTTGCATTTTTGGCTTCAGAAATGCAATTTGGTAAATTTCTCAAAACAATCGTCGACGCCCAAGGTTCTGAATTCGACTGAATGTAAGTACGGAGTTGTTGTTCTTTGATCATACCACTAGAATCAAGCTGAAATAAATAACTAAATTATATAGTTTGTCTATCTGTACCGACACACATCCATATATATATATATATATATATATATATATATATATATATATATATATATATATATATATGAAAGAAAGGCAGAGATCACATAATAAATAGGTCAAATTTTTGTTTATTTTAATAAAAAATATTGAATTTGAAATATTGTTCATTACTTTTAATGATTATACATCTGCACAAACAAATTATTGTGAAGTGAAAATTTTCAATGATATAATGTCATTCTCGCTAGTAATTTTATTTTTTAATTAAATCTATCGTTTCTATATATATATATATATATATATATATATATATATATATATATATATATATATATATATATATATATATATATATATATATATATATATATATATATATATATATATATATATATATATGTGTGTGTGTGTGTAGATTTATATTCATAATTTGCATCTGGTTAGACTTTTTGGAATTGTAATATTTTCTCTTCCAAAGCAAATAAGAGATTAATTCGCATAAGTATATTTAGAAGAAAAATAAAGAATTGTTTTATACCAAGACATAATTAATTTTCGATAAATAACAGGAACCGAGCTTATGTTTTACGTTTCAATAGTTAAATTCTACGTGTTTTAAAGCTTTATGTATATATCAAGACAAAAGACCGCATACTGAATAATTTCAGAAAAAATGAACACGTTTTTTATTAATATACTTGTATGTATTCGTTCAAAACAATTGGTCTCAGAATTACCAACCAGTAAATATAGACACTTCTACAGTTAATATGGGTTGTCTGACACATAATTTCTGGAACATGGACTTTCTCTTTATGAATAATCTCTTTCACTTGTAAAGACCATGCTGGAAATTGGACGCAATCATCAAACTGCTGTTGGAGACGTAAAAAAGACAAAACTTTGTTTCCTACTACTATGTAACCCCTTTTATATCATCCACATAAAGTACAATAACCTGCACTTATAACACGAAATGGTGAAATCGGACCGCGAACTTGAAAATCCTTAACCAATTAAACTAATACTAATGAACAAGTAAAATGTGTAAGTTTGTGAGATTGGTATTCAATCGTTAAATAAATTAAATCGATAAAATTGATATGCTGTTCACAAATAACGATATAATATTTGAAAATATAAATGAAGTATTCAAAATCATGATCATACGACTGTCGAAATAAAAAATTCAAATAAAAAATATTTAAAATTCTATAATGAGATACTCATATATAAGCGTAACCGTGAGTATGTAAATTCAAACAGGAACTATTTTGAAATAAATTACGAATATTCTCTACAGTACAAGTTAAACATTATTACAGATTAAATCTAAAATATTTGAAATGCTTATACATTACAATTTTCTCAGATTCTAAAGTATATTTAATAATCTCGTAAAATATATGCAGTTTATAATTTTAGTATAGTAAAATCTTCTTTTTCCTCCAAATAAATTAATTTACGTTAAAGTTATTTCTCCAAGAAGTAATTGTTCCAAATTTCAAAAGTAATTAAAAAGTTTTACATAACATAAAATTATTATTTTACTATCCATAAAACCAAAATAAATTTCGCCCATCAAACCTTTTTCCTGACAATAAGATCGCTTTCAATCGTTATAAGACATATAAAAATATATATTATCTGAAACAGTTCTATTTAGGTCAAATAAGCTGTTTAAGTGAACTCGGTCAGAACTGCAATGGACCGGTAAAAGATTAAGAATAAGTACCATATCTTAAAATACAGTTTGTTTTATGCTTTTGCTATAGTATTAAAGTATCTACAGTGTCTAATGTGCAAGAATGATGTAATCCGTCCAAAGCACCAGAAAGTACCACTTTTTTAGTTGACGCTGTTGTCCGGGTCACGAGTATGCTCCAATAATTTTCCTATAATATATGAGCTCATTTAACACACACACACACATATACATACACACACGTACATATATATATATATATATATATATATATATATAGAGAGAGAGAGAGAGAGAGAGGTTTTTGACTTAAAATTAACGTTAATTGATTTTATGGCATCTTAAATAATCAAAATACTTTTTATATTTCAACAATTAATATTTTTAATGAAGACATAGTTAATACTTTATAGAAAATATAAATTATAATTCATACAAATTTAAGTACAGAATAATAAAAAAAACGTAAACGTAATGGTTAGTTTAGTTAAATTAATAATTATATCAATTTTATAAACTATAGAAAAATTAATTAATTTAAAAAAGGACTTATTTGTATAATACATTATTTTTTTTGTTGCACATAAAATCTTATTAATTAAAAAAATATTATCAATGCTCTTATGTAGATATTAGTAATTATTATTTCATTATTCCTAATGTTTGTTGTTAGATTCAGGTGAATATACGAAGAAGTATTTGTTTTAGAAATATTATTATAGTTTAGGTTATCGTATAATTCATATGAGCTGTATATAGGAAGTTAGTTTTTTTATTATCAGTTTTACTCACCAAGCCTTTCTTCTGTCCATAACATTCCGCAACACACTAAAAAATTAAAAATAAATTTATTTTAGAGGAGTAATTTCTTTTTTAAATTATGTAAATGTAAATATTAAAATTGTTACATTTCTAAAATTTCTTCTACGCATCATTCTACATGATTCAGAATCGGTACCATTGATGCCAAGCTTAGTTTTGATTTCCTTTATACATTGGTCCTTAACAGTCATGTCATGTAATTTCAAGGAATCTAATGTACCGCAACATGGCGTCGGTGGATATCTATTATGTGATCCCGGACATGCTGTTTCGTCAGCACGGCGAACTCTTGAATTGACCGGTTGGTAATCATATTCATACTCATCCAATTGATTGAAATTATTTACATCTGAAAATTGTTATTTTTATGTTTACCCTCATTGTTTTAAATTGAAATCAGATAATGAGAAAATACATTTTAAATTAACCAAAGAAATTCAATTTAAAAAATGAAGTCATGAAAAATATACATTTAATATAATTAATGAAATTTGTGATGGGTAACAGGTAAATTTTTTGAAATACATTTTGTTGAATGTATAGATCTTTGAGATAATTTTTTGATACTAAACTGAGCTGATCTGATTTAATTTGACTATGTTAGACTTGAACATTGTGATATTATTCTGTATTTGATTACTCTGAAGAAGATACAATCATCTTCAGAGTGAAAACCTAAAGTTTAGCTTTGATGATGGTGACATCGTCATCGAAAAGTGCATAAGTAACAATCTGAAAAAGTCTTTAATTATTTGTTTAAGATTTTTGATTAGAAAAATTTTTGTGGTTTGTGAGGTGAAAAGATAATTAATTTCTAAAAGTAAAAAAATCTTATTATATATGAATATATGTTATGTTATAACCATCCAAATAATACTATTTATAAGTGACTGTGAAATATTCGTACATTTATATCTAAGTTTTACACTATAATAACAATTTACAAAGTTAACAATTAACTAATAGCATTTGAAGAGGTCAACACATAATAATAAATTGTTTTTTAGTATTAAATAATATAATTCAGAAATTTGTTGACAACTATACATTAATTTGAAACAAATAGGTAATTGTATATTTATTTATTGTATTTTCAATTGAATTACCTTAAATACTAATTAACTACTTAAATACTAATAAAATGATTGTTACCATTGTATAATATACTCGAATAATTCTTTCCTCAAAAATTACTAATTTATTTAATATTTTCAAATAAAATATTTATCTTTCATACAGGCATATAATTTATAATTATCAAATATATATACTGTTTTATTAAACAATGTATATATATATATATATATATATATATATAAGTTTTCAAATTGTTCTCTTGTATTGAAAAATTGCGTTTTATTATGATAAGCGATATTTTGGAGATGACTAATAGACCGTGATGTCTAAAAATCTTATTCTGTTGGTGGAGTAATGGTAGCATTATGTTTGTTATTCACTACTCTAATTATTACCATATAATCTACAATCAGTTAATACACAGTAATATATAGTCTGTTTAATTTTTCAAAATTGTTATTTCTTCTAAAAAAAATTTAATTGCATTTATTATATTCATTGTTTTTGGAAAGCTTACTCAATATGATAAAAAGAAGTTATGTGGTTTCTATTAATTTTGCTAGGCAATTTATAATCAAGGTTTGGTGTGCGGTAAGGAAAAAATTATCTCTAATATTTTTTGGCGACTAATATCGACACAAAATAAAATAACTGAAAATTCGAAGTGAATTTTCTGCCAAGTTAAAAAAACTGGTGAAATTATTTTATTAACACTATATTAGTGGAAATTACAGAGGATCTAACAGCTACATTTAAATGTGGTCCAAATTTATTAATAATCCAATGACAGCAATCTGAATCTGTGATAAAATTTATTATCTAGTAAATCAAAAGGATAGCATATTTCTCACAAAGCTTGAGATCATAATTAAATATTAAAGAATTAGTATAATTAAACAAATATTAAAACGCCTTTTATTTACTGTGCATGCAAATCGTGTACTTCATTAAGTAAAAATAAATTCAAAACGCAATTTAAAGTGTCATTTTCAAAAAATGTTTCCAATTAAGAGCACGAAAAGGTACCTAGAATAATAACCATAATATATTGTTAAAGAATTATATAGTTATAATAAGAAACATTCTACATAATACGGAAATTTTAGTTAACAATAGTCATTAAACGGCTAATATTAGGTTGGTAGAAAAATAATTGGGGGTTATGATCGTCAAATTCTGAACTGAATTGTTGGATGACCAACGCCTAACTTTTGTATAAGCTTTCGAATTATTGTGCGTGGTTCTGATTCAACTCACGCATTCAGTTGGTTGTTATGAACTAAATAAGGACGCCCGTGAACTTCTTTATCTTCAAGGCTCTTGTCCTTAGCACGAAATTTTTGGAACCACCATTGTTCCGTACGTTTCCTAATACTATCCACATCAAAAGCATCGTTTAGTTTACGAGCCGTTTCTGCTGCTTTACCATTCGTTTTGAACACATACAAAAAACGCTCTGCTTCTTTTCGATCTTTAATTCATTAGCCCAATTTGAATCAAAATTAATAATAAAACCAAAGTGGATTTTACCAAAATACAGACGCAAAAATATATTTTAAAATGATATTAACATAAATATGATGAAATGACACTTTCATTGAAAAAAATTAAGGTTAGAGATCAGAAAATAAAAACCGCAATTATTTTTCGACCAACCTAATAATAAGATATAAATTATAACATTGGTTATTATATCATGCAACTAATGGTCTTGTCCAGATTTATATGAGTACATCAAGTTTTAATCAGTCAATGAAAATGAGGGAAAATTTGAAAAAAAATTGATAAAAAATATTGAACAACTTCTAGATTTATATGAATAAAATATAAATAATGATGTATTTTTGCTGAAATATATGCCAATATATTAAAATAAATTAAAAAAGAGAGAACTGTACAAATTATTTAAAAAACTGCTCAAATATTACTACATTCTTTTTATACGAAATTATCTGAAATTGAATAAAAAATATGTACTATTTTAGTAATTTGTTGTCTTTTGTATTTATTATCATACTTACAATCATTATCGTTTTCTGTTTCAAAAGTAAACACAGATGCAATAAGAACAAAACTAATCACTAAAAATTTCAACATTGCTGTGAAATGATTGTTTAAGTCACTGTAAACTGGCATCAACTGATGAATTTGAATAAATATATTGTGCATTTTATATATGTTCATCTATACACAGTAATTTCATGGCACAGAGGTATTTAAACTGTTTATTTTGCATACATATAATTAAATATATATATATATGTATATTCAAAATTTTAATTTGAATATAATTAATTTTTTTATTTTTATGAACATTTTATAATAAATCGTTTCATAAAATTGAATTTTTAAATGAAGCTTATTTTCTAATACTGTTTTAAATAAAAAAATATTTATTTCTTAATGATATTTAATAACATTTTTTCTGAATAATAATGTCAACGTTATTGAACAATTGTTTACTACACAATAAACAGTTTTTAGTAAATTGAATTATATCTGGAATGAAAAACTTATATCTCTCTCTTTTTATCTAATTCTCTTATATTTATAACATATAATTGTCATTATAACTCTCTTAAACTCGTATATTAACTTCACTGATAATTACCATGATATATAACTTCACTGATGAATACCATCTAAAGTATCTATTTCAGAACTGTGACTAAATTCACAAAAAAATTACTTAGTTACTTTAATTAATTTTCACTATTTACAAACTATATGAATAACTGCGACTCAGAGGTTCAATAATTGGTCATTTTTATTATTTGATATGTGTATTCAAATAGATATTTTACCATCTTCGTGATGCTAAATGTAGGGAAATCTAAAAAAAAAACTAGATTTAATGTAATGTAGCCTTATGAAATGATGGCATCATTATCAAAATACACATAACTAAAAAAATGGATTAAAATTAGTTTTATGTAATTTTTGAAAACGATTTGGAACAGCTTGAATTGATTTCATAGTAAATTCAGTTATTTTTTAGTCGTTTTGTTGATCACAAGGTAGTTCTGGCATTCTAATATTGTAAAACTAAAGAACGCTATGCCACAGAAAAAATATTTTTGTACCTTATATTATTATACCTCAGTGCATTATTAGCAACAAAAAATAATCAAACATCAATTGATGTATCTTAACAATTAGATAATTTTTGATGGCTTGTGAGGTGAGTGAATAATGTATTTTGAAAGTATTTTTAAATATCTTAACTGAATTTTGCATTAAAAACGCTTGTAATGATCTGGTTTCTGAAATACCGATGTTTAAAAGTAAATGTAATAATCTTGGAGATTTTTATTTATTTTTATTTATATGTATGAAATATTTTATTAAGTAAGTAATATGTTGCTTTTATTTATATATTCTGTTATAAAATAGATTTTTTCTTTAAATTGAAATATTTTAATAAAATAAAAACATATTTTTTTGAATTTTATATATTTTATATTTAAATTTAAATTTAAATTTTAATTTCATAACTGCAGGTACTTAGTGTGTTTTAATTTTTATTGTTTCATTAATATCAAGATAGGAAAAGTCAGCATAGTACTATTATGAATATTTAACTTTTAAAAAAATAACAAAAGCCTAAAATTAGTTTTTAACGAATTAGGTAAATATTTTTATATAATGTTTTTATTATTTTATTTAAACTAAATTAAAAACGGTATATAAGTTCCTTGTACACACACAGATATATATATATATATATATATATATATATATATATATATATATAATTCAAATAAAATATTTAATAAAAAAATAATTGATTAATATTTATGACACTAATGAAAATAACCCAGGTATTACTCTTTGTTTTCAACAAAAGTCAAAAATTAATTTAATAATTATGCTAGATATAAACTTCGACCTGTTTTTTTCCATTTTCCCGCCTGTTTAGTGGGATATAAAAGGAATTATCCATTACGAGCTATTATCAGAGAATCGAACCATCACAAAGGAGTTATATTGTGAACAAATGGTACTGATAAAACAATTCATTGTTAAAAAACGGCCAGCATTAGTTAAAAGAAAAGATGTAATTTTTCACCGCGACATCCACCGACCTCACACGGCACGCAAAAATCTCTAAAAATTGGGGCAATTTTAATGATTTGTTATTATTCAACCATCATATTTCCCTGACCTAGCATTTTCGGATTATTACCTGTTTCGAAGTCTTCAAAATCACATCACTGGAAAACGATTTTTATATAGGGAGTAATTTTCAAAGAAAGCTCGACTCTTTATTTAATGCAAAGCCCAAAAATTTTATTGTCTTGGTATTGAAAATTTAAAATTAAGATTGAAAGAAATTTTAAATAATAACGGAAAATATATTTTGGAATAAAATTAAAACGTAATTTTTTTGTTACAAAACGTTTAAAAAACCGCATTATTTATGGAATGACCATACACTAACTGTATGGTGAATATCCCATTTAAGTTTTAATAATTTCTGCCTGATCTTCAAAAGTACATAAGGTCTGCCATTATTCTAATGAAAACCAATGCTTTTCTGTTTGGAAATTTCTGTAGATTTTTTCAATAGCAGCATCATTTACTATAATTTTAATCAATATTTTTCCAAATCATCTTTGAATCGTCTGAGAGTGGTTCAAAATACAAGCATGTCTTTCAATCCCATTAATAATAAAACATGATGTTTGGATGCTTATATATTTCATGAATGACTAATAGAGCTCTTCTTTCTTTGTGCAAGATATTTTTCATTGTGCGTGATTATAAAATATTCATTTTTAGACTTTCTTCACATTTGTATAAAAAATGACCGTTATAGTTCCTATTTTAATAATAAATAGATGAACATAGGTATATTATTTTTTACTCACACCGTAATAAATTAAACATTTTATTCATTATACAGTTATTTTAAATGACAAAATAATTATGTGAGTCGTGATAAGTTTTCCTTCAATCACTGCGTTATATAATGTATTTTTTTAATAATTTTTTTATTTACTCTTTTTCAATATTCATAACTTTTTGGGACCGAAGCATATCGGAAAGCAAGAAACTGCGTTACACATTTTTAGTAGATTATTTTTGCATTTTTATTAAAGGACAGTAATGCAAAATAAATCTAAAATGTACTTTATAATTTTTATTTGTAAGGTACGAAAAATGAGGAACACAATTAATCTTATCGTTTCCTGTTTTAAAATTGACGAAAAATTCATCTTTAATAATAATTCAGACATTATGTTTTGAGAGAAGTTTGCGTTTTTGAAATAATGATAATGACACAGGAACATAAGTGTTTATCAAATATGTAAACAAACTTTTGTTCTAGTCCAATATATTAAACATCTTTTTGTTTTATTATTTCACTTCTTTATTAGACTATAAGAAAGTAAATCTTGTATTATTAGGAATTATATAAATAAAAAATAATTCATATATGAACTATGATAGTTTCACTTTATCAATACTTTTTGTGTAAAAATAATCAGTAAATACTAAGGGACTAATTACATTTCTTCGTTATATCCGTTACTCGTTATACCAATGAGAGTAATCGTAGATATGCAAAAAACTATATGATTATTTGTTAACTATAGTCGAGAATTTGTTATTTAAACATCTATGATAATATACTTCATTAGTTATCTGTAATAATAATTTAATAAAATAAATAAAATGAAGGTTTAAGAAACAAATTTAACAGTTGAGAACATTTTTACTATAAATAAAAATACGTTTAATATTTTTTGCCATTTCGCAAAAGATATTCTATATTTATTTTACTATTATATTGATATTATTTGAAAATGTTGTTTCAGTATCACTGATTGCAGGTAAGAAACGTAACATGTCACATGAATGTTAATGATTGTGTTATGCTTGTAAAAAATGTTCACCTAACACGTTGAAAATATTTAATAGGTATAATTTCCAAGTTCACGGTACACAGAATATATAGTTAACGTTTAATAATTTTATTGTATGTTTGTATATTTTTTGTCATCGTTCATATTCATTTCACATTTTCAAAATACTTTATCTATGTTGTATGGTAGTAAATATATATATATATATATATAACTTAAAAATAATTTTATCAAAAATATCAATAAATTTTGTCTTTTTTCAAAATGATTCATTCCACATGCTGAATTTTTTTTTATAATTTTAATTAATGTATTATTTTATTTTAGTAAATTTTCTTCATACGAATTTAATTAATTTTAACATTTGCTATTCGATATATTATTTGATAAATATCCAAGGTTAATAGTTTTTTAGTTATTTAAATAAATATGAAACTTTATGTTATAAATATGAAAAGTTTATAGTGATGGTACAAATATGGAATGCTGATGTGGATACAAAGAAAAAGATGAATTTATTAAAAAACCTAAATATTCTAATGATTTCTTTAAAAAATATTCAATGATTGATTTTTGTTCATATTGAAACCCTTTTGTTCATTCAAATGACAAGTGCATCACATGATGCACTTGTCGCTGTAATATTACAGCGCATAAAAACATAATTGTGCTTAAAGATGAATAATTACCATGATGTTATTTAGTTCAGAGAAAAAATTCTTAGTTAATTCTTCTGCATTTTTTTAACGGGTTATATTTGAAGTGTCGTTCAATTGTGAAAATAAAGGGTTAAAGAAGAAAAGATAAAAAATGAAGTGTATAAGAAAATTAATTGAAGATTTTCTAATACTAATACACTAATTAAAAAATAACTTTTTCGATGTTAATTATACTACAGAATATATGTCCAAATCGGAATTGGTTCTTCAATTTGTTTCTCAAATTTTATATAACATTAATAGTTTTTTATTTATCTTGATTTATTGGCAATCTTAATATAGTTTTATTTTTTATATATGCATATATTTTCTCACACTTATAAACCAGTACATTTTCTGTTTTAATTTATATACTTGTATTTAGTTCATTATTTGACCTAAATTTTTGCTCATGAAATTTAAATATTTTTCAAGATGAAATTAAAGAAATGTTAAAAAACGAAGTACTTAAAGATATTGATGAATGACATAGCTCGAATAAATTTAATAAATTAATTTATTGTCATTTTCCAAGAACACTTTCTTAAATATAGGATGTGCTAGTGAAGCGAGAAATTTTAAAAACATGCTTATTGATTTACTATTGGAATGAGAGGGTATAATTAAGTGGTACATTGTTAGTTATTCATGGCTATTTACTAAACGTGGGGCAGTGGTCAGGTGCATATCGAGATTTCGTCGTAAAATGATTTTATAAAATGGCGAGTTTGATACAACTGTACAAAGGCTATTTTGCAATCATTATAACATTCCACGACGTGAGCAGGTATCGACCGAGCATGCCATCATCTCGTGGGTTCAGAAGTTTGAGGAAACTGATTCCATATTAAATTTGAAGCATTAAGCACGTTAAACAAAAACATGGTTTCAGGAACATGAGACTACAAGTCATACCGATAGAGTGTCCATGGCTGCTGTAAGAGCGCTCTTTCTGAATTACTCGTATATCGTTTCCAAAAATCGATATGTTGTTTGAGCAGTAAGATCCTCAAATTTAATGGCATGTGATTATTTTATTTTGGGTTAACTAAAGAGCTATGTGTATATTAATCGTCCACATATTATCCCTGAACTTAAAAAACCAAGAAGCAATTCCAAGGATTCCACCAGACATGTTAAAACATGTAATGAAAATTTTCGAATAAGATTACAAGAATGTAGGTGCTAAAACAATGCTTATGTATCTTTGTTTTTTTCAAATATACTTAGAAGAATATGTAAATAAAATTATGTAAAAATAAAAAAATGTTTAATTGTTTTGTTTTGAAATATTCCCGTTCCTCTGACGCATACTGTACAACGTATAAAAGAAATAATTTTGAATGTAATTATGGTTACCGTTCGACCATGAAAATAAACATTTTGAATGGCGAAAATTAGATCACATCAGGTAAAACCCATTATATTTACTCTTTTAGTTAATAGAGACATATTTACTGCGGTGTGAAAATAAGTGACCTTATTACAAATATAATCATTTTAATGTGAAAAAGTTAATGGATATATCATCAAACACAAAAAAAATTTTATTTACATATATATATATATATATATATAAACATAATACAATTATATATACATATATATATATGTATATATACACATACAAGGATATTTTTCATATAATGATTACAATATGTGAATTTTTCACACTAAAATTTGATACAAATGGAATTCCTTTCATTGTAGATAACAGTTATTTATTTATAAAAATATTTATTTTATAATAATACATATACGATTTTTGTTATTCGAATATTACAATAAAAACAACGTATGTTAATAGAAAAAAATGTTTTATATAAAAGTTCATCATTTGATAATTGCCGGAAACAAAAAAAAATAGGTTTAATAATTCATACTAACATCTTTTTGCACGTCAATAAAAATTATAACGACCTCGTTTATTTCATATTATTAAATAAAAATGAGTCTTACTGTTATTGAAAATAAGAAGTATCGTATAATAGTATTTAATTGCGCTCATTTTATAATTACATTGAAAAAAGGTACAGGCGTTCTTTTACGTCGTTAGTATTTAATGATTTTATCCAATAATTACAAGTCTTAAACGCATTATATAATAAATTGTATCGTAGCTAATTATTTTTAGAATGTTCGTGGTACAAATGTAATTATAATCTTTTTAAAGTACACTTTCTGATAAATAATTTTGTATTTAATTCTTAATTTATTGATTTTAAAATATGTTCGTTTTAAATATAAGGCTTTTGCTTAAAATGTTCTATGGTAAATGTATTATAGTGTCTATACGACTATATTTCACATGATATAAGTTGTTTTTATTGAAATCCTATAAACAATTTTCTGTAGCAATTTAATTAATGTACAATGTGAATGTACATTTCTTAGAAGTTAAGTAATATAATATATATATATATATATATATATATATATATATATATATATATATATATACATTTTTAATTTTTATGTTTATTTGAGGTGCCGTACTTGGTTTTTTTCCGTAATGAAGGGAGGAGATAGATTATTAAACTGCACTAAAAGAATATTCTAAATTGGTAATAAAGTGCAGCGCGCACTATTAACTATATTTTGTTTTTAGTGAAATTCTATGGTCAAATTCTAAAGCAATTTACTTCAGTGTACAATTCTTAGAATTTATGTATTATTATATTTTTTTACAATTTTTATGTTTGTAATGAATTTGAATTGGTAAAATGTTTATTTAATTTATATTAGGTGCAGTATATTACGTTATTCTAGTTTACTTAAAAAATATCTTTATTTATGAAAATTAATTCTTATAAATTGAATATTTTTTGTAAAAACTGCATTAAAATCGATTCAGTAATTCGTCAGTAACATGACATTAAAATTCATTTAAATATTGAATACCTTTCTGAACGCTTAGTAAAATATAATAATTTTATCTTTTCTTCGAGTTAAAAATATTTTTTATATTGTTTCTGTTGAAATTTTTATAGAGTTATTGATAATTTTGAATAATATCATATTAAAAGTTACTTACTTTACTAAAATTTAAATCTCATGCGTTTATATAACTTTATGTTTGAGAAATCCCATAAAGTTTAATCTAATCTCATTCAACTTATAATTCGTGAAGGCAACAATAAACTTTAGTAATAAATCGTATAGAAATTGATTTAGTAGTTCTCTTTTTGACTTACATATAAAATAGAAGATTTAGTGACTAAAATATCTGCTTCTTTATTTAGAAGATAATAATAATAATACTATGTCTGATTACACATACTGAGTACGATAGCAGTATTTTTTGAGAGAAAACTAACTAGAAGATACAATAATATATATATATATATATATATATATATATATAACCTGTCACCTGTAACTATAATAATATTACCTGTTACGTTTTTAGCTTTAGTTTATTATGGAAAGTAGTCACAGAAGAAAGAAATAGTCTTAGGATGAATGTATGAGACTCAGATTATTTTTTTTTACATTTTTAATGAAAATTTAATTAGCTACTCACTTGTTTCTTAATTTTTTTTGCTTTAATATTATGTTATATATGTTATATTACGTTGTACTGAAGTAAAATCGAGTAACACATCTTTAACGAAACTTTTTTCGAGTAAGAAATCGATTAAACGGTCTAAAAAGACAAAAAACTGTTAGAAGCTGTCTTATTTTATTAAAACAATCCATATTATTTTTTAAAGCATTACTTGTATTGCTATGAATGTCAAGTATTTAATAACTATGCAAAAGGAAACGAATATATTTTCTAATAAATTATCAATATTTCGTGTTTTATAGATAATACTTTTGTCCCATATACTACTATTGTAATATTTTTACTACACTGTTTATATACCAATTATTCTTCAATGATATTTTTGTCACAAAGAGATTTTTTCAGTTTGATCACAATACAGTTCTAATAATGTAGCTCATAAACACTTTAATTTAGTTCTGGCGCTGTAACTAAATTCATTTCCACAAGTTAATTATTTCCTCACCCTCACCCCTTAATCTTTTTTATTTTTTTCTGATTGAAAACATGCAAAACGTATTTATTGGTCATTTTTGATTTTTTCTTATGTACATTACGAAAGTAAAGCCATTCATCGCCCTTAAAGCACTAAGATATGAAGACATATGATTCAGTTTGATATATATATAATGATATAAAGATATCTATGTAGGTATTTTATATTCCATTTGTAGTCATTATTGCATCTTTCTAACTGTATAAAATTTTTGTACAAATAAGCCATTTTTCATAAATCTTATAATTTTTTTTGAGCAAAATAGTCAATAAATAACTATAATTCATGTAAGTTTCAACTAACATAAATTTTAGTGACCATACCATGATCTTCGAAGTGTCTGAATATGATAAAATTAATATATAAATGCACATAAGTGAAAATCTAAATGAGTAATTAGCAATTATATCATTTTACTTAAAAATTATGGTGCGCTGTGTAATTTTTTTGTAAAAATTGTTCTTCACTGAAGATTAATTATTATTTTCTACATAATTCAATTTTATTTGGTTATCTTTAAATATAAACTATAAATATTATTTTTTAAAAGATTAATTATGTAAAAGAGTTAATTTTATTACATTAGTATTCATTGAAGTGTAGTTATTGATTTTGTTTTTATAAAAATAATTTTATTTTTAATAATAAGATTATGCCAAAAATTTGTTCACCATTATTTACATATATTTATAAAATAAAATTACCGAATGAAATTCACGTTAAACAAATTTTTATTTCTGAGTATTGTTTTGTCATATTACGTACACATATGTATGTGCTTTTAAATATATATATATATATATATATATATATATATATATATATATATAATTATATGTAATATGGATATATTCTATTCAGAATTTGTAATAAATATCACTATACATAGATAAATCTAAATTTTATTTACCTAAAGTGTTAGACCAGAACGGTCAGTTGATAAACTGAAAATGTTATTATAGCGTTCAAAATCCCTATCTCATTTTCATATTAACAAAATGAAAACACGGTAGCGCGTCGTGATCCCAAAATCAAATATCACTTTGTAATTCATCAAGAGATATGTGTGTGTGTTACACTTGTTTATGAAACTACAGCTTATAATATACACTTGCTTCCGTTAGATAAGAGACTCAAAAACATAATGCGACAAAAATAATATATTTTTTCTTGTATTGTTGAATTATATAAAAATAATTTTTAATAAGCTATAAAAGTATGTGTCGAAATTTTATTTTAATTTTCAATTATTTAAAATAATAGTAACGTGAATGTAGAAAATTCAGTTAATTTCATTTATTTATTTAACATATATATATATATATATATATATATATATATATATATTTAAAAGTTACATAAACGAAAAATAGTTGTATGTTAACATTTTAAAATTATTTATTCAACAATTGCAAAGGTTCATAAGAAGTTACATTTATTGTTAATTTATTGCAAATCGTCGTACTATAATTTGATGTACAACATAGGAATTATGAATTTTTTTTATTATTGTTTGTATGTTTTATTTTTCGTGTAGACCACCTCCTCGGAATGGCGCTACTCCCTACACTCAGCAAGTAGCACGTTTACCATTTATATTCCCGATCATCAATGATTGGTTGATGGATATCGCGTGGTCTCTTTTTTGAATGGTTGACATCAGTCACATGCGTGTCGCTCTCATCGTTTACAGCGAAATAGGTGTATGAGTTCAATGTAAAACTGATAACATTTATTCAAAATATTATATTCACTGAAGCTTTAGAGTCAAAAATTGTTACAATTACATTATTTGTGTGTATAATTTGTTAATTTGTTATTTGTGAAGATAGAGAGAGAGAGAGCGTTAATGAGCGGGTGGCGAATTCCCTCCAAGTGTCCGCAAACATAGTGAGTAGTATTAAGAAAAATATAATGTGAATTCTTTATTATCTTATTGTATATCGCTTGGTATGTACGATTTAATTGGTTGAATTTTGATTTTTAATTTTCGTTGTATTTATTTTTTAATAGATTTATGATCGAAAATACCTTTTGTTAATTATAGTTTTTGGTACTGTAAGTAAATTTATTATTATAAATGGATCACTCTCTATAGAGCACAAAATTTCTTACAGAAATATTCAACAATTGCTTATTGTTTACTTTAACTAATTTAGTTTCTTTCATAAATACATTTTTGGCATCAGAAAACCCAGTAGGTTCGAAATCGACGATAATGAATCATTCTGATTAAATACTGTATCATTCTATGGTGATACTATTATCCTCATAGTATTAAAAACAGAAATATTTATGTACAATGAAAGTATCGAAAAAGAAACGCCATAGATCGTCAGTGCCATGCTGAAATGCTTTGAGAATAATAATACCACCTGAAAAGTGATAAGATAGAGAATTTCGTATCATTCGGACTATTTTCTAACTTGGTCCTTTGATGTTGATGGAATCGGAATTAAAAATCTCATATAAAATTATAATAATAATAAATAATTTATTATTGAACATTTTTACTAGGAAAAATGTATAATTTGTGTAGAGTGAAATTTTCATTCATAAAACTGAAATTTTAATTTTTGTTTGTTTGTATAATGTTTTTTCTTCCAATTAACATAACATTACCATTTTTATCCTCTTTTTTTAATTTAACTCGATTACATATTAGTGGAAATGTTATGTTAATTGAAAGAAAAAACATTATACAAAGAAGAAAAAATTAAAATAATTAAAAAATTACATTTTTATTTAGTGTTTAACCTTTATTAAATATTTTAGTTTATTTGAAATAAATATCGAAAGGTAATTTGTTCATTTTATTCTATTTTTAACGGTTGTAGTATATATAACAACATCTATGAAGTATCTCGAATGTAAATTATTTTGCATTTTATGTATTTTTCAGGAAAGAAATTCTGAATATGGAAATATTTGGTGTAATTTGAAAGTAAATGCTCGTCAAATTGTAAGGTAATCTAAAATATAAATAGTAGTTTACATTTAGATCTTTATAAAAACGGAATATTAAAATGATTGAAATACGAATAAGACTTCCCAATTTACATAGATATATTGGGTATATCTATTGTTATAAAAATGTCGAATTATTCAGTAACTAAACAGAAAATCACACAAAAGGAAACCGCGCAGAATATAATATCCTGAGCTAAAGGCTAGTCTTTTGTTTGGTATTATAGCTCATGAATATTGATATAAATGAAAACAAAAGACTTGTCTTAACGATGTCGACGTTAGACCGGACGAAAAAATATAAGCTTAGTTAACTTCATTATAATTTTTAATTTTTACTTGAATCAATACTGATTTTTTTTTTGATGTGACGTTGATAGGGATAATAGTAGGGAAGAATTTTAATCCACAAAGTTAAAAATATAATACTTCTAAAATACGCTATTATTAAACATTTTTTTTATTCAACATATTTTATTATTGTCAATATTTTCATCGAATAACACAATTTTAATTTGACGAAATAATTAAACTTATTTCAGTTCATTTGTCTGTTGCTCAAATAATCTGATTAAATAATATTTAATCGTCTACTATATTAAACATACAATTTTAAAATAATTCAGAATGATTTGGTCTCGAATATAAAAACATAAAAGTATGTATCTTACACAAAGTATGTATCGTAAACAAATACTTAATATTATTAAAATAAATATTTTGAAGTTATTGCTAATATTTAAGAAAACGAAATCTTCACAATAATGGTCTTTACAATTAAACATTCACTAGTAGTTTGGTAGTGTGTTTTTTATATTCTTTCATAAACCACTCAATAATTTTTAATGGAAATGTTTCAACTTATTTTTATCAATTGTTTCTATAAGTATTTTTATGATGATTTCATCATTCTAAAATCATTAAACTAGAGAAAACAATTGATACTATCAAGTACAGAAAAAGTACATACTTTTTTTTCTAACTTAGTGCTCTGGGAATGATTGCATTACCATAGAATTGTAGTTAAAATGATGAAATGCTGTAACTATTTTGAATTATTAAATAAATTAAATTTTAATTTATAGCTTTTGTTTAATTTTGATCTTATTAAATCTAAATTATAAGTTAAAATTTGTACAAAGTCTATTTTTTTCAAAAAATACTCATTTTATGTTTAAGTTATTTTAAATATTTGAGAGCATAATCTAAACTGTGACTAGTAATAATAGCATTATTTTGAAACCGTGGGTACATTTAATTTCACAAATGATTTTTTTCTTACTTTGTAAACAACAAAAAACAATTACGACATAAAATGTTAATAAATGATTACTAATCGATTTTAATTGTTGCTTATAATCAATTCGATGGAGTTTTCATTCTTAGAACACTTAGGTATATAAAAAACTTATTTTGTGTAATTTTAACCAAATTATATCCAAATTATCAAAACACATTTTTTTATGTTTTAACGTTATTAAAATGCTCATTAGAAGCAATCACAAATAATCAATAATCGTTTACTGAATATTTTTGATAAAAAAAATTCGATTTGTGAGGTAAGAGAATTTATTATTTGTGAAATTGTTTGCAATCTAAATTTTTTAATATAAAGTGAAATATGTATTTTAACATACAGGGTGATGTCCCTTTTTGTGCCCAAAAACCGAGCGTGTTTTAATTTCTGGTACAGTTTAAGTGCAAGGTATTACGATAGTTATAGTCATTGAAACAGTTTAGGGAAAAAATAAAGTTACAGTTTTTTATGTTTAACATATTTTAAAATAGAATAAAGGATTTTTTACTACGTTAACATTGAAGTTAATCTTTTTTATTATAATAACGTCAGATTTAATATTAACTGTAATCAGAATTTAAGTATGAAGGGGAACTTCTTCCTCGTTAATCATGTTTTTCATATGGAATTAAAACAAACAGATTACCTTTTTAGATCAACGAAAATTTTTTTTATAGTAGAATGAATACCAAGATGCAGAAAATTTAAATATTTTAGTAGATAAGTTTTTAGCTTCCAATTCTTTGGAAGAGTTGTAGTTTGATAATGGATTGGGTAACATACTATCTTGATCATACGAAATCAAATCCAACAATGAAAATTATAATTTAGATTAGCCAATAATATAAAGTAGTAGTTTATTAGAACTATTATGTTGATGAAACCGATATAACCTTTTTATATCTTATATATATATATATATATATATATATATATATATATATATATATATATATATATATATACACACACATTAATTCAAATATGAAAGTAATCTAATATATTTAGACATAATTATTACGAGCTAAAAGCAACAAACTGGTTTACATACATATAAATATCTTGACTGAACTTGACAAAAGATTTAAGTATATTTTATAAAACCGCTCTTAAGAATAAATAATAGTAAACTTCGCACGTACTGATGAAAAACATATACATAGAGATGTATGTAACCACTTTAACAAAAATAAGTAAATATAAAAACTGATAGAACAAGAAACAAGACAGGAAATAAGTAATAGGCGTTACATAGAAGATGAACAATCTAAATGTGAAGTAAGGCAGCTCGCACATCTTATCTAATGTTTAAGAAGCCTGATTTATCTATGCTATTATATTCTTGTCTGCAGACTTGCCACCCACAATCCTAAATCTATAATGTCGGTTGACTGAAAGTCAGTTCACATACATCATTCGCTTATGCAAATTATGCGTTGTCCTTGTTGGTTTAAAGGCGTATATTATGATGGTGGTATGAAAGTTCGAAGAATGAAATTCGTGCAACGCGTCCAGGTTTTGCTTCTTACCTTTAAGTTAGTTATTCATGTATCACCCTCATTCCGGCCGCTTCTCCCAGTTTCAGTTTTTAGTTCAATTTTTTGCCTTTGTTGCGGTATCACTAGATGTTTTGCGTTTAGTATATATCACTATTATGACGGTGTTTTGTTCAGCCAACATGGAATATTTTCAACGAGGTTCAATATTTTTCGATAGAACTTAACAATTTTTTTCAATTCTAAAAAAAATTAAAGAAAAATATTTTTTAGTTTATAAGAAACATTTCTTTGTATACAATATTATAAAAAAATATATAAATTAACCATTTTTATACATTTCAATTTTTGACTAAATTACAATAATAAAATAAAAATACATGTTTTTTATTATGTACTTTATTTAACTTTTATAAACATTTTAATATAAAAATAGCTTACTCTTAAACGATATTTACATGGAAAACAAATATTTAATCACATCAAATTATATCGGCAGATTACATTACTTTTAAAAGAATGTAATTTAGATTTATGATGACGTTCTATTTAATGGTATATTTAAATAATTGCACACTTTTTTTTGATCTTTTTTCATTTTTAAAATTTTTTTATTCATTTTATGTATAACTTTATCAAGTCATTACTGAATAAAGAGAAAAAATACCATTTTATGAAAAAATGCACCATACTGGCTTTTTAATGTATGGAAAAATGTTATTCTAATGGTTTCTGGATTTTTCTCAAAAATATTTAATAAAAAATAAGAGTTGTATATGCCTTTTTGAATAATAACGTTATTATTCTTAATGTTATTATTCTTTCATAAAGTTAGTATTCATATTAAACATTTACAATTTTTTCAAATCTGAAAATTTTGTTAAATAAATACATTTATATTAAATGGTATTTTATTTTCTTTCTTCAAAGAACGCAAATTGCAATAAATTTGTAAACAAAATTACAATAAGTTTAAATTTCATTCTAAAATATTGTAAATATTTCTTCATTTATTTAATTTATTTGCAACAATATAGAATTTTATTTTCTATTTTCATATTTGATTTTCTATTAATTAGCAGTTAATAATATGATTGATTGAATGCTTTAATAGAATAATTATTACTTATCTCTAAAAAACTTATAGGTTTCAACATTATATATATATATATATATATATATATATATATATATATATAATTAAACTTTAATTTAATATTACATTCAAATAATATAATTTAAAAAGTAATCATATATCATTTTTTAATAAACATTAAAATAATATATGAAAAAAAAATAAAAATTAAATTTGGAACGAAAAATATTTTTCTAGGTTAAAAAATTCATTCAGTACTTTATTGAATAAATTTTTATTATTAATTTGTTTTAAATATGAAATGTTTATTACTTTTATAAATATTTAACTTATTGAATAACGTTATATTTTTCAACCGTTATCTAAGAAGTGAATTTACTGAATTGGTAGTTGAATTTTCTTATTTTTCTTGTAGATCAATGATTTTTTTAATGTTTAATGACCAAAAGATGTATCCAGTCTTTTTATAGAATTATTATTATATCGGATATACTTTCGCTCCTAGATATACACAATATGTGTCACAATAATATAGGCAATAGTTTCTTTTACAATTTAAATTGATTCATATTGTTAAAATAAATGAGGTTGTTTCTACCTCAATATATCTTCAAATGGCGTAAGGCTGAAATCAATCGAAGTTAGGGATAATGATATGTTTTAAATACTAATACATAATTTCATATAGGTGATTCAATTTAGGCTTCTACACGGAAGTATTAAAAAAATCACAAAAATTAAAACAATCATGCTATTTAGTATTTCAATTTAATTGTATTTTAGTACAGGATTTAACTAAAATATTAAATAAAAAATAACATGATTTTTTTTATTTTTGCGATTTTTTTTAAAAACTCATGTAAATGCCTACATCGAATCACATATATATCAAAAATATGCATCGTACAGTAGGTTAAATATACTATTTAAGATATATAAATATATTTTAAGATTTTTGAAAAGTAGTAAAATGTATTAACAAGTTTCATAAAAAAAGTTTTTTTAATTTGCTCCACAAACAACACATTTTTTTATCAAATTTACTCAATAAATAATTATTGATACATTTGATCTTTAGTTATGAGGATTTCGATGACGACGCCATCATTTTTGTAGAGTTAATTCACAGAAAATTTAGTTTTCTTAAATTAAATTTGTGTGGTATATCTTTAATATTTATATCTGAGTATTTTTCTTTAATATACCTCTAACAGCTCAATTCCACCTTCCAAATAATTTAATACAATAGAAACAGAATCTAATATAACAAATAGAATAATATAGAAAAGAATTTGTTTAATTTTTTTCTGTATCTTAGCACTCTATTGATGGCGTACAAATATATATAAAAAATTTAAAAAAATATATATAATCAATAATGGAAAATTTTTGTTCAGAATTTTTTTTATGGAGTAAAAATTTAATTTGTGAAAAACTATCAACAGCATTTAATATCAGTGGATATAAAAAAAAATTTTTTAACCCCGTTGCCGCACGGACAAACATTTCTAAAGCCTATTAGGTCTTAATATCACAATGCAGTGTTCTGATATCTCACTTCCACAAATGACTTCTTTTTCACTCCACAAATTGCGCAAACTTTTTTTACATAAAAATATTTGATAAATTATTATTGATAATTTTTGATTGTAGCATATGCGCATTTCAATGATAACGCCATCATTCTCAGATTCCCCAGGTACAGATAGATATTTCTGTACCTTGACGCTAAGTATTCAGTGATGAGGTCGTTTTTCCCACATGCACGAATAAATTATTTCTCGTTGTCCTCGGTTGTACCATATAATTACTACATTTGTTGTCAGACAAACATAGCGACGACATCATTTCTACCTATATACTTAAGTTAAAACGCTTAACTACATATGTATAAATATTTTGTTGATTGTCATTATATAAGCAAGATCTAGGAAAAAAAATTAAATTCTATATATTACTGTGAAGTAAAAATAAATTAATAATTAATTTATTTTATTTTGAAATATCAGACACTTTAATTTATATACAGATATATATATATATATATATATATATATATATATATATATATGTGTGTGTGTGTGTTGTGTGTGGGCGTGTGACCTGTGATTCTTCTTCAGGAATAACTACTGAATACTGGGAGTCACGACTAGCTGCTGCATCTAGTAGTAAGTTTAGCGGAGCTTCAAAATCACCTCTTATTGGTTTAGTTGAAGGGCAGTTTCTAGTCGACTAGCTGACAATTTCGCTAATCTTCATCCTTCAATGCAAGCAGTTTGAGCCGTTTGTGTCGACAATACTCGGCGGTTAGGTCTTTCTTACCAAGCATCTGAATTAGCACATTATCGTTCGACACGGCTGCACCATACAGTAAACCCGATTGTCGTCGGACAAACTTGTCGATCGTATGAAGCCGAAGGTCATGATAAAGGGTGGTGTTTTGTACTACGAATCGGGCGTCTGTGATTAGACGCATATACTGGTTTTGAAACATTTTTATCCATTTCGTGTAGGTTAGACGGTAAACCGCAGGTCATAACCGCGTACGCCATGATTGGTTGAATGCAGCAGAGATAAAGCTTACGCTCACTTTCAAATGATAACTTCGGCTTCCTACAATCTGCATAGCTGAATCTGCAAGGCTTCGTCGACCCATACTCGATATTACTTCTGAAGTTTAGACGTATATTGAACGGTACTTCGCTTTGTTTATCTTCGGGAACAGATACGCCAAGAATATGAGGTTATCGGGTTCACGTTTCTGACAACGTGTAACATTTAATACCTTTAGGATTGAAGTACTTTTATTTTATTTGAAACAAATAAAGTAATACAATTATAAAAAATAATAAGTAGAAAGTATTCTACATTACTAGACACTGATAACTCAATTATCAATTAAAACTCATAAACCGGGATTTGGAATCTTTTTAGATATGCATTAATATGATTTTTGTCATATAAAATTGTTAAAATTATTTTTTACCTTTTACATATCTTTTAAATGAGATGAAAAATTTCACTTAAATTTTAATTGGCCGGACCATTTGGATTTTATTGTGAAATAAAAGATGATTAGTTATCATTACCAAACTATACTTTAAATTAAACTACTTACTTTAAATTTATCTGCTGGATTTTTAAAACAAAATTTTAGACAATTTCTTTTAACATATTTTTTATGATTTATATGTATTAACAAACAGATGCATAGCGTGATTAAATTTAAGCTTCCACACGAAAATATTAAACAAAACGCAAATATTAAAAAAAAACATGTTATTCCCCATTTAGTATTTTGGTTCAATTGTATTTTAGTACTTAATTGAATTAAAATACTAATTAAAAAATAACATGGCTATTCTTAACCCTTGCACCTTCTTTTAATACTTCCATGTGGAAGCTGAAATTGAATCACTTATTCATTAATGATAATAGTGTACTAGATTTTTTTAAGTAGTATATATAATGTAATCAGTGGTGTATTCATTTATTTTCAGTTACTTTCTATATATGAATATGTATTAATAACATTTATTCATTATGTAATTATTATGATAATACATCTTCATTTTGTTTTTTATTTTTATTACTTTTAGTTTTAAATGGACTAGAAAGTATTTTTTTCATTGAATGCTACTTTTGTATTTTAGCTTGTTCACTTCTTTTCTATATAATAGCGGCATTTAATTAATCAGAGACAATAAAATTTTGGCACTAACTACATTAATTTTTAGAAAATAGTTAGTCACTTATATCACAAACTACAAAAAATATTTCTGATCAAAAGTTTTCAAATGATTACTGTTTTTTTTTATTGTTTATGCGAATTTTGATGGTGATCTCATTATCATTCTCAGAAAACTAAGGTAGAAAATAATTTTATCTGTTGAAATATAAATGGAGATTAGATATTTCTACATATGAGTGATCTTAGGATAATGTGGGGTGAATGAAACATTTATATATGAAAGCTTCCAATAACTGTGTGTGAGCAGTAAATTGTGTAATGAAGTAATTAATTTCCAAATGATTTCTAATTAGGAGCAATATTTTAAATTCAGTAAATAAATTTATAAATAAATACCTTTATTCGAATTTTTGGTTAATAAATTGTTTGGTTTCCATTATAATTGAAAACTAATTCACGTCTTATCGCATGGATTTCATTAATCTTCGACAATACTCTATAAGCAACTTTTCCCATTATTTCTTAATTTCTTTAAAAAAATAATTTATTTTTTTTTTCTACAACTATAATTTTTATATTGTGTTATAAATGCGAAATTGTAGGATTGAATTCTTCTAAATGCTTCTTCGACTTTAGGATATTATTGGAGTTTTCGTCTTTTTATTATTTTAAATTATTATGAAATTGTAAACAATATCTATTTTTATGCATTATCTCATATACGGATAATTTGGTAGTGACCTATACGTTCAATAGATGTATAGGTGACTTCAATTCCATATCAAAAAAACAACCCTTTATCGTTTCAAAACCATGACCAAAATTTCTTCTAGTTTGCACGCTTAAATTTTAATTCTTTGTTTTTACCTATTGAATACACTTTCTTCAATAGATATAAAGTGAAACAGCATCTTTTTATTTACAAAAGTGTTTTTGATTAAAATGAATTGCTATGTAAAAAACGGATATCTTCCTACAAACTGATCGAAACAAAGCTATTCACTTGAAGAAAAATAGTTCGAACCGATAATACAAAACTGTTTTTTTTTTCATCATCTGCTTTTATGCCTAACTATAAGTATATAAGGTGCGTTTTTCTTAAAGGAACACTTCTATGATCCTTTTTTGCAGTTAAATTTTCTAAAAAATTAGCTTCTTCAAAAGTAACTTTAATTTTTTTTTGCCTTTTATGATGCTATTCTTCTATAAAAACTATAAATTAAGTGTCTTTAATTAGTTTGTTGCTATTTTTTATGTATATATATATATATATATGATTCGTGCAAAAATAATTTTGGTTTATATCATTTTATGTTCTATGTCCATTTTTTTATTTATTGTTATACTTATGTTATAGTCATGTGATACATCATTGTAAACAATTAAAAAGCATTACTGATTTCGGTTCATGTCTATAGTTTTCATACTTTAGTATTGTTGTATATAATTTCTTAAATTAGTTATTGAAAAAAAGCAAAATCGCGCGACTTTGTTGTATGAGCTTAAATTAGGATGTAAAGCAAAAGAAACTGCTCGAAATATCAAATTTGTTTTTAGGAAAGAGTCAATTAGGGAACGTATAGCTTAACACTGGTTCCAAAAATTTTGTAATGGAAACAAACGCCTTAATGATGAGGAGGGTCCCAGGCGTCTTTCAACTGTAGACAATAATGATTTAATAACTATTATTGAAACGAACCCATGTTAAATAACTCCCGAAGTGGCAGAAGAACTCAATATTGATCATTCAACAGTTGTTCGACATTTGAGCATAATTGGAAAAACAAAAAAGCTGAATAAATGAGTGCCGTATGAACTTAACGAACATCAAGAAATTCGGCGATATTAAATCTGAGACGCGCTTCTTTTGCAAAACAAAAATGATCCCTCTTTGGTTGCATTGTTACATGTGATGATAAGTGGATTCTCTACAACAATCGGAAATATTCATTACAGTGGTTAGACTGAGGAGAAGACCGAAACCTTTTCTTCGACCGAAGCTTCATGAAAAAAAAGATTATGGTCACTGTTTGGTGGTCGGTAAGTGGTATCATTCATTATCATTTCTTAAATCCTGGTGAAACAATAACATTAGAAAAATATTATCAGGAAATTGAAAAAATGCGCGAGAAGTTTCATCATTTACGGCCAGCATTAGTTAATCAAAGACGACCAATTCTTCTCCATGACAACGCTCAACCACATGTCTCATAAATGACTAAAAAAATTAATGAACTGCGTTATAAAACCTTATCTCATCCACCTTATTCTCCGGACTTGTCTCCAACAGATTATCATTTTTTTAATCATTTGAATAATTTCCTACGAAAGAAAGTTGTCAAAGATCAAGCATCAGTTCAAAGCGCTTGCAATGAATTCGTTAATACCAGGACTTCAGAATTCTATCTTGTAGTAATAAACAAACTTGTCTCCCGTTGTTAGAAATGTGTACTGGCCAATGGTCTTTATTTTGATTTATAAATATTATTTTAACTGATATATGCGTCTTCATACACGATACCTAAAAACCGCAATTATTTTTGCACCTACCTAATAAATATATATATATATATATATATATATATGTGTATATATATGTGTATATATATATATATATGTATATATATATATATATATGTGTATATATATATAAACAAAGTTTTGTACTATGCACTGATTTTCAACGCTATCACAAACAGCATTACAAATGCGTGTCCACAACTCTTGTGGTACACGTGTAAACGCGATAGTAATAATCGTACATTTATGTTATTCCCTTCTGTAGTAAATACATTTCGATTACTCATTCACAAGAGTATTAATAATTTACATTCGGTTTTATATTGTCAGCGTTCTGTATGGTAATGGAAACTGTGCACGTTTGATGAGTATTGAATCCGCTATGCTGTGCCAGTGAACGGGACTATAATTTTTCGTGGCGTACGATTTAAACAACCATTTAACAGTGTCAATATTCGGTGAGATTTTTCCTTATTAGTCACGTACAACGGGGAAAATCTCACCCATCGTTTTTGTGTATACAAAATGTCGGAAAACACTGTCATGATTCAAAATACCAACCGTATTTTAATAAGCGTATTACAAATTAATGTGATTTATTTATAACAAAATAAACACTTTTCTATGTGATAATCATTTTTCTTTTTTAGAAATTATATTTATTTTTGTTAATTAGTAAAAATCAAGTACAAATAGCAAATGTTCCACTTATTAAGAAAAAATTTTCATATTTTTTTCTAATTATTGTGTGCTTAGTTTCATTTTATTTATATTATTAAAAGGATTTTGAAGTATATAAATATTATAATGTTTAAAATTTGAGTAACGATTTTTTTTGTTACAAATTTATTGTATGTTGACTTTTTTGTTTTTTTTTTTTTTTAAAAAAAAATTAATTAATGGAACCTACGAAAATTTATTATAGAAAATTTTAAATTTTCTCAATGAACGAAACTTTTTCAGTTTCATCATGAAAATTAAAAGTTAGTAATTTAAATTGAACAAAAATATCAAAAATGAAATGTAAAATACCGAGTCACACAAAAAATTATTATTTAGGTTCTGAAATAAAATTTTCCACAGCATATTTCGCAAATTTAAACAAATATATTAATATTTTTTTAAATTTATTATATGAAAGACAAAACTTACATTTTATTGTATATATTGGATATATTTTTAAAATAATCCTTTTAAAAAAATGTACTGAATTCTGCTATGTCTTTGCTTATATCTACATACATAACAATTACCTCTCATATTATTTCTTGATCGTTGATGAGTTTTTCGTATATAGAATTTTTAAGTTATTATGAAGGACGTCTCAAATATTTTACACTAGAGCTAATAACTTTTGAGTAGATAGAGATTATTTAATGAAACAAAAAAGAAAGTATTCTTTAAATATAACCTTTCAAATGGTATATTATTTTTCAAGACAATTACATTTATGGTAACGTGTACCAGGTTTTTTATTCCGTCAGTAAGAAAATTTTGCGTTTCTGTTTCAGTTAATTTTTGCAGTATCATTAATTTGCTCGATAGATTTAGAAATCCTTTTTTGGAGAGCATACTGCAGTGCTGAGAATAAGGGGAAGTTAAATGGCACTAAGAATGTAGAAGAACATTAAATTTATTTCGGTTTAAGGCTTTTTGGGTAAGATTTGAAGTGTGTAGTCACATGTTGTAATGATGAAGCACAGTTTGGTCCCAGTGATATCAAAGCCAACAAGTACACATTGTTAAGTTTTTTAAGAAATCCATGTACTATTTCGATTTCAGAGGTTAACTTGTTTTCAAGAAATGCATCATAATAATACATCTGTTTCCAAAGATAGTCATTATTATTTGACATAAAATATATGAACATTGAATTGTTTTGCCTTAGGCAATGGGTCAAGTGAGTCTAGAAACTGTCGTTCTTCCTCGAAGTCAAAATGTGTTTTTTTTTGTGTCATTATTAGCAACAATAGATAATCATTACTTTATTTTATTAATTTTAAATAAAATTTTATTTTTAGAAAGAACATTTGAGGCATCTAATTAATACACTTGTTTCTCTAGTCTAAAATATGATTGACATGACTTACTCCTCCGGAAGAAATTTTAACTGTTGCAGAGATATAATCCTGACTTATCAGTCGGTCTTATGCGATTAAAGTATCAATATATAGTTGATAAATTTGATTTACCGTGTCAAGTCTATCTGAAAGATATTTGATCTTCAAATCAACTTTGTCAAAATTAAGATTTTTATTCTGTTACCTTATAAATTACACTAGATTTGTCTACAGGAATAGTCACTAAAATATTTTTTTATTCGTTGATCAATATCTGTAGATGATACGTTTTCAGTTGTAAGAAATTTAATGACGTCATGTTGATTTATGCACATTGAAAGTATCTGTACAGTACTTACTATTTACTCTATCGTCCAGTATATTTACAATAATACAGATAACCAGAGATGTAATTGAAAGCAAACAATGGACGTGAGCAAAGATCAATACGCCCTCCTCTGACTTTTTTTTATCTCGTGAACAATACATTTCAGTTGTCCTTTATAAATAATAATTATTCATATTTATTTGTTTATCAATTTGTCTTATTATTATTATATGATATAATAATAATATATCTATTTAAAATAAGTTGATTTTGGACTTCTTGAGTTTATGTTTGTTTCTTATATTTTGAACTTGTATCATCAGATAGATTTTAGTATAGTAATCAGATAATCCATATTTAGATAATTATTTATCTAAATCTATCTGAAGATGGTACACGTATTGAAAGTATTAGTAGAAAACAGAAATGCAAGTGATGGAAAAGTACGGAGACCTCCAAGAAAACGTATCTACAGGGTCACAGGTTTAAAAACATAGAATAAAATTTAATTAAATTATAACACTAACTATTTAAAAATGTATCAATATAAAATTCAGAATAAATGTATAACATGAAATAATTTTGGTTTTGAATTAGTAAATTTTTGCTTCGTGATTAATAATCTAATTATTATTCGACTTTTAGAATATTGTAACTTATATAATGATATAAATTTGAACATAAAAAGCACTAAATAAGTACACAAAATAAATTTTAATATGCTTTTTCTAATAAAGTTTTTTTTCAAATTAAATTGACCCTTGTCTTTGGTTTCCTTCGGTAATCTTTATTTAATGTTTTCTTGGCGACTTATTCTCCATTCTTAATAATACTTTTTTTATTTAGTCTTTATATATTTCTACTTAAACTTGTATACTTTTTTGTCTTTGAAACTTTTAAATAAGTAGTTGGTATCCAAATTTAGATAAAAGTATTTTATTTTAAACAATGAAAATTTTGTACTTTTCACAAATTTTTCACAAATATAGAAAAAAAGTTTCATAATAAACTATATTTTTATTTTACAACAATCTTATCGTTTTTTTATGAAATAATATAATATTGTTCAAAATGACTGAATATTACTGTTCTTATAAATAAATAAAAAGTTTGAGATAATATTAATATAATTAAACATACATTTTATTAAAGTAATAGTTAATTTGATATAAAATCAAATAGCAATGTGTCAATTATAAATCGTTAGAAAGTCATATAACATTTATATCATAAGCGAATTACATGGTGGATGTAATAGGAATGCAATACCAGCAGGATTTATAAAAGCTAACTCATTCCTGCTATATAACGTGATACGAGGTCACATTCCTGCGGCCACTTTGTATAGGATAAAGCTCGTCTGTCCGTTGTCCTCCCCATCTGTCGCATGCTTTACTACTCTTGCTACTGCACTCCACGTGCTTCCGCATTCCTGCAACTAACGATAGTTACTCTTGGTTAACATGCAGTGTAGCCTCCATGGTTTCAATAAATTGTTTTTTTATTTTTATATTAAATTTCAATATTATATATATATATATTTGCAAATTTTTAGTTTGTAAGATATTAAATAGTATTATCTTTTACTATTATTGTTTTATTTTGAAAAAAATATCTTATATTTTTTCTGTTCATGCGTATTTCACATTTTAATGAATATGAAATTTAGTTCATTTTTTCAATGGTTGTCTAATTAAATTTATTTTTTTGTAGTTCTATTTTTTTACTTTTTTATCATTTTAACTTGTGTGTTTTTAAAAGTCGTACCTCATGAAGAATAATTGAAGTTATATTCGAAACTAATATAAATAGACCGCTGATTAGTTTTATATTTCTAATTTATATAGTGGCAACAATTTTAAAACATTATTTAGTAGTGGTAAGTGAATAACTTCATTTCATTAATTTGTGGTTAATAATTATTTTACACTATATATATATATATATATATATATGTATATATATATATATGTCTACATATACATATGTATATATTTAAGGATACTTTTTCTTAATTGTCATATTAAATGAAACTAAATTTGTGGTGAATTGTTTATCATCATAATATTTTTGATGACTAATTTTGTGGATTTTATAGGTTTAATATTGTTTGTAGACATTAAGTGTTTCATTATTTTCCGTATTAATTATTAACTAAATTATAATATTATTATTAATTGGTTTTTATATTATTAAAATTAAGTTGGAGTGTTTTAAAGAGTGAGTTGATTTCAGTACGTAGCAATATAGAACTCTTACTATGAATATTTTCAATTTTATTTTCGATTTCCGTTCCTTAGGTCATAGATTGGTTTCACTGACACTACTAGGAATGAAAACAATATATAAAATATATCTCTATAGATTATAAACTTATTGATATATTTCTATGTAATAATTTATGACGATATATGTATACATATATATATATATATATATATATATATATATATATATATATATATACATATGAATATATATATATACCAACCTATTTCAAAAAATTTAATGAAAACAACATATGTTAAAGCTATAAATATAAAACAAATTTCATGTTAAATTAGTGTTAATGTTGATACTTGTACTGTATGTCGAACCTTTTTGTTTCTGAATATAATGATTTATTAAATTGTTCATTTTTACTATCATTAGTTCATCTTCTAAACGAGTTTTGTAATTACTTCTAAACTATATAATAACTCTTATTATATTTTTTTTTTACTTTTAATAAACATTTATATAATAGGTAGGAATAAGTAAGGTATACATACAGTTCGGTTATTTTTTATAACTAACTTTTGTAAATGTATAGAGGAAATTTGATATATAAACGGTTAACAAGTAATTTGAATTTTCATATGTTTTTTATTAGTTATAAACGTTATGATGACTAAATTTTTTATTAGGGTGTTAAATTCTTAAATTATATTATATTGTAAAATTAAGAATTTAAATTAATTAGTTCTTTTTTGGATGGAAGTGTTTTATTAGTATGAAAGGTATTCAATGCTATAGACCAATTCTTTTTATTAGATACCAGGGGGCCACGACTCCTACTCGCTAAGCTTACTCACCTTAAACCTCCCTCGACTCACTTTGCACGTATCGAATATATATATATATATATATATATATATATACATATATATGTATATATATATATATATGTATATGTACATATGTAATATCGAATATATATATATATATATATATATATATATATATGTACATATATATGTGTATATATATATATATATATATATATATATATATATATATATATATATATATGTACATATATATGTGTATATATATATATATATATATATATATATATATATTAGTATATATATGTACTCATTTTCGCAGATACATTGCATCGTTGCATGCTAGTATTTCCTTTCGCAAATATATTGCAACACAGTTGTTCGATAAAGTCGCACATTTTATTGTAGATGTTTATATCCATACTATTAATAACAATATCATAATTTTTCTTGAAAATTTCGTGGTTACTTCGAATGTCGTCAATAATAATTTAATACAAAATCTTTACACGTTTTTTTTTTTAATTGGTCAATTTTTTTAAATATTTGGAATATTTTTTGTATATAAATAGATACTTTCTGATTTCGTTTTTTTAAAAAAATAAGAAAATAAATAAATACTTAAGCAATAAAAATAGATACTCGTTATATAATGTGTAAATATAATATATATATATATATATATATATATATTTGACACTGTGGTTAAATTCATTTCCATAAATTAATTTTCATTGACTTTATAAACCATCATTTTTCTCAATAAAAAATAATGCAATGACTGATCATTTTTGTTTTTTGTTTACATGCATTTTGTTGGCCATGGCATCATAATCAGATAGTTAAGGTAGAGAAAAATATAGTTTTCATGTAACTTTGTTATATTTTGGAGAAGAATTTTTTCAAAAATTGCCTTTTGAAGAATTTTATTTTAAAACAAGTATATAGCTTGTCAAAATTAACGGGAAAATAGAAAGAAAAAAACTGTATACTGGTTCTTAGAACATAATATATTTAAACACTAAAAAGCTAAGAACAGAACCTAATGAATTAAACTTGAAACATTGACAAACAATTAAAATGGACAAAATAAACTTTTCTCGTCACCATAGATTCTCACTTTGTCCTGCGGAAAAGTGACAATAAATGTATGTTTTTATTATATAGATAGAAAATAGATTATGATGCTATGCCTTTCTGTTTTATGAATTTGCAGGAATATGTATTAAGTGAATTAAATTTACAAGCAGTTTTAAGATGGCAAGAGTGCCAAAGTCGGCCGTGCCAAACAGTTAAACATTTGATACAATATATAAGAACCCAAAATTAAATTGTTGTAACAGGCTATACCTGTTACAACAATTTAAATTTGGGTTCTTATTTGCAGTTGTACCACTATGTATAACTGCAAATAGTTTAAAATTGAATTGTATTACTTTTATCTAACTACTTAAAAGTAAATAAAGTTGTTTTTAATTATTAACTTCGAACATATTCAAAAATATATTTGGATTACGTTAAAGCACACTATTTCTCATAAGTTACTATATTTCTTATTAATATTGTATAATAACTAATTTAAAAATTGAGGATTAATTGAAAGAAATATCACAGTCATTTATATAACTTGTTTTGAATTTATGATTCTAAAACAAGAACATATTTTTAACAATTATAACTAAAAAACTTTTATAGGCCCAAAAATAAATTTCCATATCAATGAATAGCGATTTCTTTACTGAACAAATCGTTTCAGAAAACAGGATTGTAATACAGGAGTAATTTTTTAACTTTTGTTATACAAAATCTTCTAGAGAAGTTTCTGTTATAAATTATGAAGGACTTTTTTATGAACAAAAAAATTGAAAAAGTGATGTAAAAAATATTCTGACTATAAAAAAGTATAAGAATATAAATTGGATTTATGATGTTTTATACAAATTAATTCACATCATATTTAATTATATTTTTATATATTTTGAAAATAATTTTTTTAACCCAAATTTGGTTAAAGTTTCATTTTTTTAATAATAATTTGTTTCCTGGTTTAAATTTATAGTAATTAATGGAATATTTTTCTTGTTTCTTACGTGCATTTAAATATAATTCCACCTATCTATGATCACTAAATTATTAAAAAAACTATTATTTCAAATATTACTTTCTTATATATCTTTAAAGATTTTTCTGTACTTTAACGGTGAAATGACGATGGCATCGCTACTTAAATGGAAATAAATAAAATATTAAATGATTGTGAATCAAATATTAAACATTTTTAATGTGAAAAAGTTTAAAGGTTCATGAGGGAATGGAAAATTTTGAAAAATGAATAAATTTAAAAATTGGTGCCATTTATTATACATGTAAGTTTCTTTAAATATTGAATATCAACAAACCTATATCAAAATTCTATGACCTAATTATGAAAAGTATGCTTTTAAGAAAACTTATGTGTTCGAGATGAAAAAAGACATGATCCATTTTTATAATTTGATATTTTCTTTTAATTTCATAAGTGATATTAAATAAAATTTAATTTTTTTCTATGCAAATATTTTATTGGTTATGATTTCACTTATTCTTAAATATACTGAATATAAGATCAACATTTCAAGATAAAAAAGATTAATTATATATAATCAAAAACTATGTGAAATATATAATACAATGTTATATATCAAATTTTGATAATATTTTTATGTACATACTTAATAAATGTAAGGATTAAAAAAAGTACAGAAAAATCGATAAATTATTACACATCAGTAAAAATCAACTTTCAATAAACTATATACGTAACTGCCAATAATGAAACCATTTCAAACTTTTTTATGAATATTAATAAAAGTGTACAATATCCGGTCACAAATTTACTCACATTGAAATTTCTATCGAGGTTCATATAGTAAAATATACGGAATGTGTCCAGAAGTGAACAACACAGTCTGGTGAAGTCAGTTGGTGGTGACAGTTGGATACAGTAATGCGATGCGATGTTCGGGCGAGGGTGTGTCGCGTGTCCCCGTGGGGCGAAGTGCCCGATGTCGCTCGACGGAAGCAGTTGTGCCAGCAGTCACCCAGTCACTCGTCCGTGACCGGATGTGACGTCAATGACAGGCCACGCTGGAGTCGACAGCCAGAAAATGAAGGAACGCGCGTCGCGAACGGGTAGAGAATTGAACATATTCGCATACCGATGCTGTGCTTTCATGAAAATCGTATTCTTGCCACTGCTTCTTGTCGTATGAAATTTTAGTTATGCATCTATACAAAAAAATCTTCGACAGAAGAAGAAAACTTTGACATATTTGAGAATAAAATTTATGCAGATTCTACTCATATAAAAAATAAATTGAAAGAAAGTCTTCCCATTTAAATTTACAAATATTGTAATATTTATATATATATATATATATTACTATTTTATAAATTCGTTTTTCTTTATAATCTTTTAGAAGTAGGAAAAATTTTAGCTGAGAAATTGACAACTCATCTAATTTTTTTAAAAAATTGAAAAAATTAATACATTTATACATAGTAAAACATCTTTTTTTAACAAAGAAAACATCGATTGTTCTTTTTATTTATTTTTATTATAAATTAATAATATTAATTAAATCTATTTTAAATAATTCAAAGTTCGCTAATGAAAATAAACAACGTTTTTAGTATAATTTTCAGGTATCTATACAAATTTAAATGCATTTAAACAGAACACTTCTTTCACGAAGGTTAATCTAAAATTGAAGTCGGTTTAGTTTCATGCCAGTATTTATTGCTGATAAAGTACGTTTACAATTTTTAGTCCGAGTGTATATAACTCCATGTCTTTTGAAAATATTTATCTAAAAATGATTTTGTTATGTTATAACTGAGTGTGTAATACTTTTTAAATTGAGAAACTTGTCAATTTAACAGATTTTGATTAAATAATTTTGGAATTTAATGGGTCAAATTTACCATTTTTTTTTAGTAATTTACCGTTGGATTTCGGTAAATACGTCAATACTTCTGTATAATAGTAATGATGATATTTTGCAATAGTTAAAAGAAAGTGTGGATACAGTTGTGGAAGCTTAGAAGATAAGGTTTTAAGAAAAATAAAATGTATTTCCTTAAATACATAGTCTCGGTGAATTCGTATTTTTTACATTTATTTGACATTGTTTTTAATATATTTTTTAGAAGAGAAATTTATATTATTAGAAAGTTAAAGGTAATTTTTATATTTTCCAGTGCAAAAAAAATATTAACTAGTTAACTTTCCTTCTGTCTTTAGTGAGATATATTAGAGAAAGTCTACGGAGATATTGGGTAGTAGGTGATGGAAAAGAGAGAGACAGATGAAAAACTATAAAACGTGGTTATTACAAACTAAAAAAGTGATAACGATGAGGAAGAGATAAAAATTTATAATATTTTTTGAACTAAGATTTCATTTCAACAATGAAATCATATTTGTGTCATTTGATCATAAATTTTAGCTGTAATAATCTTACTTTTGAACTTTTAAATTAAAACGCGTTCTACAAGAAAATTAATGAACCAAAACCTATTTTAACCTAAACTGTCCTCAAAAAAAATGGTATCAATATCGTTTAAGGACTAACAATAAATATGGATATTGTAAAAATTGATTTCCTTTGTGAGCTGAGCCAAGATGAATTGTTTATCCCCTATTAGCTTCAGGAATTCTTTATGCAGAGGCTGCCGTAGACTTTGATATATTTAGGTTTCATTTAGCTGGAGTATCTTTAATTTTAGGAGCTGTAAATTCCATTATAATTAATAAATATGTATATATATATATATACATATATGCGGTTTATAGAGTCTGTCGACGCTTTCCGCTCTTCAACTTTTTCCTTTATTCCTTTCTATCTTGGCACAGCTGTTCGTCCAATTCTCCCTCCTTGATCGATTTACGGATTCCTTCGCTCCAAAATCTCCGTGGGCGACCTCGTTTCCATCGTTCCATGGGTAAATACTCCATCGCTTGCTTAGGCAGTCTTGTAGCGGTTATTCTCTTGACATGGCCCTACCAGGTGAGTTGTTTCCGTTCAATGTCTTCAATGATGTTGTCTTCTACGCCCACTAATTGCTTATCCTTTCGAATTTCGATCCTTGATTAATTCGATCTCCTCTTGATATTCGACAGGATCTTCTTAGAGCATCCATTTCCATGGCCGTAATTTGTCTTTTATCCTCCTCTGTTGCTGACCATGCCTCCGCCCCATATAAGGTTATACTTTTAACCACTGTTTGGTAAATCTGCCATTTTCGTTATTTCGATATTGCGGGGCTCCACCAAATACTATTTAAATTATTAATAGCTCTTCTACCTTGTGCGATTTTTTCTGGTATTTCCATTGAGTCTTTGCCTTCGCTATTAAGTTTCACTCCCAAGTAGTTGTATATCTCACAGGCTGATATTTTTTCATCATTGTCCAATTCTAATTCCGTAGTTGCAATTCCCCCTATGCATAAATATTTGGTTTTGCCAATATTCATTTTTAGCCCTCCTTTCTCATATTGTTGTTTGAGCTTCTTGGCCATGTATTCGAGATCTTCGTTATCCTGCGCTATAAGAACATGATCGTCCTCAAACTGCAAGGTATATATTGTGGTTTCATCATTAATAGGAAGGCCCATATGATTACACTTTCGTTTCCAGTCTCGTAAAAGATGTTCTACGTAAATCTTAAAAAGGGTTGGGGAAATACAACATCCTTGTTGCAATCCTTTAGTTACGGTAAGATCATTAGATAAATTTTGGCCGACTTTAATTTTTGTTGTAGATTGCCTGTATAGTTGTTTCCCGTAATAATTTCACGTGTGTTGTAATAAGGGTGAGGTTTATTTGAGTTCGTTGTAATGCTTTCCAAAGTTTCACTGTAGGTATAATATCATATGCCTTAGCTAAATCGATGAGTAGTAGGTGCAGTTCTCGCCCTGTTGCTATCCTCTTTTCTATGAGATGTTTGAGGCAGAAAATGTGATGTATGCACGACCTTCCAGCTCGGAAACCGCATTGTTGTTCAGCTTCTTTCCCCCGGTATTCTTGTTCTATTAGGTTCTTTAAGATTCTATCATAGAGCCTGCTAAATGTTGATGTCACCGTTATACCTCGATAATTATCACATTTTCTTATATCTCCCTTCTTATGAATTGAGGACATATATCCAACTTTCTATTCTTCGGTATTTCATCACTGTTAATACATAAGTTAAATAGGTGAGTCATCATTCTCGCTAGTTTTACTGTGCCATTCTTTATTAATTCTGCAACTATTCCTCCTGGGCCACTAGCTTTTCTATTTTTTAATTTTTTAATTTCTTCTTGAACTTGCTGTTCTGTTAATATTATCTCTTCTCCCTATACTTGAATCTGTGGCTCTTGGAGTTTAAATTCTGGTCGTTGTTCTCCTAGAAGTCCTTTATAGTACTTTTCCCATTTATCAAGAGATATGAAATTAATGCAGTTTTTCATCTTATCCGACTTTACAGTATCTATAAATTTTCATGCTTCCGTGCATTTTCGTCCTCCAATATACATCTCGACTCCTATACATCTCTGATCCCATGCTTCCCTTTTTTCTTCAACTACTGATTTTCTAACTCGGTTTCTACATTGTACATACTCTTGCCGATTTTCATCTTTTTTAATATTAAGCCATTTCAAATTCGCTGCTCTCTTTTTCTTAATTTCTTCATTGATGTTACCAGTCCACCACCAGCTACGTCTATGGTTTGTCTTTTCAATTATTCCCAATGCTTCATTTGCTGCTTCGTGAAAACGTCTATGTTTTCATGTGCTCATATAGTATATGTACGTCCCGATGTTCTTCTTTTTGTAGCTTTTGGTCTAATCTTGTTTGATATAGGTGTCTTGTGCTACCTTATTTTAGGCTATCGATGTTGTATTTTGGGATTTCTAGTTTTTCCGTACCGATTTGTTCGTTTTGTTGTTGTGTCTTGTTTGTATTATTGGACCTTCGATGATACGTAAAGAGTATGATCCGTCTAAATTCCGAGACTTTCCATTGAAGTTTTTTGCATTTGCTCTTTTTTTTTATAAGTGGTGAAGAGCAGGTCCACCGCCCCAACCCCCAATTCTGGAGGATCGAGATTTTTCTGTAGGGGGTTTCTTCCCTTAGCCGATTTAATTAATATACGATCTCCAGAAATAACATTCAACCGAATACATTTATTTTTATGAGTAATTTCCATTAATGCCCTTTTATTATTATTAACTTTATCTGTTTTATAGGAGCTATTACTACACTTTTAAGAGATCTTAATTTATACACAGTTCTTTGGTCCAGCTTTCTTTGATTAATACACATTTTTTTGATCCATTCGAATGAAATACACCTATTTTAAATCAAATTTTATTTGAATTTTTTGGTAATCCACAGGTTTACATTCTAATTCTTCCTGGATTTGGAATAATTTCCCATATTATTAGCCAAGAAAGAGGAAAAAAGAAAACTTTTGAATCTTTAGGGATAATTTATACAATATTAGCTATTGGACTCCTTGATTTTATCGTATGGTTTTAATATATTTCATTATTTTAGTTTTTTCTTATTAATTAAGAGATTAACAATTTATTCTTATTTACAATATATAATATGTCATATATATATATATATATATATATATATATATATGTATGTATGGAGAGAGAGATAAATTTATAGCTTTCACGTAATATATATATATATATATATATATATATATCTTCATGTTCTTGTACTCAAATAAATTACGAGGTCAGACAATTAAGTAATGCGACCGATTTTTTTTCTCGGCCTATGGTAACACTGCGAACCTGTAACTCCGCCACCGTAATAGCAGATCCCTACTCTCTCGATTGAGACCTTGACCACCCTCGTATGATTATTTCTTCGCCAGCTGTTTAGTGTTTTGTAACAACGCGCGAGTAGTGCATGTCACGAAAATGGAAAAGAGAAATTTAGAGCAACGTCTCGAGCATTGTCTCGAGCAGGTTGAAAGTGATCCTACTCTTCTCGATCGAGTTATTACTGGTGATGCAAGTTGGTTCTTTCAATATGACCCCGAAACTAAACGACAAAGCCAACAGTAGCTGTCCCCTGGAGCACCAAGGCCAAAGAAGGCGAGAATGAGCAAGTCCAAAGTGAAAACCATGTTGATTTGCTTCTTCGACAGCAAAGGGGTGGTTCACAAAGAGTTAGTACCACCTGGACAAACCGTAAATCAAGCATTCTACCGCAATGTGCTCGAAAAATTACGAAAAAGGGTGCGCAGAGTGCGTCCAGAGATCGCGAAGGCTTGGGTTCTGCATCACGACAATGCTCCCTGTCACAGTGCGTTCAGTGTCTCAGTTTTTGGCGTCTAAAGGCATCGCAATGTTACCACAACCGCCCTATTCACCGGACATGTCACCCTGCGACTTTTTCCTATTCCCCCATATGAAAAAATTCGTCAAAGGTCGACATTTTGACTCCGTTGAAGATATCCAAGAATCTGTGACGAGGGTACTCGGAGAGGTCCCACAAGAAGTGTTCCAAAATTGTTACGAAAACTGGAAAACTCGCTGGAATAAGTGTATAGATGCGGGAGGGGACTACTTTGAAGGGGATCGCAGCGATGTACCTTAATTTTTAAATATACTCGATTTTTGAATTTTGTCGCATTAGTTAATTGTCTGACCTGGTATGTTTAACAAATTTTTCGGTTTATATAGATATTTCTAATCAAATTGGCGTTTAATGTAACGCATAACAATTTTTTATGCAATAATCCTAAATTATTGGGTTATTATCTGTATTTTTAAGAATTCAAATGTAATATTAAATATTTTAAGATGATTATGACTTATATTATTAATCTTTATAGTTATAATAAAAAAAATCTTGCGCTGAACAATCGTTTCGATTCAGTACTAACAAGCATCGATTGCGTTATGCAGACATTTGAATTTGATATTCAGCAATATCAGAAAACCTTTTTTTCAATTACTCTGCTAAATTGAAAATATATTGTAGTAATGAAATATTACTTTGTCTTTTAAGTCATAATACTGTGTAGGGTTAAGTATTAGTAAATTAAAAAAAAACTGTTTTTATAATACATAGTATTATTATAATCAATGACTAATTCAATACTATGAATGTACAGTTAAGGATATGTATATTGTAAAAAAATATTATTGTCTTTGTGTTTTGTTGACATATACATTAATAAGTTCTGCATTCGCCTTTTTGCTACAAGCATGAATAATTTTTAACTTTTACACGAGACTTACATATTTTAAATAATTGTATTAGGCTGGTAGAAAAATAATTGAGATTTATGGTTTTAAAATTCATATACATTTTTAAAGGTAATTGGTCCAGAACTGCTGGATGACTAACGACTAATTTTTGTGCAAGCTCTTGAATTGTTGTGCGTGGTTCTCATTTAACTAACTACTTAGTTGGTAGTTATGAACTGAAGAAGGACGCTCGCGAACTTCTTCATCTTCAAGACCCTTGTTCACAGCACCAAATTCTTAGAACCACCATATGTAGCATCGTACATTCCTTAACAGTACCTATACCAAAAGCATCATTTAGTTTACGAACAGTTTCTGCTGCTATACCACCCGTTTGGAACTCATATAAAAATGGTCTTATTTGCTTCTTTTCCAACTTCATTTCAATAGCCCAATTTGAAACAAAATTAATAATAAAAGAAAAGTCGATGTTACCAACATAGAGACCGAAAAATGTGTTTTAAAATGATATAAACAGGAACACGCCAAAATGACAGTTTTATTGAAAAAAAATTAGGTTAGAATTCAGAAAATAAAAATCACAATTATTTTCCTAGCCACATAATACATTAAATTGTTAATAATTGTTACCCGAGTCTTCTAAATTTCCAATTTCACATGAAAAAATAGCATTTAAGATTTAGACATGTTTATTTATATTTTATTTTAATACTATGTTCATTTTTGTATAAGAAGTTTACTGTATAGATGACAAAAACTTTTTAGAAAAAATAATTGAATTACAAAAAAGGTTGATACTAAAAAAAGTAAAATGAATTACAGTTACATGGATATTTTAATTATTATATCCAAAACTGAAATACTGACTATATTAAGTACAGGGTTATAATTATTATTTTATGTTACTTATGTTATATTAAAGAATTAGTTTTGAGTAGATTTTATACATGTACTTCATTTTTCTTTAAATTTTTCTCAATTTTTAGTTTTTAAAAAGTCATTTAAATATAGTGTACGCTTAAAATTTAATTATTTTTATATGTAAGGAAATATTTTCATAAAGTAATACAATAATATAATGTTTTCATATTAAAATAGTATATGCCTTTAAAATCAAATTAACTAAATGAGTACGTAAACTATAACAATTAAGGAACTTCTATGAAGTCATTATGAACAGTAAACTTTAATCAGATATATGTATCGTGTTGAATGAGGCATATAATTTATTGAAATATTTATAATGATTATATGAATCATCTCTGTACATTTTGATTTCTTTAATTATTTAAGAAAACTGATTGCTAAGAATTGAAATTAAAATGTTGTAATGTTAATATAATATACTGTTGATTGATTTTCGTTTATTTTAAAAACTATTGAATGTTTTAAATGCGGTAATACCTTGTACGGATAAAAACGTTGCGGAGTTATATAATACAAGTTCTTAAATACTTCTTGATTGCCATTTTTCATAACACAGCTACAAAACATTAAGTATATAATAGAAAAAAAAATGTTATCAATTATCAGGTAGGTTACGAGGGTCGTTTGATAAGTATGGTAAAAAAGCAAGTTAAACACCATTTTTGGAAAAAATCGATTTTCATTTTCAACAAAGTTTCATGAAGGCTATACACTTTGTTTAGCGAGTCTGAAAAATACACATTAACGGCAGCGATGACATACTTATTCCACGAAAATTTATTCCTACCGAGCCAAATTTTCAAATTTGGGAAGAGGGGGCCAAATTCGACGAATAGGGTAGATGAGGAATCGATTCAAAGCCTAATTCGGGCAATTTTGTCATTGAGACTGTCGATTTGTGGGACGGTGCGTTGTCTTGATGAAAGAACTTTCTTGTACACCAATCTTGGTCGTTTTTGTTTTAGCTCTTCTTTCAAACGGTCCAATAATGTTGCATAATAGCTTCCTGTTATGATTTTCGCTTCGTTAAGTAGTCGATCAGGATGATTTCTTGAGAATTCCAAAAAACAGTACCCATTACCTTTTCAGTCGACAAAACTATCTTCGCCTTCTTTCACCAATCATTGTCCACTGCTTTCACTGCTGCTTCGATTCAGATGTGTAGTGGTGGATCCACGTTTCATCCACGGCGACGAATTGATGCAAAAAGTATTGCTCATTTTTTCCATTTTTGCGGCAACTGCTACAATGCTCGCTTCAAACATTTGTAGAACGTGAACAATATGTCACTTATGGATGAAATTTCGCCTATGTTAGTTAGAAAAGTGACACCTGACTGGACGTTATCAAATGAATGGTGGCGTCATATCATCAAAATCTACAAAACTTATCAAACGACACATGTATTCTTTCTGTTAGCAGTTCCGAATTTCGGAACTCTTATTTATGCTCAATAATTTTTTTAGTAACACTTTAAAAAATAATGACTTCTATGCACCAATATTTACAGTGTGAAGCGCGTTTTGATAATTATACAAAAACATAGTATTTTTGATAGTATTTAAAAGGATACAGCTCATAGCTGGTCGCTGAAACGTTAGGTTAAAGAGATACAAAATCTTTTTTGTTCTGGATGTAGATCTTTTTTCTTCGGAATATTAAAATTTTAATTTAAACGTACGTATGAGAGAACGATGTTACTTTGAATCATATGAAACAATATACTATTAAAAATATTTTATAAAAATTTAAAAATGATATGAATTTTTTTATTGTTAAAAATATATTTTATTTAAATAAATATTTTAAATTTTTATTACAGTAGATTAACTCACATAATAATTATCTAGTACTATTTTCAAATTAAGACTATACAATTAATATTACAATGATATCAATTTTAAAATGTACTTTTAAATAAAGTCGTCTTTGAAAGTTTAATTTTGGCAAATTAAAATAATGTTTTAGTTGTCTGTTCTTATCTCTATGATTCCCTAAGTGTATTGGTTTTCTTTCAGATGACCGCACTTGAGTAGTACACTATTAAAAATGATTTGGCTCATAAACTATTTTCAGATAGCTTGCTAATGTATACGTATTTAACAAGCGACTTCAGTATAACACAAAAACGGACACTAATTGTAACAGAATACTGTTCAAGTGATTCATTGGAATTAAGATCATAGAAAAAATGAAATAAATTTGTTAGATATGTAATATAGAGTGAAATAAAACATTTCTTGAATCACTAGTAGTTTTTTTAAGGAGTGGCTAATATGATGAACGACGGATTATTTTGTAAATTATTTTCATTAAAAAAGGTCATAAGAAGATATAAGTAGTACTTTATAAACTTTTACAATAAAAAATATTCACTTATTAAAATAATATCAATGTTTTATAAACTTTTTCAATATTTCTTTTTATATATTTGTATATATTTATGAAAATAAATAAACATAATGACGAAAGAATTGGAAAATAATTGAAATAATTAATAACAAAATCTCTTTCTTATTTCGCCCATTAATTATACAAACAAAGTAGAAAAACAGACTCATTGAATACGAATAAAATGAAATGCGAAAAGAAAAAAGTACTTTATAGAAGCATTTTTAAAAGGAAGCGTTGTAAACGAAAAAAGCTTGGTTTGTGGGTTTGAAATGTTTTTTTGTCGAACTAATTAATAAGAAAGAAAAAAGCTCTAAAGAGTTTGAAAATTAGGGGTGAATTTCATTAAAGTTCGTCAACAAACGAAATAAGCGGCAGCTAAGTTTGTGTAAACTATCTTTAACACAATATTGTGTTGTCGGGTGTATTTCATGTTTGCTTGAAAATGTATTTACGTCTGCAAATGTTTTGTAAAATGCATATATATGTATGTATATATATATATATATATATATATATATATATATATATATATGTATGTATGGATATATATATATATATATATATATATGTGTGTGTGTGTGTGTATACGTATGTATGTGTGCCTGTGTTAGTATGTAGAAGTGAATATGTGTATGTCCGCGTTTCTCTGTGTCTGAATCTGTTCAAGCATGCAACCAGCAATGATTAGTCCGAGAAACAGAAGCGTCAGTAGTATTGAGATGAGAATGGCGTAGCGCTTCTTGTAACAACTGAACAGTCGGTTGCCGTTCTGAAATGAACCGCTTATTCGGTTGACTCGTGCTGGGCGTCGGGTCGGCTAGGGGAACGCAGCGGGGGCAATGCCCAGGTTGTCAACGCAAGACTCGAATTAACAAAGTTTGCTAACTAATTAAGAAAGTGTGCAGAGTTGACCTCCAGGGAGAATCAACGTCGGGTCAGGGGTCGAATGGTCTACACAACGCGTTCATGACTAACCTTTGACTTTGTGAGATTCTCAACTTGTCGTTTGTTGATTGAAACGTGTTACGATATATTGATTTTAATCTATGTTGAAAGTTGACGTTTATTCCAGTTTGTAACTCAGATAATATCTGTTAAATATATCTTACACATTATATTGTATTACGTACATACAAACTTTTATATGTGTACGTGGACATATAGTATACAAAATAAATTTTGAACAAAGTACTTAGAAAATATTAAAAATGTATTTTGTTTATTATTTAAATTACATTTTATCAAATGACAAAAATATTTAAAATTTTGAGCTTCTTTCCGATTTTTAAAATATATAATATTATAATAAATTATTTAAATAATCTGTTTTTTATATTTTGGCGACGAAAGTATAACTTACAGGAACATTGTTAGTGAGTTAGTTACGAAATGTTTAATGTGTTATATTAATAATGTTTTTGATTGTCCGAAGCAAAATAATATGGAATTGAAATTATCAAATAGTATTTTTTGTAAGATATACTAAAACATGAAATTTTACTTTCTTCATCATAGTTCATCGATAAAGTAGAGATTGTTCCTTCTGATTTGTATAAATACTTAAGAATCACATTCTAGTGTTTTTATCTAAGGAAGCACACCTTAGTAATATTGTAACCAATGATCATAAGAGTCTAAACTTTGTGAAGAAAATAAAGATGACTTGTAATTTTTTTTAAAGTAAAAAAAACATATTTGAAAATACTGAGGCTGTTACTAAAGTACGAGTGGAGCATATAGAATCAAATTGTACAAAGCTCTGCAGGGAATGATTAATTTTATGTAAAAACTATTGCACTTATCTGTAACCTATTCGATAATATATATTTTTTTTTAATTATTTGTTTTAAAGAAACAAACGTAGATTACGAGGAAAATTTGTGAAAAATAAAGTCTTATACTTTTTTGAATTACTGTCACCAAATTTGCTGTTTTATGCTACTGTATATAGAGTTAATATTATTAATGTGAGAAAATTCTACAAAAATAATAAAAATGTGTTAAAGATCATATTATAACTTTATGTTAGGTTGTTAGGAATATATTTTTTCTGAATTCTAACTTTAATTTTTTTAAATGAAAGGTGATTTCATCGTATTTATGTTAACATTATTTTAAAGTGCATTTTTCGTTCAGTATTTTGATAACATCGACTTTGGTTTTATTATTATTTTTTCTTCAAATTGGGATGTTGAATCAAAGATGGAAAAGGAATGAAATAAGAGCAATTTTTAGTTTAAAATGGGCGGTAATGTAGCAGAAACTTTTCGTAAACTAAACCATGCATTTGTGGTAGCTACTGTTAAGGAACGTACACGGTTTAATTTGGACACGAGCGTTTCTATGAAAATCTAATTTAGAATTACTATATATATATATATATATATATATATATATATATATATATATTTACTTAATTTCTAATGCATGAACATTTTTTTCGTAGAAATAAGTATTTTTTGAACTAATTTCTTCTGTGTTGGTTATACTTTAAATGACAAAAATACAAACAAAAGCTGAACATTTTTGTCCTTCCTTCTAACTTCATTTTGTTAATTCTTGTGTCAAATAAATTGGTGTATCTAATCAGACAAATTTGTTTAAAACGCAAACTGCATATTATTTAAATTCATTCTTTATCCATTTTTTTAAAGATATAATTGTGTGCTACAAGCTAACTTAGTACTCAAGTAATGGTTTCACTTATGAGAAGGCAAGTAATAAATAAAAGATTTAAATAACTAATTATACAAGATAATATTGAAACAACTCTTATCCTAAAATGAAACACCCTGAAACCATTGTCTATTTTCTATATAAAGTAACAAATAAATCTTACGTATATTAGTTTTACAATTAAAAAATATTAGTAACATATAGTTTGATTGAAACAAACTAAACTTTAATAATTTATGTATATTATATATATAAATATATATATATGTATATATATATATATGTATATATATATTTATATATGTACATATATGTGAATTAAAGTATAATAATTATAATCAGTATGAATAATTATTTTGTATAAAAGTAGTATTTTTTTCGTTGTGGAAGTTCTATCCATCGGTATTTGTAATATTTGCTAGTAAATTTGAGATACAGAAAATGCTTAGTTAAGTTCATAAAGTTATCATCCGCTGAATTATTGTCGTTTATTCCATTTTACATACGGAAGTAATTTTTGACAAATTAATTTTATACACATGGTAATATTTGAGACTTATACAAAATTGTAAATTGTTAAATGTAAGGAAAAAAATGAAGCGAAACATTTAAATACTTGTATCTATATATTCTTCTTTATTTTTCGTTAAAAATTTTCCAATTATTTACCTTTTGTTTTGTATATTTACTTTTGATTTAAAATTATATGTACCAAAATAATGCGTGATAAAAATTATGAACATAAATAAGTTTTTCATTGTTTTCTAATAATATATGTTAGTATATGTGAAAATTAATTGAGGAGGTATTGGATTGTTTGCAAATGAAAATGAATATAACATAACATTAAAAAACAACTTTCACCGTTTTTTATATGTATATATATATATATATATATATATATATATATGTTAGGAAAATTAAACAGTCAGAAAACAACTTTTTAATCTTATGAAAAACGAGATAACTAGAAAACTACGTAACTCGAGAAAACTGATTTATAATGAAGTTACCGCGTGAATTTTATTTGAATGTATTGTCTACAAAAAAAGAACTAATTCCATTTCGAATTAAAGTATTAATCAAGTTACAACTATTTTAATTTCGAGTTTAATTTCTCAACTTGAGAATGAATTACCATAAAATTCAATTATATAATTCCCTGTATGATCCTAATGCATCCAAAAGCATAAATCAATTTAATACAGACTTCGTCCTTTTACGCCTTACTGTTAAAACACTCAAATAACCATAATTTATCCTTTTACTTTCCCGTTGTCATATAGAGTGCCGATAATAACTGGTTCGAGTGCGCGACAACGACGAACGTACGGGCCACATGTTCCGTCTGGCATTGTTTATTCTATCGTAGAGTATAATTCGATGCAGTTTCATTACGCGCTCCTTTACAAAAACAGCTTACGGACTGAGAAAGGCTGCAAGTGGACATTTCTGTAGTACACATGGCTTCCTCCAATGGCCATTGGTTTCCGTAAATAAATCCCGTTTTATAAACCCGTAGCTTTGTTTCAATGTATCTCTTCTAACAATCATTATCGTTTATTAGAACAGAACGTATACAGATTTCAACAGACAGAAACTATTTCTCATCTTTTTCTCTTGCAATCGTAACGAAACGATTCGCGAATACTTTTATAAAGGTTTTCCCGCGATATAACGTTTGCTTACTTATAAAATTGTAGAATGGCCAATAAGGATTTCTTTCTCGGACCTGTTCAGTTGATGTTTAATTAAATCATCTCTCTTTGTCCGTTCGTACGAAGCAGTTTCGCGATAATTACAACAATGTTTGTATAAAATTAAGCCATGCAAAGTATTAAGGACTTAATTCTGCAGAACTGGATTTCGGAATGTTGGTGTAAGGTAAAAAGGGTACAATATCTTTATGTAAATCCTTTTTCTCTTTCATTAATATAGGATAAATATATACGAATGATAAATATTTTATTAAGAAATTTTTAATGGTTGCGGATATAGAGTTAAGCTGAAACAAAAAAATGGAAAAAAAACTGCAAATTGTTGACATAAATATTCGCAAAAAATTGAAGAAAAGTTACAAAACTGGAAAAATGTGTAATGGTGTAACTAAATTATGCTAAAAATTACATAGAAAACATTATTATATGAACAACTTTATTTTCCTAAAGTAGAGATGCTTTTGTACCAAAATGATTTATATATATATATATATATATATATATATATATATATATATATATATATATATATATATTTTCATAGGCTTTCGACAACGAGAATATTTCAATAAGTAAAGTTTACATACTGATGTATATATATATATATGTGTGTATGTGTGTGTGAGTGGGAGTATGTGTATGTGTGTGTGAGTGTAGGTGTATGTGTGTGTGAGTGTGAGTGTGAGTGTGGGTGTATGTGTGTGTCTGTGTTTTATTAAAATTTAAAATTAATATGTAAAATATATTTATTGTGCCATTTATTTAGTCGATATATTAAGCATTAATAGTACAAATATTTCAAATAACAATACTTTAAATAACTAAAAATAAATTACCATCAAAAAAAAAAATAACCACAGAAAATAGCTAGTATATTCGCATTAAATCAGATGTATGCCATTAAAAAAGACAAAGAATACTTGATGATATTTTTTATTAATGATGATTTGTTTGAGTGTAGTGTGTTCATAGTGAAGTATGTAAAAATATTAATTTACTAAACCGCAGAAGTAGTTGGATGCGATACTAGCATTTTTTATTTAAAAAAAAACTTACCACAAAAACAAATAATATACAATTATTTACAACAAAAAAAATTGTACGATTAAGTTTTATTTTAAAGAAAAGTATTAGGTTGGTGTAAAAATAATTACGGTTTTTTTCATTTTAAGTTTGGTGCTGAATTTTCTAGTTACCCTTATCTTTTGTTACATTCATGTGATACATCATTGTATTCAATGAAATTAGCACTACTGATTTGTCTTTTGTTTTCAGTCTTTAGTATTGTTGGATATATTTATTAAATTAGTCGTGGAAAAAAGCAAATTCACGCGATTTTGTTGTATGAGTTTAAATTGGGACATAAAGCAACAGAAACTGCTTAAAATATCAAATTTATTTTTGACGAGGAGTCAATTAGTTAGAAGCACCAAAGCAGATTCCTAAAACGAACCATCATCAAAAAAAAAAAATTATGGTCACTATTTATTGACCACGGTAAGGGGCATAATTCACTACAATGTCTTTAATCCTGGAAAAACAATAACAGCAGAAAAATATTGTCAAATAATTGAAAAATGCATGAGAAGTTGCATCGTTGACGGCTAGCATTAGTCAGTCGAAGAGGAACGATTCTTCTTCATGGGAACGTCCGACTATATGTCTCACAAATGACTATAATAAAAAAATTAAGTGAACTTGGATATGAAACCTTACCTCACCCGCCTTATTCTCTGGACCTGTCTCCGACAGATAGACATTTTTTTAAACATTTGAGTAATTTCTTACTAGTGAATATTTTAGATATTTTAGATTAAATTATTTAATATATATCTTTTAAGTTAAATATTTTCTTACACAAGTTAATTTAAATATTTTGTGTTTTTCTCATAATAAATATATATATATATATATATATATATATATATATATATAATAAATTCAACTTTATAATTTATTGTTCGCAGAGTTAGAGACCCTTCTGTTGTTTAATATATAAATGTATATATATATATACAAATATATGTATATATATATATATATACATAAGTTAGAATAAAATGAAATATATTCTTAAATGTAAACAAAGAAAATTATAATTTGTACAGTTTTATCATTTTATTCATAAGTTTTTTAAATGTTAACATTTATATAAGTGAAGAACACTTTTAAAAGTTCTTTATGTGCGTTCTTGAAGCCCTTATCTTGTATAAAAGTTTTTTCTACATATATTAATATTTATATATATATATATATATATATATATATATATATATATATATATATATATATATATATAAACAGCAGCATTAGCAGACTCATTCGATCTATTGCCGGATAAAGGCCTCTCCAAATCTTTCTAGTAAATTCCTCTCTTTTCTATAAATTTCAAATAAATTTTCTTGTGTCCTCAGCCCATCTGTTTATTATTATTGTTATTATTATTATTATTATATATATATATATATATATATATATATACATATATATATATATATATATATATAAAGGTGGTGCAAAATGAACGAAGGTTTTTAAACATTAATATTTTTTTGGTTTTGTAGTATTTTTTATCTTTTTTTAATTTCCCAAAATATAGTAAAAAATGTGGAATTTTTCTTGAGTACACATGAAAAATGACGTGTGCACTATTTTCGGCTTCACAAAGTCGAGCTCTTTTAAGGCATTTGCCACCACTTTTCTTAGAATTTCTAGACACAATGTTCGAATTTCTTCTCGAACGTTGTTTTTAATTTGTATGATAGTTTTTAATTTATTGATGTATTTTTTACAGTATTTTTTTTTGATAATTTAAGTAATACAATAAAGATAGTAATACTTCCACTATAATCTATGCTAAAAAATATTGGGATTTCTTAAATCATTTTTGAAACTCTGATGTTTGTACGAAGTAGTTTTAGGTATGTTCGGCTAATCTTACTATGTCTAAATATATCGAGGAACGAGATTGTATTAAATTATGTTTCAAAAACGAAGAAATTTTTTGTGGTGATACGTTTAAAATGTTCGAAAAAGTATTTAGTAGTGAGTGTATATCGAAAATACGGGTATACCAGTGGTACACTTTGTTTAATAAGAGTCGAGAGTCGGTAGAAGATAATCTTCGTTCGGGACGGCCGTCGACAACAACCGATGAATAACATGTACAAAGATTTAAATATTTGATCTTGAATGATGGCCGATTGACTGTACGAGAGACTGATGATGATGTCAATATATTTTATGGATCTTTACAAAATATCTTGACCGATATTTAGAATTTGAAACGTGTTGTAGCGAAACTTGTTCCAAGAACGCTAAATTTCAAGTAAAAGAGAAAGAAAGATATTGTCGCCGAAATGATAACTGAAGAATCTAAGCATCTCACGTTCATGAAATGCATCATAACTGGAGATGAGACTTGGGTTGACGGATCTGAGGTAGAAACAAAGTAGAAATTGTCCGAATGGCAAAGTAAAGGCGAACCGACACCGAAAAGAGAGCGACAAACTCGATCAAATATCAAGGTTCTCTTAACTGTTTTCTTTGATTATCGTGGTGTGGTTCACAAGTAACTCCTTACAGAAGGTCAAACAGTCAATAATAAATATTGCTTAGGTGTTGTAAAGCGTTTCAGTAAACAATGGCCGGAATTATGAGCAAGCAACTAATGGATTTTACATCACGATAATGCCCCGGCTCGCATTTCAATTTTTGTCGCGATTTTTTAACAAAAAGTTGGCCAACAACATCCCGCATGCCACTTATTCACTTGATCGAGCCCCGTGCGATTTTTTTTTATTCCTAAACTCAGATTTCTACTACGAGGAAGATGTTTTGATTCGGTTGAAACAACAAGCAAATATTCGCTGGACGAAATAAGACATATACTATTAATTGACTACGATCGTTGTATCGAAGATTGGTTGAAACGTTGGAAGAAGACTATTACAAACAATGGAAAATACTTTATAGTAGATAAAATATTTTATTTGAATAATCAAAAATTTCCTTTTATTTAAAAATTCCTGGAACTTTATCATCAAGGTAGTGTGTATATATATATATATATATATATATATGTATATACATATACATATATATATATATATATATATATATATATATATATAGTACATATTGAAAATCTACTTCCATTTAAACAATAAAATGCAATACGATACAATAAGAAAAAATAATTACCAAGTTATAAAGTTTATAAAAGATTAGATAGTATCATAAAACACTGTTATAAAAATTTTTATAACGTATAACAATAATATATATATATATATATACATGTATGTATATATATATATATATATATATATATATATATTTGAATAGATTTATATTTTCTAAATGAAACAATAATCTCATTTCAAGTTTAACACTTTCTTTTGAAATACTGTTGAAGTACAGAAGAATAAATACAAAGGTTACTATTTCAAGATAGAGATAATAACGAAATTGAATTTTAACAAAATGGTGTTCAACTTCAACGAAACTCTCCATGAAACAAAAGAACGAGAACATGATAATAATGTTAAATTGTCAAGTGAACATTATCACTTTTCACAAAACACAAATAAATAAAATACGCTACGAAATAGATTTCACGGACTTTCACGGCTGTATTTAGTTAAATGAAGTCGTACAAATTGCGCCTATTCAAATTTATGTATATTATAACCATTTATGTAATACGTGAACAAACCAATACTGTGCAGGTCAAATCGACTGGTGTTTTGGGATGTGACCCTCGTAATCCACAATCGTTATTATTTTAGTTAAATTCAAATATTTGATTCGAGTTCGATAATGTTTGATAATTCACCTGTATTACTTTTAATTCTTTACGAGAATAATATTTTTGCACCGTTGTATTATTTACATAGTCTGTATGAAAACTTTAATGGAGGTATGTTAATTATGCGTTTATATTATATATATATATATATATATATATATATATTAAGATATTAAGATATTGTAATAAAAACAAACTTAAAATGTTATCTTTAAAATGGTGAAATTTATTTCTTAACTTCATCACAATTTACAATTTATTCAAGTGTGACAAATTTAATCATCTTGTACATGAAAAAAGTTGATGTATTCCTTTAACTAGTCTTTCATGGCAGCTTTAACTTGATGGTTAGAGTCAAAATTCCTTAGAGATCACTATGTAGGGCTAGAAATAAGCAGCATTCAGATAGAGAAAGGCTCAGACTGTGAGAAAAATGTAAAAGAATATGAAATTTGTTTCTCTTCAAGGATGAGTTTTGATGTGTCTGGGATGGATAATTTCTTCGTTTAATGGTTTTCTTGAATTAATTAAGTACATCTCTTCAACTTCCTCGAAATTTCAAAATTGATTTATGAGTTTACACTTGATATTTATTTTCCAACTAACTTATCCATTCCAGAAGATTGTTTCATATTATCTTCCTTCAAAACGTTGATTTTAAACTTTTTTACTCAAGCGACGTGTCATGGTGATACTAATGCGATTGCTGCTGGTGAATATTTGTGGATGACAAGTTTTCAACTGTAGTAAAAAGAATAATGTCATATTACATTAAGTGCACGGACAGTATCTGTACTTAGTTTCTTGTTTACCTGCACAGCGTTGCATCCATTGTAACTAGACTGATACATCTATACATATTTATACAAGATAATTCTTTTTAGTTTTCCTATATATATATATATATATACGTGTGTGGGCTGTGATAATAATAGCCGGAAAGAATTGTTTTCAAATATTGTTACTAACTACCGCTTAACTATTAAATAGGAATATATTGCAAAAGTAAAATACAATAGAATAGAAGTTCTTACACTAACAATGTTATGTGCATCTTGGTACTACATTACTCCTAACATGTTACCAATTCTATTACACACTGATGCATTTACAATTATTTTAAATTCGAAAATTATTGATTACATACCTGCTGTGACTTTTCCTCTTACTTTTAGATTTAACAGCATTTCTTCGTCTTTGTCAACATTACTGTTTTTTTTTTCAACAACTTATACTAGAATGTAACGTTACGTTCTTAAGAGCAAGGTATACTTAATAATAATGTTTAAGAATTGTTAACTATATATCATTTCATGTCTATGACACAACAAATGTATAAATAACGGTTTAATAATAGGTGTAGCGCTGTAAAGGAAAAGTGATTCTTGTGTTTGAATTATTCAAAATATAATTTCATGTTGATTGTCAAACTTATAAGTGACAATGTCATCTGTAGATGTTCCATATTTGAAGAATACCAGGACGTAAAATTTACTATTATTTATTTTTTTATGACTGATGTGTTTATTCGGTTGAATTAAACCTTATATTTATATATAAGGTTGGTAGAAAGTTAATTTATGTTTATGATCTGCAAATCCATATACATTTTTTAATTTAAGTAGTTTTAAATGCTCCAGAACTGTTAGATGACTAACGCCCAACTTTTGTGCAAGCTCTGGATTTGTTGTGTGTGGTACTGATTTAACTGACTCTTTCAGTTAGTCGTTATTTACTGAATAATGATGCCCGTGACTTTGAAATATATGCCCGTGACTTTATCTTTAAGGTTCTCGTCCCCTGCACGAAATTTTTGGAACCGCTATTGCACCGGACGGTCCTTATCAGTACCCACACCAAAAGCATCGTTTAGTTTACGAGCAGTTTCTATTGCTTTACCACCCGTTTTGAACTCGTACAAAATTTTCTCTTACTTGCTTCTTTTCCATCTTTAATTAAATAGACAAATTTGAATCAAAATTAATAATAAAACCAATGTAGATTTTGTTAAAATACATTGTGAAAAATGCACTTCAAAATGATATTAACATGAATAGGATGAAATGATACTTTCATTGAAAAAACATGAGGTTAGAATACAGAAAAAAAACCAGAATTATTTTCCGCCAATCTAATATATATATATATATATATATATATATATATATATATATATATATATATATTTATAAACGTTCATTTCTTATCGTTAGTTTAGAGAATCATAAAATAACTTATTATTTTTAATATGTTTAGTTTATAATATACAATCAATGTTTATCTATAAAATGTCATATTTATACCAGAAAGTAATGATTTTTAATATATTTTTAAAAGTATATTTTGATTTTAACAATCACTTTGATGCAGTTTCAATGAATAATTTTAAATTTATTTTTTTAATATTTATTTTTATGTGATAGAATTTTTTTGAACGTTTAAATTAATTCAGAGAGATGATACGAGTATCACCGTAACCGATTAGTGAGAGTGATTTAGTGTTTAATTATTATAAAACTGCTTGTATCAATGTATATAAACAAAATAAAAGTATACGGTTGATTAATTAGGCAATTTCATCTTAGTTCATCACAATAGAGAGCAAAAATGCGATTTCTAGATGATCACTTTGGGATTTAACTCACATTGGGTTAACACTTTCAAATGAAACAACCTGTTTGTGTATTATTGTATCAAATTAGGATTCGGAATTTTTTGCAGACATATTTTTAATTATACATACCAAAAAATACAAATGCGCATAAAAAATATTTAATATACTTTTAAAAATAAAATAAAAAAAATAATTTTTTAACAATTGATCATTGATAATTTTGATTGTGACTTATTTATAGCTCAATGGGAATACTACCATCCTTAGAGTGCTAAAGTAGAGAAAAATTGAAAGATAGAGAAAAATATAGGTTTATCTGTATATAAGTGCTATGAAGACAATGGAATTGCCGTCGAAATGCTCATAACACACAATAAAAAACAATCAATTAATTTTATTATTCAATATTTTTCATCAGATTTTTTTTCTTGTTTGCAACATGAGTAGAATTTTTTTTTATGGAAGTTAATTTTTGGTTTTTTTGTTTTTTGTTCTTTTTTTAATGTCATATCAATGCCATTTCTTTAAACAAATGTTCATTAGTTAATATATAAATTAATCTATGATTTTCAAATATTTGCATATTCGTTCATAAATTATTTTTATAATAATAGAATGTAAATATATTTAGATTTTTTACTTTATTTTTTATATTAAATTGAACACAAATTATATATATATATATATACATATATATATATATATATATATATACATACATACATACATACATACATTAATACAAATATTTATCTGTTTATTGAAAATGCTACAATCTCACAATACACTTTTCGATTGCCTTGATCATTACAAATAATATCAACGAAAGTTTTTTTATAATGAAATTAACGTGAATGATTATATAGAGAAAAAAGTCGAGAACTATTTCTTCACTACCGAAACACGTACTGGATTATTTATGTATTGAAAGACAATAGGGAAAGGTTGAGGGTAAAATATCGGGATATCGAGATTAGGGAGATAGTCGGTAGCAAAACGTGCGTCAAGGGTCCACCCTTGAGCAGCACTTATGATATACAAACACACGCTTGCAGATGAAAATGTCCCAAGCATAGCTATGTTATGTATGTGTGTTCTTGAATATAACGTAGGCGGACAACTTGTGGATTAAACTTGTCGATATTTGGTTCAGTGTGAATTGTAACGTCATTATGGAATTCTGGAGGATAAAGATTTTAATAAATAGATATATTTCTGTACATACACACACACATGCATACATATGTATATATATATATATATATATATATATATATACATATAGGTCAGCTAATATTATTTTAATATATATTAATAAATATTTTATTTTATACTTAATATTATATTTACTATATTCGACACATATTTTTTGTTTTTTTATAATTTTACTGTATATATATATATATATATATATATATATATATACATACAGTAGATATAAATTATACACTCAAGTAATCAAGTAAAATGTAAATAGTGAACACTGATCGTGTGACTGATATCAACCAATTAGAACAGAGATCACGTGACCGAAATCAACTAATCAGGGCGAATAAAACACACACATAGCTTCGGGACCATTTTTTAGTTACATATATATATATATATATATATATATACATATATATATATATACATATATATATATATATACATATATATATATATATATATATAAGTCTAGTCAAACTTCTACAACTTTTTTCTCCAAATATTTAGCAAAAAGAGAAAGAACTTATTATTAGTATTGTGTAAGGCAAATTAGACTACATTTATAGAATCTTGAACGCCTTTGATTTTCAACATATAGATCAATTTTATCATCTTTAAAGTAAGATGGATATTTGATGGAAGTTTGTATAAAAAAAAGTATGTACTAAAGTGCTTTATTTAAAACACAACAATTTTCAAGATATTAACTAATTTCAACCCAAAGTTTAATTACCAGCATGTGTAAACTATAGATTATGCAAAAATAAACTCAAAGAAAAATTGTGATATATGATTTATAAATTATTTTAAAGATTTTTTTATGTAACCTTACTAAATTTTATCACTAAGCAAATTTAATTAATAATTTGGTAAAAAATAAATTCCTTGTGAAATATTACCAACCAGAAATTGTAGAAAGCTACTAGGAAAGTTATTGAATAAAGGTGACATCTGTATATTCATCAATATTTCTGATTATTTTTTTAGATTCTTATTATTACAACACATGTTAAAAGAAAAAAAATTTTTAAATACATATGCCTAAAAAAGTGTTTATAAAAAAATTTCTTGGACTGTGATGATCAGGAAAATGGAACTAGATTATCTTTTTCACTTTATTTCAGACATAGAAGTCTTAATATTGATATCAAAATGGATGGAAACTACTTCTATAGATTTATTTCGAAAATTTTCTTGACAATCTTGTCTCAAGAAAGGAGTGTTAGTAGTATCAAACAATTTCTTGTTTATTTTCTTACTGAAGCAAATAACTAAATTGGTAGTTAATGTTTTAAATTATTTTATTTCATTAATTTTGTAGACTTTGGTAATGTACCTAAATAAATATTTTGATCAATTCACTACTTTTTACTGACTGATGTCTCACAACTACCGCTTACATTTTTTATAATTAATGCATTTGGTGTATCTTTCAAAAACTAAAATTTCAAGATAATTTATTATCACTCAAATATTATGTCCCAATTTACACTTTACATTTTTAATATTTAGTGTTTTCCTACTATCGTTAACTTTTATCAAAAACAAATTATGGCTGTTTTTGAGACTCATTTTGTATTTTCCTTGATTTTTGAATGCTGTATAATTTTAATAACATATAATACATTATGTTATCAACATGTGTATAAGCAAAAATCTAAAATAAATAATAATTTAGTGAATATTTTTAACCGAAAATCTTGTTGTGGTTTGAGGAGGGGAAAGAAGAAAAAAAGAATTCATTTGTGAAAGTGAATTTATCTATGTGTCAGAACTGTTATTGTGATTATTTTTATACTTACCAAGTTTTTACGATTTTGTATATATATAAAACATTTTTTTTAATTCTTCAACTAAATGGAATATTTACTAAAAACATTGATATATGTATATACGTATCTATTTAAAAAAACTCAGATAGATAATTATTTAAAGTTTTGATGTTACTTTTGCTTTAAAATGTTCATCTTATGAATCGTTTATAAAATTACAAATATAAAAATTATATATTTACAAATATAAAAAATATATACAAGTACAAAATATAAAAATTTCGTTTATAAAAGAGAAACCCTGAATGAATTTGAACCCTGAATTGAAGTACCCTGATTTAATGTTTTATAAATTTCAATGCTTAAAATACTATTTTGAAATAATTACAAATTGCTTATTAAATAGTAGAAGTGAAATTAAGCCCAAAGCCCCATGTTACCGAAAAGTCGACAATTTGGTGCTCTGAGGACTATAGCGTTGCCATCAAAATGCGTATAAGCGGCAATCGAAAACATTAAATAATAGTTTATTGGTTACTTTTATTGTGGAGCGAAGGAAGTAATTTGTGAATGTGAATTTAGCTAATGTTAAAAGTGTTATTTTGGTTTTAAAATTATTTTAATTTCTTATTTTTTCTATATAAATATTTATTCTACAATCTTGAATATGAAAATATTTCAGTAATAGTAGGTTGTAAGGAAAATAATTGTGAATTTTTTTCTGGATACTAACATCAATTTTTTCAATGAAAGTGTCATTTCATTGTGTTCATGTTAATATGATTTTAAAGTACAATTTTTGATCAGCATTTCGGTAAGATTGACTGTTTTTTTTATTATTTTTTCTTCAAATTGGGTTATTAAATTAAAGATAGAAAAGAAGCAAATAAGGGCATTTTTTATGAGTTCAAAACGGGTGGTAAACAGCAGAAACTGCTCGTAAACTAAAAGACGATTTTGGTACGGTTATTGCTAAAGAACATATGGTTCAATGGTGGCTTCAAAAAATCGTATTGGGGATGAGAGCTTTGAAGATGAAGAAGTTTGCGGGCGTTCTTCATTTATTCATAAAGACCAACTGGAAGCGTTACTTAGATCAGAACCACGGACCATTCGATAGCTTGCACAAATGTTAGGCGTTAGTCATCATCAGTTCTGGACCACAAGGAAAAAATGTATATGAATTTGAAGGTCATAATTGCAATTTTTTGCTACCAACTTTATATTTTTCTACCGGAGATTCTACAAGGTATTTTGTTTTCAGTTCAAACTTTGTCTGTTTCTTGATCAAACACCTCCCTATTAAATTAAATATTGTGTATATGTCAAATGTGTATACTTTTATACTATATCAATTAATATTCTAGAAAATATTTTTTTCTGCTACCTTTGTTGACTTATTTATAACTACATTCCATAGTATCTTTCTATTGTTAATTTTATTTCTAATTCTGGATTCAGTTAATTTTGTTATGGTATTCTTTTATCCTTTCAGTAGAGGTTAGAATATAATGGTTTTCATTTCTCATTTTAAAGAAACATTTTTATTTTTCAAACAATTCAACTTCAATTGTGTAGATAAATTTTGTTCTTCCATTTTTGACAATTGATCTACTATTTTATAAACATTTTTTTCTAAATTAACTTTTCTAATTAATCTTATAAAATATAATTATTGATAAACATAGTATAATGTTATAGCTAAAACATTTTCTATATGTTATAATATTAAAAAAAATCATTTTTTTATAAGAAAATCAATTAATGTTTAATTCTTTTTATTATTTTATGATTTTTTTCTTCAACATTGCATTTTATGCATTAGTATATAAAATTGTGTAGAATTAATGCTTGAATATTTCACTGTCTATAATTAGATGATTGTTAGTTAATTTGTGAGAACAGTTCATATATTTTCTGTGAAAAATTGATCTTCCAATAATTTATTTCGAGTTTTGTTAATTATTTAATAGTTTAAAAAAATCAAGTCTTATTTATAACGAACATGATATTGTGTATTATAATATATTTTGAAAATTAAATTTTGTTTAAGTAATTGTGCAGAACTTATTAATATTTATGCGATTATTTTTTAAACAATATACTTTTTATTGTGTTGTTTAAATGTGGGTGCTATTTAATAATTTAGATAAAATCTATGATCTAAAAATAAACAACGTAAATTATTTCAGTTGTTTTTATAATTCCTGTTAAAAATCAGAAAAATATTGATATTAAAAATAGTATTGTCTATAATTTAACAAAGACATACATCATATCTTTTAGTAAAACATATTTATACATTTACTTGAATAGTACATGAATTTTCTCAGTTATTTTAAAAACAAAACTCTAGAACACCAATAAATAAAATTAAACGTTCGTATATTGCAAAATTGTTGTTCTTTAAAAATAACGATTGTTAGAAAAACAAAACATAAATACGTAAAGAATACATTTTAACGTACATATTTACTTTTATATTTTATAATAAACAAGAACACGGTAAGATTGTCAACAGAAAAAAGAAACGGGTTAAATTATGCAAAAGAGACGTAATAACTTCCCAACGTACAAGAGTATAAAATACTAGTAATATATCAGTCGTCAAAATTCACGGCTGTTGAGAATAAGACACTGAAACTTTTGTTTGCATATTGTTGTAGACAAAAGATATTAAAACTAGCTATTCAGCACCAAGTTACAGACTTTTTGTATCGTTCCATTGTGTTACGACGGAGAACAAGTTTTTTTTTCTTAATGGAACAACGAAATATGACTTGATGGAAATGTTAATTATGACCGAGACTCGAAGTTTATATTGCTGTTTTATGTAAAAACGTAGATTTTTAAATATACAATTAATTTATATTTCCAAAAATACAAATTATATATATATATATATATATATATTATAGTCGCACGAGGTACAACTATTCCGCTGTGCCAATTTTCATATTAGCTTTATTCAAAGACATCTATACATGTAAAATATATATCTGCAAGTGTTTTCCTCAACTGAATTTTATTAAGTTAATGTAATCGTATTCTAATATGATCATTTAAGCTCTTGAATCATTTTTTCTGTAGCTAGATAATACTCATTATAACAATTATAATTAATGACACAATAGGTGATACCGGCCATAGATTTTATTAGTTTAAAAGTACATTTTGTATTGGCCAGGAAATTATTTCGATGCGTTCATACATATTCTGAATTTACAAATAAAAGATATTAAGCCTGATAAAACTGTTTAAAACAGAAAAAGCTATTTATTTGAGATTTAAAGTATTATTAGGTGTGAATTTAAAGAATAAAACAGTTTCACTAGCATAAAACTACTCACTTGCCTTTCATTCTTCTATTATTTGGGGTACTAACTTAATACAGTCGTCTCTATTATTTTTTCATGTTCGACTCATATCTGTATATATATATATACATATATATATATATATATATATATATATATATATATATATATATTCCCTAAGACGATATTATTATGTATGTGAAATAAGTAAATTAAAATTTGGGTACATTAAATATTTTTCATAAGAAAAGTCACAATTTTAACCGTTTTTAATTGGCAACACCGTTCTTATTATTAGCATACTTTTGTTTCTTTAGTGATTAAACCACTTTTTAAAAAAATATTCTACATTTTGGTACTTATGAATTCAGTGCCACTTATAATGGATTATAAAAAAATACTAAAGAGTAAAAAAGTTTTAATAATTTCTCAGATAAACTGCCAACCAAAAATTTACTATATTTTAATTTTATGTCATGTAAGTACAAATAATCAAGATAATTTGAACAATTTTGTGATATGATTTACATTAGCTACCAAAATTTACATTAGATATAAATATTCTTTATTTGTAAGTAATTATATCTTTTATTTCGATGTTTTAATCAAATTCTTCACAAATAAATTTTTGTCTCCAATATATATATATATATATATCTTGGGCCATTCCATGAATAATGCAGTATTTTCATATAGAGAAAAATGGATGATTTATTGTAATAACGTATCAAGATACATATACTGCTCAATTGTACGTAACATTCTCTTAGTCTTATTGTGGAGAATGAACAGTGCTCATGCAATTTACAAGAAAAAAATATTTGTCATCATGGAAGTGTCAAAAGAGCATATTAGGCATATTTGCTTTGGGAGTTTTGACAGGACAATAAAGCTACAAATGCAGTAAAAAAATGTGTGAAGTTTATGGTTCAGATGTTTTTAGTCTTAGCCAAGCACATAGATGATTTCAACGATTTCAGTCCGGGAACTACAGCCTTGAAGATGAAGATAAGTCAGAATGTTCTCGATAGTTTGATGATGAGATCCCGTGAACAATAATGGAACACAATCTTAGTTCAACGATAGAAAAATCGGCCAAGAAGCTTAAATCAACACAATCAGCTATTCATCGGCACTTGAAAATGATTGGCACGGTTTCCAAACTTGGTCGGTAAGTTCCCCACGAGTTATCGAACGTTAACTTAAAACAACATGTGGATATTAGCTCTTCTCGTCTATGCTGATTGGAAAATGATCTGTTTCGAATTGATTTGAGACTGGTAATGAAAAATGGATTGTTTATGACAATATTAAATATCAAAGATAATGAGTTGACCGAAACGAAACATCATCTTTAATTACGATAAGAGAACTTCATCAAAAAAAGCTTATTTTGCTTATTTGGTGGGATATAGAAGAAATCCATTACGAGCTATCACCAGGGAATCCAACCATCACAAAGAAGTTGGATTATGAACAACTAATACGGATAAAGCAATCAATTGATTAAACATAGACATTAGCTAAAAAAGCCGTTATTTTTACCACATCAACGCCTAAGCTCACACTGTACGCAAAACCCACCTAAACTGAGGGAAATTGAATGGGAAGTTATGCTATATATATATATATATATTTAAGGTATATAGATGTCTTTAAAGTGATACTTTTTATTCAAAATACATCATTAAGAATGTTTTTCTTTTAATTTATTAGGGGGATTTGCCCCATGGTCGCTTACACATCTTCTCCCTTAATAAATAAAAGAAACTAATAAATTATACACGCAATTAGTTTCCGTAAAATGTAATCATTTTTATTAAAAAAGTTTATAGAAATTAACAAAATATAATATTAAAATGTGTAGAAAATTTTTACTCTGAACCGTCAGTGAATATAATATTTTCAATCAATTTCTTACCAGTTTTACACTGAAATCATATACTTTCTTTTGTTGCAAAGCATGAAAGAGTTACGTATAATTGTCCATGAGTAAAAATGGTATCTTTAGAATTAATAAATATACCAATCTTGTCAAAACTCTGGCCTTGTGACAGAACATTGATCATGTGACAAACAACAACCAATCAGAAGAGAGACTGCACGATTTCCATCAGCCAATAAGCACAAGAATAAATATCACAGAAGAGAAGGATCATTTTTTTTTATAGAAAGATATAATTAATCGGTGCATTAATCCGGAAATTCCACTTTTTACTCCTTTTTAGAAAAATCAATTTCCTAATTAGTAATTTGAAATTTTGGAGAATGATTCAGAAATTAAGTGAATAAGTTGGTTTTTGTATGATGATTATACCATTTTTTTCAACCATTTATGACTTATCATAACACTTTAAACAAATGTGTAATTATAACACACTTTCCATTCTTTTTTGTGTTTAATTTTGTTCCCAAATACCATGAAAATATCCTAATAACGAGGAATAACCATAGAAAAATAAATTGAACATTTTTAATTTATAGAAACATTCAATCAAATTTCATGTAATTTTTTGTTTATTTACATCATTGTATAGATTTTTGTGATTGTGTATTATCACGAAATTCCTTTTTTAATATTGAATGTTTTTAACTGACATAGATTTTATGTATAAGATTTCATTTAATATCATTTACTTTTTTGTAAGCATATTGCCATTTTTAACAAAAAGAAAAGAAAAAAAAGATTTTATATCAGGATACAAACATCAAAATTTGAGTCAAAATGGCCAATATTTTGTCAAGAAATAAAAGAGATTCATAATATTAAAATCTAATCAAAAATCGCCTATAAAATATATTAGATATTTGTTGTAATATCTTTTTGTACAAATATCTTTGGTAGATAACGATCAAATTTTCAATATATGCATGTATATATATATATATATATATATATATATATATATATATATATATAATATATATGTATATATATGTATTATAATATATATATATATATATATATATATATATATATATATATATTGCTGTCAAAACTGAATGTATGCAGGTATAAAGTATAAAGAATAAGTATCCAACCAAAATATTTTATTTAAAAAAATAACTGCAGACTGTTAAAAATGACAGCACGCCATCATCATGTTCATGGGTTGGGAAAAAACGCTATGATTGATACGTCATGTGTCTAGATTCTCATATGTAAAGTAAGAGGGGTCGCGTGTAGTGTATGCTTTTATGTTTGAAAAAGACGGCGGATAAGACTTGTAACTGACAATTCATTGATAAGTGTCATTTGTTGTCGCAGTGTGGAAAAATATTGGAACTGTACGAAGGTAGGAAGTTTTGAGGTTTGAGTAATATAGTGATTTGTCAGAAACAGTGAGTGAAATGTGGTGACCTCCCACATTTCTATTCAAAATTAATATTTTAGTATAATTAATATTTTTATAATTTATTCACATTTTAATTAATTAATATTTTATTTGTAGAGTTAATATTTTTTAGTAGAATTTTTTTGCTAAACAAAGTCAAACAAATTTATTTCTATATATACAATTACATACGTCCAAATTCTGATTTTATGAATATTTTCTTTGTTTGAGCCAGAATAATTAAATGTGATTTCTGTTGTTTGAAATGTATTATTATATAATATTGTATTTCACTCATCATCATAAATTTTACATACATAAACTCTTATTGTTAACGTGTCATTTACTAAGCCAAAATTAACACTGTTCTTATTACATTATCACAGAGCTAACAGACGTTATAAGTCAAGGAAATAATTTAGGCGGGACATATTATAAAAAAGGAACATCATAAATGTTTCATTGAAACTGTTGCTTGAAAATAAAAAAAATCATTATGATGTGAGATAATAATATTGAAATGTATTATAGGTAATGAATAAATCAATGAACTTATTTTTCATTTATTTCATCAAACTTCTCACAAACATTGTTGATTGTATAGAGAGATTACATTTGTTAGTTTCGCCGTTGTTTTATTTGGTTACATTTTAAGGTAGATAGATATATAGAAAAAATATTAACATTCCTCTTAATCTTCTCTTTGAAATTAATTAGGAAGAAATTATCAATAAAGAATTATTACGTCCACAAATGTTTTCATATATCTAAATATTTAACATCTTTAATATTTATTTTAAAAATGTAATCGTAAGGAGGGCAAATTCCTTGTCACAATATAAAATATATATATATCACAATGATGATTTTGAAATAATATATATATATATATATATATATATATATATATATATATATATATATATATATATATATATATATATATATATATATATATATATATTCCACTATATATAATTAATAATTTACTTTAAGTTAATAGTTATAATACAAATAATATATTATAATTATTATTAATGCAAATAAAATTATATAATCACGTAATGATGGAGAATTTGACAATGTAATATTTATTTTCTCCAATTGAGTTTCCATATTGTCTTTTGTATGATAGTATGAAGTATTTAACGGATAGTATTAACTTCTTTAAACTGGTTTTATAATTTTTTTCTCATTTAGAAACTATCCCTGAACAGAATATTTTAACAAACTATACGATTTTTGTATTTACTTTATTTAATTAAACATTTTGATTCAATTTCCATAATTCAAATGAACTTCACGTAAAACAAATAATTTTGCATTTCAATATGTATGATTTACTTGATAAATAAAATATAATATGAACTACGAAATTATAAAAAATAAACAGATTTGGTGTAGTATAAAAAAAGAACTTTAAAGTTACCAAGGAATCTGCCCCCCTATTCGACGGTCCCTCAAAGAAGAGCTTTATTCTCATCTCTCTTTCTCCTTTAACGAATAATAGAAATTAACAAATTATACGCCCAAATAATCTGAGTCAAATATAAGTCGTCAAGTTTTAATTGGAAAAGTTTATAAAAATTAACAACAAAATACAATGTTAAAATACGTAACAATTTTTTTACTTTAAAGCTTCAGTGAATACAATATTTTAAATAAATATCTTCAATTTTACATTGAAATTGTATACACTTTTTTCAATGTACACCGTGAGAGATCTACATACATGTGACTGATGTCAACCAATCAAAAAAAAAGATCACGCTATATCCAACAACCAATTATTGATACAAGAGAATGCAAATGGTTAACGTGCTACTTGTAGAGTGTGACAGGAGGGCGGTGTTGCGAGTTGGTGGCTACACGAAAAATAAAAAAAATATGGTTTTATGGAAAGTTTACGATGAAATTATTTTTTATGTATAGAAAGATAGAAATATTTGATTATATTTAAAGTTGTATTAGCTCATTTTATTGAGATATTTATATATATATATATATATATATATATATATATATATATATATATATATATATATATATACAAATATATATATATATACACGCACGCACACACACACACACATATATATATATATATATATATATATATATATATATATAAGGGGGACCCATAAGTAGTTAATCTTTTTTAATAAGAAAATTAGATTCGACTTAAGTCTCTGACACGTGAAGACGTGTTTTGTAGTAGTACATTGTAAACCAGATTGTGAATTTATTTTTGAAGAAAAAAAATTTTCTAATATCGCAAAACAAAACGGCAGACTGTAAACCAGAGAATATGAACATAAATGCATGTTGTTTTATTTTCGATCGTTTTATTAACGCAATAACTGCAAAGAAAATTGTGATATCTACGAGGACGTTTTGAAGATCAAGAAGTACCAACGTTTGTTAAGAAAATTGGTACAAAACGTGGGCATAAAGCTAATAGAGTTAAAGAATAGAAATATGTTGTACATTTTTTTTCAATTTATAAAGATATTCATTGTAAGAACATATAATCTCGGTCTGTTGTCTATAAATTAGTTAAACAGGCCTAGTAACGAGTAATAAATATAATAATAATAATAATGTTTTTTTCGAGTGACAGAGAATTTAGGATATATTGAAGTATAAACGGAAAAAATCTAAATATATGTATTAGTTATCATTGAAAATATTGTTGAATAACAAATAATATAATGTCTTTCTTTTTTTTGTGTAAAAATGTATGTACGTGTGTATGCATATATATATATATATATATATATATATATATATATACATTTATATATATACATATATATATATATATATATATATATATATATATATACTCTGTGTGCAAAAAAATGTTTTAAATTTTATGTTTACTTTCATTAGTTCAATTTTATAAATTTATGATAAAAAAAGTTGAGGAAAAGAATATGAATTAACTAGTGTTGAAATTATTTTTCAATCTGATCTAAATCGTCTAATCAGTTTTATCCAAATCGTCGTGAAACTAGAGGACCAATATCACCTAAGTTGAGATTGCTGTATATTCCGATTCAATAGCGTATCGTAATTCAGTGATAATTTCGGGTTTTGAGGTATAAACTATACCTTCAAGGTATCCTCATAAATAAAAATCCAATGCTATTAGATCGAGATTAGATGAAGATGAAAATGAGAACATGCTCCATATTGTTGAAAAAAGTCATCATCAACTTCAAAAAGTTCTCGAATATTTGGGATGATTGATTCCTGAAATTAGTTGAGGTGTATAGCACTATTAAAAATTCCATTAAAAAAATAATTGGCGCAATCAAATACAAGATTGATAATCCACAATAAACTATTATGCCTGGTAATGTCAAATCTTATTCCTCAAAAATGTGTTAGTTTGCGATTGGCCAGTATGAACAATTTTGTCGATTCAATTTGAATATCACCTTATCCCTTCGAACGATCTTATTGATAAACAGAGTTTCTTCTGTAGATTTTCTTATCGTGATATATGTAGATCACTTCCAAACTTCAACCTCACGATCAAGATTTTCCTTCAGGTCTTGTACTAATCTTGGCATGTAGCTTTCCCATTTTGCATGATTTAAAATGTTATACACACTAAATTTGAAGATTACTGTTTCACGAGTAGCTTATCAGACATATTTCCTTGGTGTTTGTTGGAAAAGTTCCAGCGCCTCTTGTAATCTCGTAGGGCTCATGGATGTGAGGTCCTGCAGATCGTCAGTATATATTTTACACACTACCATACGCTTTAAACTTATCACAAATATTGTACTAATATCACGAAAAAAATTATGAAACGTATTGGTGGTTCAGTGTGGTATTAACTTCTAAACTGTCTCTATACTATGTTGATATTTTTCGACTTTAAATACCATTTCAATTCATGTTTTCGCTGTTTAAATGTGTCTGATATTTTTTATTATTGCAACCAACTTGCAGTTAAAAAGAATAAAGTTTACTGAATTATGCTCTTATAAGGTGTATATATTTTTCAGCACTTTGTTTGTTTGCACTTTGTTGATGTATATATATATATACATCAACAGTCTATGTCAATCCACTGCTGGATAAAAGCTTCTTCCATATTTTTCCATTTTATACGATTGAATGCATCTCTTTTTTTACTGATATATATATATATATATATATATATATATATATATGTCTTTATATGACCTACAATAATATTTATAGTAACATAATATTATTTAGTTAAAGAATAAAAATATAATTAAATCAATGTGCTTATTATAACCTGTAATAAGTTGCATGTTCATATTTTTATCGATCGTTAAAATGCCTCTGTACCGAATCCATAATACCCGCAGCATATGTAGCAGTTGTGTCAATATAGGGTAAGTGATTTCGATGATTTATTGATAGAGTGCAAAACCCTTAGGGATAGAAAGTAATAATATAATATACGTCATGATATGCTTGTTTGGATTTGATGGTATAATTTTTCTCATTGACTGAAATCCCAAATGATATATTTTCACATCGTTAATATTCAACGTTATTACATATTGCATATTTTGTACAAAATTATTGTTTTCATGATTATAATTAATTATTTTAAAATTGTTCACTTCAAATTGACAATATCATTTGTTTACCATTCATAATCATTTCAGTGTTTTTATCAGAATTTCATAATTTACTTTTATTGAATAGCTGAATATTTCATTTAAGTGCATAAGTATTTTACCAATCATATTTTTGAAAATTTATATTTTGTGTACACATACGTATATATATATATATATATATATATATATATATATATATATATATATAAGTAGTTAAAGAATTGCTTTATAGAAATAAAATTTTTTTTTGGTTTTTATAGAAACAATAGTGAAAATTAATCAAGTCTGTAAATGTATTTGTACAGTACTTATTTAAATTTTAGTTTTTCGTTTATCTTTACTTGAATATTATTTTTTTATTTCTTAATATTCGACCTTCAATTAGAACAAAACATGTTGAAAAATTACTCGTAAGGCAATAAAAATAAAAATGTCTATACAATAAGCAAATTAGTTAATAAAGAATATTAATATTCTATTCAAAAAGTACAAAGTAACATAAAATGTAAGAATAAGAGAATACTACACTGAAATATATTGACCAAATGCTAAATTTAAAATTAATCGCAGAATAAACATTACACATTAATGAGATATTTATTGTGATCCCTTATTTTTTTAGTTCAAGAAATTGACAAAAGGGAATATATAAATCTGTTAAGAAATATAATATTGAAATACCGACATGGATCTGATAATACTTCTTATTTGCATAATTTAGTTATTTCAAAAAAGAGTCAACTATTTTTTATGTATAAAACAACAAGAATATACCCAAAAAAATATACTGAATATTTATTTTTTTAATGAATAATTTTTATTTTAATTCATGTATTAATTATGAAGGAGCTCTATAATGACAATGATAACTTGAAAAATGATATGAATTATGTCATTCCGATGGAACATCTTCAAATCCAATCAATATGTAGATAATCCTTTAAAATATGTCTTTGATATTTGTTCGTAATTATGTAACTACCCTCTTTTTTTAAAAAAAATTGAATCTTACAGCAGACAAGTATTATTGTTAACCTGATATTTGTCTACAATCCTGAGCTGAAGGCGAAGAAAATTATAATTAATTGTTTCTATCAATGTGATCCAATTGATGGGTTGTCCTGGTGGTTTCAGTTCTTTTAGACCACTTGAATAACCCGATTAGTTGTCTGTCTGAAAATAGTATGGCATGCCGAAGATAGTAAACCAAAGCTGAAATTCAAGTAATTAAAGAGAATTAAGATCATCAGGATAATATAATATAAAACAGGATTACCGGTATAAAAACACATACCAGAACAACGTAAAAAATAATTTACATAGAATTACAAATTCAAAAAGATTTCATATCTGGATGTTTTATAAAATATGATAATGGTTAAATGAATGGCAATATAAATACTAAACTATTACCTAATATAAAGATAGAGATATTATCTTATTAGTCATGTCACTTTTTTGTGAATAATTATTGTAATTAATAACAGAATAATCAGTTTCGTAATTGAATTTTTTAAAAACTTTCCCATGAATTTTAAAAATTGTTCAATAATCAATAAACGTTTAATAATTGATTATTTTGATTATTACTTATACCTAACATAAACATTTTTCTGTCAATAAAATCTCTGTGGTTTTGTCATCGAAATTCACATATTTCATTATTAAAATAAATAATCAATTATGGGATATTTTGTATCATTTGTGGGGAATGAAAATTCATTTATTAATAAAAAATAATTAAGTACAGTAGTTAAAAATAATGTTGTTACAGAAAAATACATTATTTTTTTTTATATATAAAAACTACATTTTTTTCAAATATGTAAACAAAGGGTCATCAACTAATAATATCTTTTAAACATCTGGTTTTCATAAGGAAATCCTTTAATTTAAAATTAATATGTAATATTTTACAATTTTATAAAAACTATATTTAAAAAAAAATTAAAAAGATTTCAATTACAATTATACAAAAATCGATAATTACCAAAAAAACAATCTATTGTTTATAATGTAAATTTTATTGTCTATATTATTTTTATGAATTTAAAATAAGTATTTAGTGTCATGTAAAATTTTAATTGCATTTGAATGATATAAAAAATAAAACAAATCTACAATCATTCATTAACATCAACAACCACTTAATATTTATTACAGAGTTAACATATTTTCCCATTTAATTTTGTATATATATATATATATACATATATCCGTTTAAAACATTTACCCATTAATGTTGACAAAAAGGTAGATAAATGTAAATATTTGAAACGGATTCTGACGTGAAATATTTATATAGGCTGGTAGACGGTGGCATTGAACGAATCAGAGAATCTCTTAATGGACACTGTCAAAATAAATATGAATGTATTTAAAAGCATGACGGTAGCTAGCGGAGCTTTTTGCGTATCGTGTTGTGTTGTGATGTTTACTATTTCTGTTGTGCACATTGTTGAATCTAATGGACGTTTTAAAATATACGAGCTGATATTACATAGCCACGGATGTGCGCAATCATAATTTGTCATTTGTGACATACACACACACATACACACCCACACACACACACACACAATATATATATATATATATATATATATATATATATATATATATATATATATATATATATGTATATGTATATGTATATAGGAAGTGCGTTTATGTTATAGGCGTGAAAACACTTACAATGTAGATTAAGTTTATATCATCAAAATTCATGTCGATATTCCTATCAAATAAGCAATCATATATAAGATTAAATAAGTTAAGAGATTTTTAGTTGGACACTCAATTTTTTAAAAATATCATTTTTTTAAAAAAATGAGAGAGCTTGTAAATGTATGGTAAAAACTATACACAAACTTGGTTAAACATCCGTTTGTTTTAAATTTTGTTCCTTGATTAACTTAGAATTCTATGACATAAATGGTTATCGTATAATTAGTCAACGGTAATATATAAAACGGTCATCGCTGTTTCACAATGATATATATATATATATATATATGTATATATATATATATATATATATATATATATATGTATATATATATATATATATATATATATATATATACAGTCAAGTATTTTTATGCGGTAGATACGTTCCATAGAAAACCGAATATAAAAAAATCGCACAAAAAAATATAACTTACGTTAAAAATTAGAGATACATTCCATATTTTTTTAAAATCGCATAAAACCAAAAAGCAGTGAGTTAAAATACATTAAAAATCGTATAAAAAAAGTTTATGAAAATTCAGGAAAATAAGAATACCTAAAAATTCCTTCGAAAATCTGAAAGAAATTGATATAAAGCTTAAAATAAGATTGTTTTAAAACTTTATTCTTCTAATTTTATTGAAAATTAACAATTCTTTTTACAATTTTTCATCAGAATTATCGCTACTATCTGATAATGTTCGGCGCCATTTGCTAACTGGCGAAATTACTTTCATCAGTAAAAGATAGTCAGTGCATCAGATCTGTATGGTAAAGACAATGGTTCTTCACAAACAGAATTAGCGTCAACTTCACGCTCGTTCTGTGTTGATTTTTTTCTCTTGATAATGTAATCAATGATAAAACTTTGCGATAATGATTTTAATAATTTTTTATGCAGTTCACGATATCCAGATATACAATTCTTCAGCTCGTCTTGGAATTTGTAGGCTCATTTAGAATTTGTGTCATTAAAAAGAAAATGATTTTCCAATTTATTATAAAGTTGAAGACTTTATCGAATTATATTTACAGTGAGGGAACAGGTTTTTCTTCCGCTTCACTATCGTTTTCTGGATCTTCGACGATATCTAAACTTATACCAGTCATATCATCATTACTTAAGGCATTGTCCACTAGTAATTCATCGACATCATTCTGGCTAAAGATATCAAAACCTTCTCCACCAATTTCATGTACCAAAGTAGTGACTTTAGCTGATAATGTCGATGTTTGAATAATTGCACTGTTTGCAACACATCCAGGCAGAGATGCTTTCTAGCAAGCATTTAAATTTTGTGGTCTTATTTCAGCGATAGCAGACAATATGGTTTAAACGGGCCAAAATTGATTTTTTTTCCAAATGTCAGTTACTTTTAATGTTACATTTTCTAGTTTATACAATATAATTTGATAAATGAGCTTATCAATTTTTTTTTTAAAGTAGCAATTATGCCTTTATCTAATGGATGAATAATGCTTGTTGTATTGGGTGGAAAAAATATTATGTTACCTGTACATTTGGATGTTCTAAATGCGGATGACCTGGTGCATTTCCAACAATTGATAGGACTTTAAAATCGAAAGCGTTCTACTCCATATAATTTGTATGAAATATGCATCACATAACTTCAAAACCACATTAAAAAAATACCTATAAAAACATACTTGACTGTACATCACTTCTTAAGCGAAGAAACGAACAGTGTATACTAACAGTAAAGTTACAGTTCTTTTTACTAATATTTTCATAATTTTATTGTAATTAAAATATATAATTTTGTAATAAATTTTAATAAAAAATATTTAGACATGGACAGAAATAAGTATATATTGATATATTATTAAATGTAATGAAACCATAAATCAATAAGGTGAATATGTTGTTTAAAGGTGTAAATATGCATGTATATATATATATATATATATATATATATATAATGTGTGTGTGTATTAAATTATAGTACTCGTCTTAGAATTTATCTGACTAAAAATGGATCAATGGATTCAAATTTAACATAGCTAGTTAAATATCCTGAAGACATTGTGTAAATGATTATAATTTCAAGACAGTATGCTACGTACAACCAGCGCAACAAAGCGACTTCTGTTATAAGGAGAAGAGATGGAAGTCTTCTTGATGAATGCTACTACGCTGAGAAATTAATAATTTCAGAGTACATGCTTTGTATTACAGTGAATGTCATTGAAATATTGTGAATGAATCGATAAATTTTAGCAATATCATATAGTACACAAATTGAGTTTAGATGAATTTTCAAATTAATTGCGAGAAGTTTATATTATAATTTTTGAGAAATGGATGTGAAATCTATTATTCAAGTTAATAACACTTAGACATATCTCAGACGACGAATAGGAAATATTCCTTAATTTGAAAAATTATAATTGGTATTTGCATAAATCAAGTATGGGATATGACCTGATAAAAGATCCATTTCTGGTTTGAATAAATACTGTATCCGGTATGAACTTTAAATTAATTAATACCATGTAAATCAATGTGAAATACATCAATATTATAAATAATTTAATGGTAATAATACTCATTGGAATTTAAAACTCATTTTTATCCAAAATTTTATTTTCAATTATATATTTATTTGTTATTTAATATTCGTAATAATTTCTATTTTAATTGACGATTATTTTATTGAAATTACATACAAGATTATATATATATATAGATGGAATCTATTTTTTACTGATATAATGATTAACGATTATAACGAGAAAATATAGTTGATACAGCAGTACTCGGTGTAATGAAATTCAGACGTTTATATACATATATACCAGGGGGCTCTGTCGCCTACTCGCTATGCCTGTCGTGCCCCAGAGGCTCCACCTCCGCTCGGTTTAGTCTCGTTAATTGTTAACAATTTTTAAATGAAAAATCAATAACGATATAAAGATATTGTGTAATGAAATTTATGTTTTTGATTTTAAATGAAACCGTGAAAATAATGAAACTAAAAAGAAAACTAATTTTAAACATATTCTTTAAATTTTGTGTACACGATATTCATAATTGATTTGTGTTCTTTTGTACACGGGAACTTAATACCCCCTGCTTAGAGGTACATCTGGAGAGACTAAAATACAACTGGTCGTACCCGAATACTGTTTCATTGGAATCGACGAACATGACGATTCGTGAAGCATCAAAAATGATCGGGAATGGAAATGGTTAAGATATTTTAGTGCTCCCTTTTATACCGCAACACCTCAGGTGCCTTGTGTCGGTACGAAAGGGAACGATTTGTCGAATAGAAACGCCCATTTAAAGCGCTCTATCATTCGTTATTTGGTACCCTTTAATTACAGTCAGCTATGTAGAGTAAAAGCGCAGAAGGGAGAAGAAACATCGTTGCAATATCAGTACTGTACTGTACTTGTAGCGTGTAGTGGGAGAAGTGGCATTGTGAGGAGGTGATCTATACGAAGAAAAATGTTTTATGTAAATTTTACGATGGAATTATTTTTTATATACAAAAAGATATATATATATATATATAATAAATAGATATATGTACATTTAAAATATTATTAACCTATTTCGATCTTTTACTTACAATTTTGCTATAAAATAATAATGCGGAAAAAAATGAAATGCGTAATTAATAAATTATCAGAACCTGAAAGTAATTAAACTTGAGTGTCAAAATATAATTAATAAATTGCTAAACAAGTGCATTTAACTATTTCGGTCACGTTCATTCTTTCGGACGTAACGCTCATTAGTCGCGAACATTACAGACTAATTAAACGGTAATGTTGTCTACATCACCCCTTATAAACACTGACAACCCTTAATTATTTTCGGACATGATTTAATGTACACCTAAAGTCCAGCAGCAGATGACCTGGTCAAATGGACATTGTACAATGCACCCCGCGTTAATGGCAACCCTCTTGAAATATTGTATTGTGCGGTAGAGAATTATAGTTATACTATGTTCGCTATGTATATACGAGATATCATGATGCATATGGAGGGTAAAGCTATGTTTTGTTGGTTGGAATGTGTTATATTACGCCAATTAAATATGTCATTCAGTCTACAACATAAAATACATGCGGCGGGCTTTACGCATTAATGACTGAAGATTTAATGTTCTCGACTTTGTAATTCGACTCTTCGAAATTGTTTATAAACGATCGTTTACAATTATAAAGAAATATAGATTGTATTTCTTCCTCTTTTCAATACATCTGTTCATCCTTAAATGAATTATTTGTATAATAAAATTATAACAAATTAAATAAAAAAATTCTGTTCAAACTATGGTCTACATTTTATTATCAGTAGATAAATGGACATTCATCTTAAATATAAATTTTTATTATAATATTTATCATTTTAAATATATATATATATATATATATATATATGTGTGTGTGTGTGTCAATTTACATACATGGATAAAAGAAATAAAAATAACAGATTCATTAGCAAAGAATTTCAAATAGATATGGAGAGAGAGAATTTTCAAAAATGTACTACAATGACTGATAATCAAATGGGATAGTATCAGGCATTAAACCATTGTATTTGAATTTTTAAGACCATTGTTCTTGGAGCATTGTTTTCTAAGACTGCTTATCGAAATGTTCATCATTTTGATTGTGTAAGTCAAACAGCTATACTCCATACTACTAATAGCTTGCTTTTAATAAGATATTATGTAATTGATTATTATATATTTTTATAACCGAATATCCATTTTGAGCATAATATAATTTACACATGTGACTAAATTTATTTTAAGAAATTATTTTTTCATCATCTCATCTCGTAAACAACATTTTCTGTCTGATCAAAAATTTTTGTTATAATTTGTTATAATTTTTGTTATAATATATTAAGGTGGAGAAAAATATAATTTTTTCTGTTTTTAGCGCTTTGAAGATAATAGTATTGCCATCTGAATGCACACACGTAAAAAAATAATTATTAAAGTCAATTATTGATAATTTTTGAAGGGAACATTTGTTTGTAAAGCGTGTTAAACCGTATTTATGAAAAGGTAAGAATATCGATATGAAACTTATTAATATTTCATTAATATTTGTTTTTTACGAATTTGTTTGGGAGTATTATTATTTTAAGTACATATATATATATATATATATATATATATATATATAATATGTGAAAATTGAAGGTAATTATTTGACTTCAGAAAGGAGCTTGAATTAAAAAAATTACCCTATTACTCAAAAAGAAATGTTTATCGCAAATAATCTTTTTTTGAGAATTGATATCAAAGTATTATTGTTTACTTTTATTTTTAACCATTCGACTTTAGATCATTTACTAAAGAAGAAAAATCTATATTTATTCTCTTTATAAATTAAATAGGAGAATATCTTTAATCCTTTTAATGTAACACTAAAAAATTATTAAACATTTTTTGAAGAAAATTTTTGAGTGTTTACGGTGTAAATCATTTGCAAAAATGAATTTATATGAAATAATAAATTATAATGAACTGATTCCAATACGAAAAGTATATTACATTACTAATCTCTTAAGATATGATAAATAAATAATCTCATCTAGAAAAACATTATTTTTAATATTTGTAAATATATTTTTTTCAAGATTATTAATTCAGTTGACAAAGATTTAGAAAAGTAAAACATTTCCAGTTTACATAGTGTTGAATGAATAAAAAATTACAGAGAGAAATAAAATTTAAAATCGAAAACTTAGGTAATTTATTTCATTCATGGAAAGAAAATAGGTTATATTAAAGAATAAAAGTATTATTTCAGTGAAAAATACCGAATAAGTGAATTTTTATAAATGTTGTAAAACATTCATTGATTGACGAATTCTTTAAATATTAATTCATAAAAATTAATAGTTAAGAAATCATACGTGTTTAAAATATATTAAATAGTTTTTGTTTATCTATAAAATATATTTTTAATTTGTAAATGTTAATGATTTTAATCAGGGATGAAATATTTAAATGAAAATTAACATTAAATAGAATACTTTATTAATTAACTTAAGAAACAACAATCCATTCATTATACATATATATATATATATATATATATATATATATATATATATATAAATTATAAATATATACTGAATTCATTGAATTAAGTATATTTTTTTTTCTATTCTGAAATACCTTTAGTGTAAAAACACATCTGTTATTTTTCCAGTTATGACAATTACGCGTGTATATCTTTTTCCCTCACTTGACCTGACAAAGTTGAAACGTCATTTGTACAATATACGAGGTTCTCAGTTTCACCATCAAACTTATAGTGTGAAAAAAAATTGGCTCGTACAAAAACAACTCTGTCATAAGATAAACAATGACAATGAGTCGGATACTATTTGTCAAATGCGCAACATATCTCTTTCATATAAAATTGTATGGCAAAGAAGTATCATACGATATAGGTGGATCAAAAAGTCGTAGAACATAATCATTAAGTCCTTTTGCTTAAAGTACCTTAGAAATATTTATAAAGAAAAAAATTAGTATTCGAAAAATAATTTTAAATATTCTGGATAAGAATTCATAACATATTACAAGGTATTACAAGAAAGAAAAGACAGTGAACTTGGCAAAAAGGTCTAACACTTTTGCACACTCCAAAAACGTTTTTCGTAAAAGGTATAGTTTTCCTTCCAATGAATATCAATCTAAAAATCTATATCGTAAAATGAACTATACATTGCGATTCTGCTGACGTGGGTTACTACTGCAAGTCCTTTAGTCTGCAATTGTTACGTTTCTTTTATACTCCCATTTCTTTGATTTCGGTAATATACTTACGGATTACAAGAATATGTCGGTATATTATATATATATATATATATATATATATATATATATATATATATATATATACAGTGATGTCTTTAAAAAATGTATCAAATATATTTTATATAATAGTTTAAAACAATATAGTATAAGAAAATATTAATATACACATCATAAAATAATTTACGTATCGGGACACCTCCGGGTACTGTTACTCATACACATGTTACAGGCTTCAGACTGCAGCTGTTGTTACGTTTCCTCGATGGTATTAATGCTTTTATGATAAACTTGTTTTGTATATCTCCTTGCCTTACTAATTGTTACGTGTTCAAAAAGGATAAAATAGTGTTCATGTTATTCTTACTTATACAAAATATATTTTATTACCTTTGGCAGAAAGTATGTAATAGATGACGTCATTGTCATTAAAATGCGTATGAACAATAGTGAAAATAATCGATAATGATTTTTGAACATTTTTGAGCAGTATTTTATGATCTCTGAACTGAAAAATGTATTTTTTTGTAGAAATGTGATAGAAATTTCGAATAATTTGTTAATATAATATTTTTAGCAAAATTCAACAAAACTGCAACTAATAAATACGAACGAACACGTTGTAAAATATTTATGGAAAGACAATATTGCGTATTGCTAGCATATTTGAACAACATAAAATATTATCGGAATTTGATACCAGATATTAATATATGAAAAATTGAAAGATTAGTGTTTATCATAACTGAATATCTATTTAACGCTATCAGTTAATTATAATATACTTAGTTGAATGTATACAATTACTTGTTTCCTACTTAAATTGTTTAATTCTCTTGAACCGTTTATTAATACTAAATATACAAAATAAAATTCCGTATTTGTATAATAAAAATCGAATAACCCTTGAAGATTTTCAAAAATGTATAAAAAATGTAGATATACTCTTATTGTGCAATAAAGTTTATACAGAGCTATTCAAAAAGTAGTAAACACTTTTATACACTCATAAAAAGGTAACTTATGTGTCTATTGCTGATACGAGATAAACTACATAATAGAGAAACTAACCAAATGTTGTGTTATAGATTTTGAGTTATTGATTCTAAAAACGATCTTTATGAGGTCTTTACTTTCTATTAATACGATATTTTAGCTCAATGCAGAATTTTGTGCTTTTAATTAACAACATTTTGATTCTTATTTTTATAGAAAATATATTATTAAGAAAATATGTTGTTCTTATAACTGATAACATCAGTTAATAATAATGAATAAAATTAATTATTCATTTTAAATAAGTAATGAAAATATTATGAATTTGTATCTGGTAGTAAGCAGACTTTATTTTTTTATTTTAGAAATCTTTGTTGTTGAATAAAATGGCTTTAGATTTTGATATCGTTGTAATATAATTAAAATAAGAAAAATATTTAATCGATCAATATTCTACTTTACAAATAAACAAATTCCTATTTCAAATCATGAATTGTTTTAATTTGATCAAACCTATTAAATGAACAGTAGTTGACTTATAATATAAAAATAAAAGTAACTTTTATTTTCAAAAAAATTCTATAAAATTAAAATTAAAAAAATCTATTATTTATTAATAAATAATGAAATAAATTATGATATAATATATGAATATAATAATTATGAATAATTTATGATAAAATGAAATAAATGATTTTAAATTTAATAACAGGTACGTTTATGGTTATATGCTATTTTTACGAAGTTTCATTGAAATTGAAGAAAATTTCGCTATCCATCATCATTCAAATTAGTTACATTTTTGTATCGCTGATAGCTAGAATAATCTGAATCACACATTTTCTAATATTAATGACAAGAATTTATTTTCATTTCAATAATATATCTTATTAATATTTCAATTGGTTTTGAAAAATAGTACTTAACTGAATACTTTAATGCTTTAGTAGACGATTATTCTCATATTTTTTGAAGTGAAACTTTTATAACAACGGTAGCGTAAATTTTCTTAGACGAGACGAAAAGTGAAATGCTTCCCCCAACAAAAAGGGGTGAGTTGAGTGAAAGGGAAACGTTTGTACTCTCTCTACTTCGTACACGTCATGTGCTTGCGTATTGGGTACTGCCCTTATGCGAAGTGTACGCTGAGCGATTTCCCACTGTACTATGCATACAGCACATTTATAAAGAGAGGTTTTAGTTATCATAGCAAATAATTTCATTCTTAGAATAGAATCGATGGAGACTGATGAATAAAGATTAAAATATTATGTTTAATTAGGTTATGTTCATTCAATTTATATACTGCATTACCTCTTGTAATCCTAATATCCTAAAATTTATTCACATTAAGAAAAACTAACGGTTTTTATATTTAAAATATGATGAAAAAAAGTTTCGTTTCTAACGCATGAGTGTTCCACGCAACGTTTTTTTTATAATTAGTGCGTCCACCAACCTCATGATGAAAATCCTTACCCCTCTCATGCAGACGTTCGCTCCCTCCTAACAAATAACAGAAAATAACAAAAAAATACATACAAATAATACGCATAAAACCCAAATTATATTTTTTATTGGACAAGTTTAAAGTTAACATAACAAATAACATCATATCGAATATAACAATCAATTCAATTAATTAGAGTGAAGGTGATTTGATTATGTGATTCATAGTAATCAATCAGGACACAGACAGCATGACTGGTAAATAATTAGAATACAGATCACGTGACTGATATCGTCCAATCAGAGAACGAATATAAAGCAAGTACGGTATATGAAAGACCATTTTTTAGTTACAGAGAAATAAGAAAAGGTATTTTGATTCAATTTTCTTTTTATAGTTTTAATAACCAATTCATAGCAAAAAGTATTGAATTATAATTTTTCACATTAAATCTAAATGGATTTATATTATTTTCAATTTAAAATATTGTAGAAGACTAAGATACTTATCTTTATGTAACTTATATCTAATCAAACTGACTTACTAACGCTTGTATTCAACTTATCTTCAACAACCTATGAACACCTAACATACTTATTTGTGTATATATATATATATATATATATATTTGTTTAATTTGTTGTATATATGTACAACAGAAAAATATGTAACAAATTTAATTTAAATTAGAACGATCCTCAAACACATTTTTTTCTGAGAAGAAACATATACTGTCTTGAAAATATACATTAAAAAACAAAATAATGTTTTCTTACAGAATCGTATGAAATGATTTTAATACTATTGTAAATCTATTTTCAAATTTCTTTTTAATATAAAATAAAACACAAGATACAAAAACATAAAATAACAGTTAAAACAAAGTACAGTGAACGTACTATGAATTGATTGTAACGTAAAACAGGCAATGTTATTAAGGGAATGTATCCGGTATTACGCTTGAAACCTGTTTTCTGGACAGTATGGTGTTACTGTAAAGCTGGTTTTAAATGTATTAACATATAAATACGTTTAATAACATTGTCTTAGTTTTGTGTTGAAATCAATTTACTGAAAGTTGTTTGTATAAAATATACAATATATATGCGACTATTCAAGATAGTTTTATTTTCAATATTTTTACTGAAAATTCTTGGAATATTTCACTTGTAATTTAACAAATCTAAATTATTTTAAATGATACTTTTTTCAAAAAGTGGTTCTTACATTATGGATAAATTCATTTTTACAAATACTTTTTTTCTTTGTCATAAAAGCAACAAAATATTTGTCCAAACAAAAACGTTTAACCATTTAAAAGGAATATTTTTTACTGATGCTTGATTGTTAACCAGAAACGTTTTCAGAGCATTAAAGTATAAAAGTGTCTGAATCATAGTGTTCTGAGAATGTTATCATCCCTATCAAAAAAAGCATAAACACAGTCTAAAATGTTCAATAATCCGTTATTGAATATTTTGATCAGAAAAAAATAGTATAGTTGCAAGTTGAGTGAAAAATATATTGATAAAACTGAATTTTTTTTCCTAAAATTAGATTGAATGTAATTAACAATCTAGAGCACACTTAAATGTTTTCTTATATTATTTAAAAAAAATCAGTAACCAATCAAACAACATGTAAACTTTAGAAACATTTTTTTAGTCAATGTCATATTAGAGTTACATATTGTTATAAATGATTTTTATATTTACTTGACATTTTGAACACCATATAAACACGTTTTATAACTGAAAAGTCAATAATAATGTTCAAAACTACATAATATTTGTAAAGTTTGAATTCGAACCAACAGATAAATCTACTTTAATTGTAATTAATTAAGAAAGTTTGCAATAATACTTTCTTTTATTAACTTATTCTTTCATATTGTATGTTTATAATAATCGTATTAAAATATATTTAAAAAATATTTGTTTTTAATTTTTAAAATAAATTATTGAAAACTTAAGATTTGTTTCTATAGTATTGTAAGTTCTTATTTAAGGCAAAATATATATACCTATTTATGAGCCGAATCTGTCATAGTGTTCTCAAAGTCGATCTTGACTTGTACCTGTAGTTCTTGGTTAATATAACTTCAATAGTAAATATGATTTGTCTTAATTGGGGGCTAAAGATTATATAATATTTAATAAACCGAACAGAAACGTTTTTTATTTGCCTATTACTAAATGAGACGGATTGAACTAAGTCAAAAATCACGAGTCTTAAATCATGAGATAATTATTTGTAATGCCTTCTTTTTTCTGAAAGATAATGGAGTTGTCCAGGACAAATGAATAATTAGTGGTTAACGTAAAGTTTTCACAGAAGACAAGAATATAGAGAGGAATGATAGATACATATGGATTTAGATAATAAACTTAAAACATTGACATTTAGCGTATTCCATCGATTTTATTCTGATTATCTGGAAGGGTTTATGTTGAAAGTTTAACTTCCTTATAATTCTGCATACAAGTAACAGGTATTTGCTGCTAACGGTCGTAAATAACTACATACATGACTCAATTTTATTACAATTAGAAATCTATTGAGAACAAAATTCGCCTAAAATCTCCCATGTGCTTGCAAAATTCGTTTGAGATTCTATCTAGACGCACATAGATGAAGTTTATTTTTTTTGCTTGTTTCTATTTATCACCATTTGCAAATTTTAAAATAATTTTATTTATTCTAGACGACTTTTTTGGTTCTGTTCACTTAGTCTGTGTTCACTAAGATATATATATATATATATATATATATATATATATATATATATATATATATATATATTCACTTTGGGTATTCCCTCAATCAAAACAAATGCGTGCGCTGTTAGAACGCTACACATTTTATCATTTAAAAACTTACTCAAACAATTATGAATGATTTGTTAATTAAAACTCATATCAATACAAATGCAACCTGCAATAAAATGCATAGAAAATATAATTGTTGTTTAAGGAACGTGAATCATTCTTGTTATAAAACATAATTATTTTGTAGAAATCTACTTTAAGTACAACCATTTAATGTAGAATATATTGAATGACTGAAATAATAGATAACATCTATCAAAAATTTACAAAAAATAGTAATTTATTTTTAATTTAAATTAACAGTCACAAAGTGTTAGTCCATTTTACTATATACCTTAAAAAGAAATAAAAATTTAATATTGAAGATTAATTTTCTAGTAAGGAGATTAATAATTCAATATTTGATTGGATGTTCTTTAGAGTGGATAACATCTTCGATTTTTCTTACTATAGATTTTATTGTTAGTTATCAATACACATGTTATTTGAATGTATTCTTCAAAAACTTTTCTATTTATATAATAGTTACTTATATTATTATGATATTGACTTTTCTATTCTGTATTCTTATAAATGTTCTCTGCGATTAAGATTAGAAAATTGGGGCAGTGTTCTGTATATCCTAGATGTGCTGTATAAGGTGATTTGTTTCTATATTTGAATTATGATATTGTTGAGGTATGATGTTGAAATGACTTTAAAACTACAGTTCTGACACTGTGACTAAAATAACTTTCATAAATTAACTCTTTTTTCTCAACAAGAACAGCAGCATTTCTTTGAACAAAAATATTTAATAAAATATTATTGATTCATTTGATGGTCACTTAGTGGCTACAAAGTTCATAACTCAAATCCACACTATTTTATTTAGTGATCTTCCTTCATAAAACGTCTAGAGTGAGTTAAGTAGATGAAAATATTTGTTAACCAATATTGAGATATTTTTTAATAATTTTAAAGATACTTTTTTAAAGGTTTTTTTATATTAAATGAGTAATTTAACGAGAGGTAGCAAAGTCACAAAATCAGAATAAAATTATTTTTCTTGTTTTTCAGTTTAGCGTTTTTAAGACAATAGTGCTTGTTTCTTTATATATTAAAACGTTAGTGTACTTTTTTATCAACAATATATTATTACACTATCTTAAAATTGAAATAAATATATTTTATGTCAATATGTTTTCAATATAATCCAATTTTTATGTAAGTGTAATTTTAAATTCAAAAACAAATATTAACATTGAGGATAATCGACAAAAAAAATATTTCAAATTTAATTTAAACAGCTACGTAATATTTTTACATGACAATAAAATAATTGAAGATAGTACCCTTAAAGGATTTTACTACTAATATTGTTTAATTTAAAATGGAGAGTTAATCAATAAATTAAATTAAATAAACCATTTTTTTAAAAAAAATATTATAAATTAGTAAATTTGAAAACAGAATACCAATTATACATATATATATATATATATATATATATATATAATGTAGAGCATGAATAAAAATAATCAGAATAAACCAAAAATATGAATTCAATAGAATATCTTAGAAAATATTTAACAGTAAACTACAAATACGAAAAAGAAACACTTCTACGATTGATATTCCATGTTATTTTTCCTTAAAAAAGAAATTTATGAATCGTCTATGTCTACAGTATTTGATATACGACACTGTAGTTTTTACTCTTCACACACACCCAGCACACGTACATGTTACCACGGCTGTTTGGAACACGCGTTTTTTTAACAGTTTTCTTGTTCGCGCTCCGGATTCTTGATTTTATTTATTTCTCTACAAATTGTCATATATTTATGCCTGAAAAGTTTATATAAAGGGCAAAACGTTGGCACAATGTTCATTCATAAAAAAATCAATTTGGACAGCGACAAATGAGATATTTTAACATGTGAATTTACAACCGTTGAAGTGTAGTTTGTAATACGCTGTAACCCGTTCGTAACGGCATTAAAAATTTGGATTAGAATTTTATGTGTTCTATTTTGTCACTGACATGAACGTGTGTAATAAAGTACTGTAAAAAGTATTTTAAATAACAGATAATAAAAAAGGTATGACAATTTTCATAGTTCATATGTACATACGAGATTATATATATGCTGGCCTAAAAAATAATTTGGTGCCTTTAAATTGAGTCAGTCATTACTCTGATTTAAATTAAAATATTTTCTCGTTGTTTTACTATTTTAAAGTTCCAATCTTAACATTTAATAACACTATATATAAGGTTGGTAGGAAAAATATTGCGGTTTTTGTTTTTCAATTCTAACCATAATTTTTTCAATGATGAAGTGTCATTACATCGTGTTCATGTTAATATGTTTTTTAAGTGCATTTTCAGTCTGCATTTTAGGAAAATGGACTTTTACTTTATAATATAAATTTTTCTTCAAATTGGGCTGTTGAATTAAAGATGAAAATGAAGCAAATAAGGATATTTTTGAACTGGTTCAAAACGGGTAGTAAAGCAGCAGAAACTACTCATTATAACTAAACTACTCACTATATTGATTCTACACTTCCTTTACGCAACAGAAAAAAACCATTTCTCGATCGTATTGTAACGTGAGAGGAAAAATGTATCCTTTAAGACAACAGAAAGCCGTCTACAAAATTGTCGGAGAAAAATTAAGCCCTAAAGCATTTCGCGAAACCGAAATTACATCAAAAGAATATTATTTTGACTATGATCTGCGCTCAATATAATCTACTACAATTTTTTGAATTTTGGCGAAATCATTACAGATGAGAGTTATTGCCAAGAAATTGACAAAAAGGACCAAGAACTGTAAAATCTAGTCCCCACACTGATAAATCGAAAAGTTCTAATCATGCTGCATGACAATGCACGACCACATGTCGCATGATTAACGCTCCAAAAGTTGAATGGAATGGGCTATGGAACATTGCTTCATTCACCATACTTACCAGACATCTCACCAACAGATTATCACTTGTTTAATCATTTCGACGACTTCTTACAGAGTAAGGTCTTCAACAACCAAGCTGCTACCGAAAGTGCATTTCGAGATTTTATCAACTGCAAAACTTCGGAATTTGATAACACCGAAGAAATAAACTTGTAGTTAATTAATAAAAATGTGTCGCTTCCACTGGTGCATATTTCGATTAATAAAGTTAATTATTAGCTGAGACATATGTATATTCATTTGAAGGTCACAAAGTGTAATTATTTTTCTACTAATCTAATATAAACTAAAAAAGAATAAAGAATTGGAAAAAGTATATAAAAAGCAAATAATTTTCCAAAAACTCATAACAAAAATATTTGCATTCTAATATTCTTTAAATGTGTATAAATATTTTATAAAATAAAAGAATCATAATTAAATAAATGGCTTTGTATAAAGTATCTTATTTAAATTTTAGAATTTGTTACATAACTAGTCAAGTGTACAAAATATCTACGAGTTTGAAATAAATAATTAAACTTAAGAGCTGTAGAGAATTTGCTTAATGTTCTATTAAAAGCATTTCTGAATGTTTTTTTTTTCTTATAGTACGCCAACATTCGCTTCGTGTTTTGTATGAAGAACGTCAAGGTGATAATTTCTTGTCACGTTCTCAGAAAGTTGTCCATATTTACATTTATTATAGCTTCGCGAATACTATTCTTCAACTCTTCCATGTTGTTTACTTCTCAAAGTATACTTAGTTTTTCATATAATCTCCCGGGAATAAAATTACTTGCATCAAATATATTGAATACGAAATCTTATATATATATATATATATATATATATATATATATATATATATATATATATATATATGTTTATATGTATATATGTACATGTCAAATGTCCTTCATTTGATTTTTTAGTATTTTATTTAAAAATAATAAAGTTTTGTTTAAGAAAATAAAAAAAACCCTGTCATATGCAGTTTTTTACAATAATAAAGGATGATTATTGTACAACAATTACGGATTGAATTCCACTAGTGTATTATTTTTAAATTAATTTCCAGTAAAATTTTTGGTGCAATATTAAAAAAAATTATTAAAATTTAAATACAAGTGAATTTATTTTCAATAATAATTACATTCATATCATTTAATAAGATTTATTTTGTATTAATTCAGAAGAATTCATATTTATTTACCTGTTACTTCTGAATGTTCAAAATATATAGAAGAGTTAAGTGAACAGTAATCACTAAAACGAATTAAACACATTACGGCAAAAAACTCATCTTTGGAGGAAACTTGTAATTCTTCTATTCGATAGGATTTTTTATAATAAAATACTAGTATTAAAAATATTGATACCAAATTTTTTAATAAAACATGAGTATAATTGTAAAAATGATTATAATTTGCAATTATTTTGTAAAATATCTTAATTAAAATTTTTAAAATATTTAGAGCTAAAATGAATGAATCACTTTTTTAATTAATTTTAAGCGAGAATTTTCGGTAATATATGCCGATATTATATACAATGTACTAAAATATAGAAATATATCCCTCTAAGTTGTTTATATATATATATATATATATATATATATATATATATATATATATATATATATCGTATATATATTGGGTTGGCCAAAAAGTAATTGCGTTTTTTTATTTAAATGAAAGGTGAATTTTTCTTGGGAAATAAACACTTTATTAAACAATATATTGTCAATTTTGTTCGATTATCTTTTGGCATCTTTCAGGCAATTTCACGATTCCGTGATCAAAAAAGTTTTTATTTTTTGGAAAGAAACAGTTCCAAGAACGATTTTATATCATCATCTGCAGTGAAGGTTTCACCACTCAAGACATTTTACAAGAAATGAAATGAATGGTAGTCTGATGGTACCATGTCTAGCGAATATATTGTAACACATCCCATCCAAACTGCAACAATTTTTGACGAGTGGCAAAACTTGCATGTGGTACAGCGTTATCATGGTGGAACACAACACCTTTGAGATTCGCCAATTCTAGACGCTTCTGTTTGAAGGTATCATTTACTTTACCAGTTAAATCCAGTATCTGAAAAATTCTTTTCCAGTATCTGAAAGTCTTTGAATTTAATTTCTGGAAAATATAACTGTTCATGATTGCATTTATTCAATTTTATTCATTGTTTGTATTTGCGCTAAGTATTAATTTAGATCAGATTTGCTCATGTCCAAATAATTAACGTCATTTTGTTCAAATCAGATCATTATACCTATAGATAGAAGATAATATACAAATTAACAATTTATTTGTAATGTTGACCTTAAAATTTGTAAATATTATAGAATTCCATATTAGTTAATTGTCATATTTCAAACAGAAGACATCTGTGACTATCTAAATATATTTTCTACATTCCTTCGTTAGTGAAACTGATTTTGAATTACTGGTGGGTTCCACGTAGTTTACTAAATCGTAGATGATTATTTAATAATATATGAAAAAAAAATATTGCAATAAATCACACAAGTCATTTTTATAATATCACAAATAATAATTCTTGGAAAATTATTTCTGCCAAGGTATACATTATTTAAGAGTACAACTCATTTAAGTATTAATAAACATATTTTTCATGACACATGGCATGAGAACTTTTTTCTTGTGGCATTGTAAATAATCTAAAGAATAATAATATGTTCTCGTTGAATGATAAAAATCATGAAATAAATCTATTCGGTGCTTGTATATATATATATATATATATATATATATATATATATATATATATATATATATATGTACGTGAATGGGTGTGTATGTTTCAATTTTTTATCGCTGCTGTTGCAAAGATTACATGTATAGATTCAAAAAATTTGTTATGTTATGAACCTGAAAATGATATATACACGTATGCGACCTCCCTTTTATGATTATAGTTGTTAATTTTATATCACATTTATGCTAAATTACTAAATTGAAATATTGTTTATAAAACTGAAAATGAATAAATTTAAGTTCATATTTTATAATATAAATTTTAAGAATTATATTAATGTGACATTAAATAAATTAACCAATCAACTTGAAATATAATACTTATGAAAAAAAAGAAGAAAAATAATTAAACAATTTTTATACAGACACATACACACACACACACACACATATATATATATATATATATATATATATATATATATATATAATATCACTGTGTGTGGAAGGGGTGGTATTAGGTTGGTTCAAAAATAATTACGGTTTTTACGTATTGAGGAAAAGAAGTACATTAAAAAATATGAATTACCACATACAAAAAATTAACCTGGAAGTCGCAAGCAGGTCCAAGACAGGGTGAGTAAATTTCGTATTGTTTGTATCTTTTAAGAATGCATACTATAAACAATTCTACAGAGCATCGTCATATGAAAAGTATGTTATCAAAATAAAATACGAATGACTACAACACGTGTTCAAAAAAGTACTTAGATTATTATGGAAAATATTTATCTAAATATGAATTGGTCACAAATATGATATCCGGTACTAAACATACTTAAGTTTAAATAGGTTTTAAATTATAAGAAAAAATTGATAAAATATACAAAATCCGACAAATAAATAAATGCCTTGTGAAAGTGAAGAAAATATACCTCCAAATGTAATAAAACATAAAAAATAAATATAAACTATTTTTAGAGTAAAAATATCCCGAAAGAAATAAATAAAACATAAATATTACCACAGAGATCTAATAATTTCACAAAATTAGAACTGAATGAAGGCAGTAAAAATATATTTGCATGTAAACAAAGAAAAAGATGAGTAAAGAATCAACTCAATAATACAGATGAATATGAAGTAGTAAAAAATGATCACTGTATTGAACAATATATTACCATAACACTTTCTCAGAAAATATTTACAATAATCTCTCATAATATACGAGGTCAGACAATTAAGTAATGCGACAAAATTCAAAAATCGAGTATATTTAAAAATTAAGGTACATCGCTGCGATCCCCTTCAAAGTAGTCCCCTCCCGCATCTATACACTTATTCCAGCGAGTTTTCCAGTTTTCGTAACAATTCTGGAACACTTCTTGTGGGACCTCTCCGAGTACCCTCGTCACAGATTCTTGGATATCTTCAACGGAGTCAAAATGTCGACCTTTGACGAATTTTTTCATATGGGGGAATAGGAAAAAGTCGCAGGGTGACATGTCCGGTGAATAGGGCAGTTGTGGTAACGTTGCGATGCCTTTAGACGCCAAAAACTGAGAGACACTGAACGCACTGTAACAGGGAGCATTGTCGTGATGCAGAACCCAAGTCTTCGCGATCTCTGGACGCACTCTGAGCACCCTTTTTCGTAATTTTTCGAGCACATTGCGGTAGAATACTTGATTTACGGTTTGTCCAGGTGGTACGAACTCTTTGTGAACCATCCCTTTGCTGTCGAAGAAGCAAATCAACATGGTTTTCACTTTGGACTTGCTCATTCTCGCCTTCTTTGGCCTTGGTGCTCCAGGGGACAGCCACTGTTGCCTTTGTCGTTTAGTTTCGGGGTCATATTGAAAGAACCAACTTTCATCACCAGTAATAACTCGATCGAGAAGAGTAGGATCACTTTCAACCTGCTCGAGACAATCTTGACAATCTTTCTCTGTTCCATTTTCGTGAATGCACTACTCGCGCGTTGTTACAAAACACTAAACAGCTGACGAAGAAATGATCGTACGAGGGTGGTCAAGGTCTCAATCGAGAGAGTAGGGATCTGCTATTACGGTGGCGGAGTTACAGGTTCGCAGTGTTACCACAGGCCGAGAAAAAAAATCGGTCGCATTACTTAATTGTCTAACCTCGTAGTTCTGTAATTGTGGATGAAATTATTTTCAGAAATTAATTTTCTTTACCTCATAAAGTATAAAATTTGTTTCTGTTCAATAATGATTATATTGGCAATTTTCTATTATTGATAATAGAAATTTCAATAACTGTGCCATCATCCTTCTCTTTCCAAGAAAATTCGACAATATCTTCTATTTTACAAAAGTATTGTCGCAAAAGTTGATACAATATTATTCTTTTTTTTCAAAAAACTATAATACTATAAATATATTTTTAAATAATAATATTTTACTTCCCATGGGGATTTTTCCCTCCATTAGAACTCTGAAGATTCTTGAATTGCCATTGCAAAATTATCAAGAGCATTTATTAACCATTTTTAATCAAATTATGTAGCGTGTGGAGTGAGAGAATAAATAATATGTAAGAAATCATCCTTCAGCTAATGTTGTCCAGAAATAAAAATCATATAAAAATTAATAATTTTGCCTAGAAATAACAAATCCTAAGATTTACAACATATTTTTAAAAGATACTCACTCTATAAAATTGTTCCAAATCCAATGAATTTCATGTAATAATTATTAATATTCTAAAATTAAGATCATTTTTAGTTAATGATTGACATGTTTGTACAATTTTATTAATACTTATTAAGATATGTAGTATATCAGTAGGAAATTGTCATTAAGTATATTGTAAGTACGAAGTAATTTTAAAAATGTATTTATGAAGATCATCACTTAAACACTCAAAAATATATTTTATTACATTTTAAAAAGAAAAGTAATCATTTTATTTTTTATTTTAAAATCAGCATAACATTAAATATGTAACATTAATTAAAGAACTTATATAAAGGAATTATTCCTTTACTTCACAAGTCATAATACATTTTATTGATAAAAAATATTTAATAAATGGTCATTGATCATTTTCAATTTTTGTTTATACATATTTCTATTGTGATGTATTTATTCTCAGAGCACTAAGGTGTAGGACAATATTTTCTGTAAACAAGACATTATACTTAGAGGGGTTTATATTAAAATAATTGGGAATTATTTTTGTAAAGAAAGTCAGACGCAGCCATTTTTTTATAAATATGTTAGACATATGAACATTAACTTCATAGAGTATTTTTATAAAACTTTAGAAAAATTTGAATACTAAGCAAAAAGATGAAATCTCTTAGTAAAAATGATTAAGTAACTAGTCTGTACGCATGTGCAACAATATTCAAAAATGTAATGACTTCTTCAGTGAATATATATATATATATATATATATATATATCATATCATATCAATAAATCGGTTCCTGGATATTGAAAAAAAATTAGCTCTGTTAAGGAGAACTAAATGTAGAAATTGTATTTTGTGAGCTTCAAATGACAATTATCTAAATTTATTATTTATGTATGTAAAAGTTGTTACATCACATATTTTTCTATTTTTGTTTTCTATACTTTATTTTAAATATTTTTTAAACTATTCTTATATAATTTTGTGTTTTTGATCAATAGTAAAAAGTAGTATGTTTAGTTCATCTAACTTTTTTCAACTTAAATAATACCTTCAGTTTTATTTCAATATATTTGTACTGAGCACTGTAGCAACAGTGAAAACATTAAAATGAATCAAATCAAAGGTACACCAAGACTAAAGAAATTTTCATAAACTCCTAGTTAAGGATTTTGAAATATTTTTGTATCTATAACAATTATAAAAAGGTATTATATAGTTATGATCATACAAATTATTATATGGTTGACATATTTTATTGTTTTTATTTTATTTCGAATATCAGGTATTTTTTTGGAATTTATTTATTTTAAAATGCCAAGATTTCAAAATGCCACGGCATCATTTCTTTTACGAGTATTATTACAAAAAAATATAAGAATATAATAGAAAATAAATATTTCAGTTTACGTTCAGTTAAACTTCAACACCTATAATATCTATACATGTTATTTAATTTTATTCATACAAACAATAAGAGCATGGTAAAATTTATTGTGCCATAAATTTTATTACTTTAATACTCTCATGGAATATAATTTCAGGTTTTATATTCATGCTGCACCTGCATTTTCAAATATATATTCATGTATATATATATATATATATATATATATATATATATATATATATATTATTTTCTAATTTAAATGTTAATCTCTATTTCATTTTACACATGCATTTGTGGATTACTTAATATGAAAATTATTTTCCTAAACACAACTTGCTTACTATGCTTTCTATTCATATTTTTTTGTAATTGAAAAGAATAAGGTACCAAACATAAGTATATTTTCATACAAACGTTTTTGTGCACACTGATGAGCATTTTGAAATACACTATGAAATAACTGAATTTTTTGTCCGAGACAGACGTCTGTATTTTTATTTTGTATGCAGTTAATATTTTTGATTAATTTCGGTATTTTTTTTTTAAAAAAAAATATGCCATAAAATTTAAATTACATTCATTATTAAAAACTTTCTCTTAATTATTTAACAATTGTGTCTTTTGATGAGTTATTCGTTACAACTGCTTTCAGTAGGTGTATCATTTTTAGGTAGCTTGTAATTGATTGAAAAAAAAATGTTTAGGGTTTTTGTATATTAATTATTGGAGAATATGGCTTATGTATAATACATATATATATATATATATATATATATATATGTATATATATATTTCTACAATTACAAGTTGTCTTATAAACTGATCAATAGATTATTCTGCTAGGAGTTGGTGTTTATTTAATAATAAGATTGTTGATGCAGTACTTGCTCGCGGTCTCATAATCGACAAGCATTTTGGATGTTGGTGGAAACACTCTACTACTTTGTAAGTCTTGTAGCTTAGAGAAAGTACATCATAGAACTTCAGTGAGAAGTCTATAAGCGGGATTTGGTTTTTAAATATTAAAAAAAGCATTTAAAGAGATCTGGTGAGCAGGTCTTCTATGCAAGCTCATGTACATGGGCTTTTATAATTGGATGATCCATTTAATGTCTTTATATCATTAATGTGTTGTGATCTTTATAATATTTTCGCTGTCTAACAGGAAATCAAATCTGAAATTACTTAGTAAGCGTTTGCTGTACAGAAACTTAGTTCAACCGATTTTGTTGTATGCAACATCGTTTTCAGTTTACTTCGAGACTTACGCTTTCTGTCGGTCGAGGAACTTATATCCTGACAGTCTCGAAAACTCTATTATGAACACCGTATTATAAATCAACTGATTCCAGTTGCTAGACATGAATGACGAGGTCAGCCTAGATTGAGAGGTACAGTACGCAAGCTGGTACGAGAACACACTCTTATGATGCGCTTAAAATTCTCTGGCCCGTATCATCACATACATCTCAAGTTATGTATGAGTAAAAGACTTACTTCTCAAATAAAACAATTCTTGATTACCTCACTGCTAAATGACTCAAAAGTAAAATAACTAAAGGAAAGTAAATAATTCTTCGTCATGAAAAATAGAATTTATGAACAATTACGTGGATTATTTTTCTTAAGAGTTTATTAGTAATAGATTTTTAATTATAATTGAAACCATTGTCTTCATCAATGAACATTTTCAAAACTAGACAGAGGCGATGAATTACAAAAAATAAAGTGTTTTACCTTTATTTAAAATTATGGTACCAAGTTTGTTGTTTTAAGTAGATGTATTTGTAAATATTATTATTTCCTATAATAATATATAAGGAGGCGAAATTGATTTTGCATTAATAATAGAAGTTTTTGGTTACATTGATTCTTTTTCTAGAATAATATTAACAAATAATAGTTTAATTTATAAAATTACAAAAAATGAAATTAAAAAAATATTCCTTAAAATACTTTTTCAGAAAAAAATGTTTCATAAAATAAATAATAATAATTTATTGGAATATAATGTTTTGCAATTTTATTTTAAATCAACTCACGATCATTTACTAGAATACAAAATAAAGCAAGTAAACACTTTTTCAAGTAACTTTATAAAAGATTATACCTTGTAGCTTTTGAATCAAGATATTTTTAAATCGAAAATGATGAAACTAAACATGTATTAAACAGTGTTGAAATACAATACATAAAATATGGAGGCATATACACTTATATATATATATATATATATATATATATATATATATATATATATATATATATATATATATGTACAATAAAATAATAAAAATAGGTTTTCATTGTAAAATTTTAAAAGAAATTAAAAAAATTACTATGTATCATGATAGTTAACAGAAAGAACTAATAACTTAATAATTTTTCGAAATGAAATATCTGACTGGTTCTTTTATAACAACTATTCATTTTAAAGTGTTGAATTATTGTTTCTTATTCTGGTTAAATTAAATTGAATATATATATATATATACATATATATATATATATATATATATATATATATATATATACATATATATGTATATATACAAATATACATATATATATATATATATATATATATATACATATATATATATATATATCTACATATATATATATACATATATATATTTATATATATATATATATATATATATATATATATAACAAGTGTATCGTGTATATTTATAAATGGGACAACCATCGTTTTGTTTTGTATTTAAATATAAAATTTTCATTTTTCGTGTAAATTTCTTTCGTTTAGGCTTTGTGTTTTAAAATCAAATATATTTTTATTTACTTTGGAAATTTATAACAAATGTTAATATATTTGTTTTTTTTTATTTTTAAAAAAATATTCTCCAGTATTTTTATTGGAATTAATTTTCTAATTAAAATGTTTTGAAAATATTAGGTTGGTAGAAAATAAATGAGGTTTATGACCTTCATGTTCATAACAAAACCCGCAGTTATTTTCGTACATACCTAATAATATGAAATATATTTTTAATTTTTGTTTGTGTTTAATAGCGAAATAGATGTAATTAAAAGAAAAACAAAATTTTTGAATTCATAAATGATTATTTAGCAAAGAAATATATAGTTTGGTGTAGTTTCTATAAACTTTGAAGTTAATTAATTCTATTTGTTATTAGAAATTCTTATAAAAGTTTTCATGCAGCATATTTTATTATTTTCATTATGGTTTATTATACCTATAATGCTGAAACATTGCAAATCTAACGATTTATTATTTACAACAAGCACGATAACGGAAGTACAATTTCTTTGTTTGATTTATGTTTCATGTCCAATTAACAATTACGAGCGAAGAATTCATTCCAATAAAATATTTTCATTTAATGTTGTACGTTATATGAGAAGTAAAAAAATATTAGTATTTTATAAAAATATTCTAACCAAATATATATTGACGTTTAATAATATTTTCTTATACATCAATATAACTTAAAATAAAGTTCCTTTTTAAATTAACTTTACTTGATATGAATGAATATTAATTAACAACGAAACATTAAAATTGTGTTCACATTCATCTTAGTTAGAGAAAAAATATTTTATTTTGGGTTTTAAAAAATCTATTTTCTACAACTAAAATAATTATTTAAAATATCAACTAATTGTATACTTTATTTGAAAAAAATAACATATATATATATATATATATATATATATATATATATATATATATATATATATATATATATATATATATATTCCATCAACACATTTTACTAGATCAGAAATTAATAACCATTTTGAGTTTGTGTGTTATAAAATTTAATATAAATATTAAATATGTGGCATTTGGCACATGAAAACAATATTAGTTAATTATTTGAGGTTTAAAATTGCATTATCTATATGAAAATAAAATAGTACTTAAAATAATTGTAAAATTTAACACCATTTTAAAGAACTTTCAACAATAAATAATAGAACTGTCCTTATTAATCCAAAAAAAAAACACAAATATATGAAATATTCGTGCATATCTGTACATTTTTGTCATTCCATTCTTTTCTTTCTTATTTAGCAAATCACTAATGATGTTGTACAAAAAATCTAAAAAAATATAGTAATAAGTCGGTTATTTTTTATATTAAACTATGTAGGTGTTTAAAAAACTTGTCTTTTAACTACTCGTTTCTAATGCAGTTTAACTTATTTCATTCTTGTTTTCAATAATTATTTTTTTATATTATTTACTATTTGAACTAATAGAGCCCTGCTTTCAGTAAAATTATTATTTTTTTCTTACATTTCTATACATAATGACATGGTTTTTCGTAAGATGTCGTTAAATAAACGTAGTTATATGTAATTTATTTTGTCTAAATTGTATATTAAAAAAAATTTTCTGATATGCTTGAAAACTTGTATTTTTTATATTAATTTATAAAAAAAAACATTTCAGCAAAAATCAAGAAAAAAAGATATTTTTTATTGAAACGAAATATAAAGTATTTAGTTATCCATAGATGTATTAATAAGTCAATATTCAATCTTTTTATTATTATTAAACATATCATAATTATATCTCAATTATAATGTTATTGGGTGATTTTGATAAAAGTAATAGTCGGATAAATAATAAAATATTTGATTCAAATACTAAAATTTTATTCAAATTTTAAATAATTTTTTATAGGAAATTAAAACTTTCTATTTTGTTGTGGTAGTATTTTTTATGTATCAAATCAATAATTTTATAAAATATGATATTGTCGAAATCAGCATGTTTTTATATTATACTATATTTTTTAAAGTTCTGTATATTCGTCATTCAATTTAATTACCAAAATTAAACAATCAGTATATTTGTCTTGTTGAAATATTTTAGAATCTTAATAAAATAAAATTGTATTTAATACTTTAGAAAAAAATTGTTGATATCTTACAAACTGTTACTATTTAACAAAGTACTTTGTTTTAGAAGATATTCTTTTTGATATGTACTACTACCTGGGTGTGTTAAAATTACTGTTTTCAATTTAAATACAAAGTTTGAACCGTATGATTAACAGGTATTTAAATCCAATTAATCAATAATCGGAATTAAAATAAATCAAAAATTCGATTCCAGTCTTTTAAATATCTGCAAATTATTGATTAATTGATAAGTAATATAATAAGAAAATTAACCAATTTCAAAACAAAACTCCTCAGAGAGGTAAAGCTACACATCATGAATAAATCAATTGTAACATAAAACTATTTTATCATAATAGGTTATTTTAAAACTACTTTGTTATAATATTAATATTATACAATATAGAAATAGAAGGTTTATATAATTTAGAAAAATAATAATATTTTACTTATCAACCAATAACCTATTAAGTGATTCACTGCTTAATAACATGAATGTTTCTCACAAAAAAATAAGTAAATGGATGGACAGGTTTGAAAAATTACATACCTAATTTGTAGAACGGAGCATGGGTAATAATTATCTGCATTAAATATGGTGTTTCTTTTTTTTAATATTAGGTTGGTAAGAAAATAATTGTGGATTTTGTTTCCTGAATTCTAATTTTATTTTTTTTTGCAATGAAAGCGTTATTTTATTATGTAAGAACGTACAGTGGAATGGTGGTTCTAAAAATTTCGTACTGGGAATGAGAATCTTTAAGATGAGAAGGTCGCGGACGTCTTTTTCAGTTCAAAACGACCCACTGAAGATGTTAGTTGAATCAAGAACCACGTACAGCAATTTTAGAGCTTGCACAAAAGTTAAGCGTTAGTCATATAACAGTTTTCGATCACTTAAAACAACTTAGAAAATCAAAAAACTTGAAAAATGAATGCCGCATAAAGTAACTAAACCGCAATTATTTTTCTACCAACCTAACAGAAATGAAGTACTTTTTAAAAATTGTTTGGAGGACATTTATTCATTTATTTTTTCCTAAGACTTGATGCAATATTAACTGAGTCGTACTGTTTTAATAAAAATAGAAATTTATTGAAGTAAAAACACACTTTTTTACAATAGTAAAGTTTTATTCTAAGTATTACTCTTTGAATCAGATACGTTTTTCGTAATAGAATTTTAAGAATTATCAGTAATCCAGACTAATTTACTAAGAATATCATCTTGCATTATCATTTTCAGTTTCAATGAGCGACGAATTTGTTATTAGACAGGTTTGATCGATGATTTGAGGATTTAAGACACATCAGGATAGATTTGAAATCTTTATATAAATATAGAATGACAGTTAAGTCTGTTGATTATAATTTTAAACATAAATTCAAAAAAGTTATAAAATTAATCGAATAAATTAATATGTTTTAAATTTTAAATATAAAAATTTAAGACATTAATTTTTAAATAACAGGTCATATTTTTTATTGTTTTTGGGCACAAAATACAGATCCAATTCATATAATTCATCCTACAGAACTGATAGGATTGCTTTTAGTTTTTTAGCCAGCATAGATCCAAAGTACTCCTGAAAAGCATCCTCGTACTGGTCTATATGTACCTTAAAAACGATCCCATCAGTTTTCGATTTTTGATGCAAGCAGTCTTAGTTTCCTTGAGTCAATAATACTCGTAGTCGTCTTTTTCAAGTGAATGCTGTTTTCTTCATTTAATTGCGAATGAGGAGCCATTATCATTTGACAAATCCGTTTATTTTATAATGCCAGATGTAGTTGAGGTTGACATGTATTTAATATCATGTAAATTAGTCACGTGATAAAATGCATATACTGGTTTTAAAACACTTGTAACTATTTAATTTTTATTGGGTGTGTATACATCGAACCCACATGCGGTATCGTCGATTAAATAAATCTGAATCTTATATACACTTCTTTCCAGAGTTAATTTGTATATATTATTTAGTAGTAAAATAACTTATATAGCTGTTTTTGAGTTTTCATAAGCAGATACTCAGTATGGCAATAAAGTTTAAACGTCGAGCATAACATTCAAATAATTGACCTTTATCTACAAGATCTGAAATTCATCGAGTACGAAGTTATTTTAGAAAATGCATAGATATAAACAGTACTGCTACAATATTTTGCGCATTCCCCTTACATTTACTTTTCATTAGGTAAGTTGCAGCTTACTGTGGAATATTTTCAGCTACAATCAAAACTAATTTGTTGTAGTAGAAGAAATTAGTTTATTTATCGTTTATTAATATTTCCAAGAACTGGAAAATGTGAGCCACACATCTAGAAATCTTAAATTTTATTCCGAAAATTTTTAAATTAGATGGATTTATAATTAATATTTACTACCATTAGTCACGGGCCATAGGTTTAGCGATAGAGGTAGCGCCTCGAGTTTCCGGCCCATTCATCTTACATGTTTAAAAATAGTGAATTACACAGTCATCTAATAAAGTAAAACGCTCGTAGGTCAAAAGTCATAACTCCCGTTTGGCACTTTTACAAAACGCGCGTAAGCGCTTTATCGTTTATTTGTCATGGGTTTCACAGTTCAGTATATCACCGTTCTAGTTTACTACGTCAACTTCCACCATGATCCGAAAGATGCATAATAATTTATTTGAACTAATAACGTTTTAGGATAACTTTTATGCGCTAGTTCGTTATTAAAAATATAAATTGTAAGAAATAATATTTCATTGATTTTTTATAAAAATAAGAATTCTATCCATATTTTTGCATTGGTCTATATTAAAGAGAAATAATTAATCATAAAATGTACAGTTCTAAGAACAGAATTATTTATTGTATGTTTTTTTAAAAAATTAAAAAATATATAAGTTTTGTACAAAAAATGTTTTTTAATTCTAAAATAAATTCAAATAATTTATAAAGAATTATACGTTTACAATTAATTCGTAATGAAATGTATTTGTATCATATAATAAAAGCAGGTGTATTAATATATAAATATAACATTCGCTTAAAAATAAATGCATATTTATTTAATATATTGAGGGAAAACAATTGATTTAGGCATAATACTATTATTTATTAAATACCGTTGAATTTGGTTATAAAATAATGTAATTGCATTTATTGATAACTTCCGGTCAATACAGTACAAATTAATTAAATTTTATATCATAAACTAACGAGTTTAATTTATTTTATGAAACTACATTTTAATTTATTGTTAACATTAGGAACAAAGGGAAACTCAGTATGTACCTATTTTCACTTTTCATATACGAGGATCTATGAATTTTGACGTATATAATGTACTGTTTATATATTTAAAACCTTTTTTTCATCGAACCAATAAAGTATCGGAAAAAGTGCATTTAACACAGTAATTTTATTGGATTTTTCATTATCTTAATTTAGTTTCCGAATATTTTACTCGTCACTTCAAGTTTTACGCTAAAAAAATATATAAATAAACAGAGCCAAACTAAACAACCCATTTTAATTTATACGTTCAACAATCATTATGACGATTTTTATTATGGTGCTAGTATATAGCCGGTCAAAATGGACGGAGAAATAGAAAAAAATATAGAAAGAAAAAACTGTTTATTGGTTTTACAACATAGTATATTTAAACATAAAAAATATCTAAGAATTAAACTTAGTGAATTAAATTAACTTATGAGCTAACAAAGCAAACATTCCTCATCTCCATAGATGTTCGTCACTTTGTCCAGCGGACAAAGTGACGAGAAATGTGTGTATAATAGAAAAAAATATTTAATTATATACCAAGAAACAAAGAATCAAGATACACACATTTGTAAATTTATATTATACAGAAAATCATAAAATTTTTAAGTATTAAAGTTCCATGTTGAAAATTTTGACAATATATTGATCTTAGAAGACTTGAAAGGGTTCATTTAATAGACGGGATATGAAGTCAATGCATTGTTCTAAATTATTCAAATACGTTTAGAATATGAGATAATCCAATTTTTTTCAAATTGAATTTGATTAACAATAGCCACAATGAGCTATCTAATTGAGGTATATTGAAAGTAAGCTACAACGCTAAATATAAAATAGGTGTGAACTAGATAGTGATCGTATAAAACGTACTATGAGTCTGAGTATTTATTAAAATTATAATTTTAGAAATAATGAAATTTCTCTATTATAGAAACTGTTGCTGTCTGCGATTTTACATTTTTAAAAATATTTAACTCACAGATTATAGAAACTAATAACAATTGTAATAGACATTTTTATACAATTACATAAGTACTTTGTTTATAAATTTTTCACTGTGAGAAAAAAAGTGAATCTTTCTCTAATATCTTTTACATAAATTTAATATTCTCTACTGATGATTAAAGTTCTTAAGAAAACCAAAATAAAATACCATTACATAGTTCAAATTAAATTTTGTTCATGAACAAAATAAATGTAATTTTGAATTTCTGAAAATCTGTAAAATTTCTATACTTTTATAGAAACAATCTTTTGAACTTCTCTAATTATATTCTTTTCTATCTATATATAAAGAAATATTTCATAAAATTTCAAAAAATAGATAAAGAAATGAATAGAAACGTGTAAAGATTTTCTATTCAATTATTATTAACGATAACACCCGAAGTTACACGACATTTTCACGAAAAATTATGATATTAGTATCATAACAAATGAATTTTTTTTCTACGAATTTGAGAAATGGAATGGAATATGTGGGAAAACTATAACAACTTTAATGGAAGGTGAGACTATAAAACAACTACATTGCAATATAACTTCGAGAGCGATTATACGTACATACTAATATACATACACACGTATATATATAATATAAAACAACTACGTTGCAATATATTCGTGAGAATGATTACATAGGCATACAAACACACACAAACACACACACACACACACATATATATATATATATATATATATATATATATATATATTGTCGAGTCTGTTTTTATGCTTACTTTTTTAAAGCGGTTTTTAAGTTATTCAGTGCATATTTCATGCAAATTCGGGGTTACCCTATTGTATATATATTATGAGCTGCACGCTGTCTTCAAAAAAATATATATAACTATATTTTTAAAAATTTATTTTTAATAATTGAAAATTTTCTATTTTGTGCTGTTTAAATCATGTTGTGTCTGCTATCGCTGAAATAAAACTACAATCTTTAAATCCTTGCTGGAAAGCAGTTTTCCCTGGATGTGTTGCAAATATTGCAATCATTCAAACATCGGCATTATCAACTAAAATCATAACTTTGGCACATGAAATTAGTAGAGATAGTTTTGATCCTTTAGTCAGAAGTATGTCGACGAATTTCTTATGGATAATGCCTTAAATGACGATGATATTATTGGTATAACTTAAATATCGTCGAAGAATCAGGCTAGAAAGCCTCTCAGCTTGGATGTGTTGCAAACAGTGCAATCATTCAAACATCGACATTATCACCTAAGTCACTACTTTGGTATATTAAATTGGTGGAGAAGGTTTTGATATCTTTAGCCAGAATGATGTCGATGAATTACTAGTGGACAATGCCTTAAGTAATGATGATATGACTAGTATAACTTTAGATATCGTCGAGGATCCAGAAAACGATAGTGAAGTAGAAGAAAAACTTATCCCTCTCAATGCAAATATAATTTGAGAAGGTGTTCAACTTTGCAATAAACTGGAAAATCATTTTCTTGTTTATGACACAAATCCTGAACAAGCCTTCAAATTCTAACGTGAGCTGAAGAATTGTATATCTCGATATCGCTAACTACAGAAAAAAATAGTAAAATCATCATTGCAAAGTTTAATCATTGATTACATTGTCAGAGAAAAAAACTCAACACAGGGTTGGGGTTGAAGTTGTCGCTAATTCTGTTTGTGAAGAATCATTGTCTTTACCATGCAGATCTGATGAAATGCAAGAAAATTATGGAAGGTATCCCTAATTTTGTAACGTAAGTAATGTTTTTTTTTGTGCGATTTATTTATGTGCGTTTTTCTGTTGAACGTATCTACCAAATGAAAAGAGACTTGGCTATATATATATATATATATATATATATATATATATATATATATATATATATATATATATTGCGATATTAAGATAATATATGCGATACGAACAAAACGAATTAGGGCGGAGCCCTTTCTCCGTGGGTTCGGTGAGCGTAGTGATTAAAGAGAAGAGCCTCTGTTTTTTCTTTTTTAAAAAAAATATTTCGCTTATAAATGTATTAGTATTAGTAGCAACGTAGCATAACTGTACCTCTGTTCGATATTTTTTATTTACTATTTATTACGATATATTAAAAAAATACACACAAAATATATTTCTTCATATTGGCTTCTTCCACTGAATTTTGTTAAGTTCTAAAAGTGGTATTCGGCAAATAATAATTATTTGCATAGCATATATAATAGTGGTTGCTGAATACACTCTATTAATAAATTGATGTTATAAATTTACTATAGATCATTTTTTATTATTTTGTAATAATTTTATGATATAACATTTAATTATATAAATATATAATCGAATAATTTATTTATATTTGATAAATTCGCTAAAACAGAAATAAATATTTGTACTAAGCTAAAAATTAAAATGATAAATGGTGTACATATCAAAAATTAAAATTAAGGTATTAATAATTAGGTTTTAAAATATTTTTTTTTAATTAAGAATTAAATAGAGAGAAAATCTTATGCTTGTCATAGAATTTATTTCTATTCGTTATTCTAAATTTATTATTAAAAAAATAGTTTAATATTCATTTTGTTACATAATTTACAAAAAGTTGAATTCTATTGCAAGTTTCTTAATTTTGAAATGAAATCCAGCAATATTTTAATATTATAAAAAATATCAAACTGGAACACAATGCATATAAAGTATTTATCATCTGTTATTTAAATTTATAAACTACTGAAAATAATTATTTTTAAAAAAATTCTCAGTGCAAATTCTTCTTTAACTTTTCTCGAGAAATAATAAAGATAATAGTTTTTTAATGGAAATCTTTTTAAATTTTTATTTCACTTTGTATAATAAATAAATATTTAAATAGGTTACAAATAAATATTTGAATAGGCTATGCATATAAATTATATTATAATCATCCTTATCATAAATAAATACAATCGTTATTTTTTTATTCCAAGAATCAATATTTATTCAGTAATTGCATCCTTTAAATACAAATATAAACTATATATTATAAATAAACTTTTTTCAAGCGAAAATTCTATTTTATGCACTCATTTCAGCTGACTATTGTTATTTCTTGTTATTGTATTTCACAAATAAACTTCTTGTTTGTTTCGCAAACATTGTTCAGTTTTTTGTTTATATTTCTGGAGCGTTTATTACACCGGCCTTGCTACTTTGACTCAACATCTGCGAAATTACGTGAACTACTTACCATATCAATTGAACAAAGTTGTTAAACTCGTTTTACATGACTATAAAGTTAATATTTTAAGCACGTTGTTTCTTATGATGTAGAATTAATTTTTTTAAGTATTGCAGTGAATACTTTATACTATATTTTTGTTAATATTAATAAACCTCTATTGAAATCAATGAAATTCGACGAGAAGGGAATGTATTAATAAATACTACAAATAATTTCTAAAGTTTTGAAAAAAATCATATGTATACTGATATTAATATTTAGTTTAGCAATGTGTTAATCGAAATATAAATTTATATTTCATAATCATAATAAACCTTTATTTAACTTAATATGAAATATCGAAAAAGTCTTTACCTATGACAAGCTTCTAATAGTTCCTTATTTTAAACTGTTCTCCAAAAGAGACAGGAATCATCCCAGACAGTTAGTAATGGTTGGTGGAGTTGGATTTGAAAAGAGATATTTAGATTCTCAATAACAATATGAGCAATTTTGTTTGCTTTTATAGACAGATAATTTAAAACTGGTTTTAGTACTACTAACTTTCAGAGATCTGACAATGTTAATATGTACTTAAAAATAAAGAATAGGAAAAGATATTACTGTAAATTAGAGTTTATATAAGAGAGTAGAAGTCATTATTTTTGTTATATTAGAACGTGTCAGGATTTATCCATGGATTTAGTTCTTTTGAAGAGGAGTAATAGTAGTCCATTGAGACGTTATATAAACTTGCTGAAAGATTTTATTACTTTTTTTTATATTTTATGATAAATAGGAAGATAAAATCTGTATTGCTCAACGCCTGTCATTATGAAAAGTTTAAGATTTGTATTTGTAACCTGAAGAATAAGATATGATATCTTATTGTAATGTTTTTGAAATTTATTGAGTTGTGGTATGAGAATTGTACGCCTAACTGATGGTCAATAGATTATTGTAAGGCAGATGTTGGTGTTACATGTGTGTAGTTAAAGTTTAGTCAATATGACTAAAGTAATTAATGTCTATAATGCGACAATATATATTACAATCACATTTATTAACAAGTTTTCAAAATAAAAGTCCAATTTATTTTCGTTAAAAGTATCATATGAAGTAAAAGCACATGATGTTTAAAATTTTTATAACTCTATTAAACATCTATTACTACTGTTACAATACATATCCATTCATAAACCCAATCTGTAATGAAAATATTAGTTTTGTATCAATAATAGGTATATGTATTATTGTAGTAATTGGTAGTAATTTTTGCGCGTCAATTAATATATACTGTTTGTGTTTACATTTTCTCTGTTTAATACACAAATCAATGTCAATGAAGAAGTATATTTGTCCGTGAGTGCACCCATATGTGTTATCTTTTTTTAAGTAGTTCTTTTTTTAAAATATTATTTTCATTGTGTTGAATTGAATTTGACTGCAACATTCAAAACTAAACTAAAATACTTTATTATAGGTTTAGAACATATTTTAGAACTTATTTTTTTTATTATTTTTGTTCATATGGCAATACTACTTGTGTAAAAAATATATTTACAACTATTTTTGATAATTTTTTATTTCAGTTCATTAATCTGAATCCTTCACATTATTTTTAATATTAATGCTGAAGTGATTAATCTGTTGTTCTTTCTATGTACATGAATTATTTCTCTTACCTATTAGGGTGTCTAATAAATGTATTCCTGTATTGCTTCTTATTCTTCCATAAATATGTATATACATATATACGAGTCCATATATATATATATATGTATATATATATATATATATATGTATATATATATATATATATATATATATATATATATATTATACATCCATACTGTTATTCAAAAATTAAGATAGTTAATTTTTCTGAAAAATAGTTTTCTGAAATTCTGTCATATTTATAGGTCCATGTTACAGAAAAATCTTTTTTTCTGCCTTTTCTGAACCTTAGCGTTCTAAAGGTGATGGAATTGCTATCGAATCATCTAAATGATTCTAACCAACTGTAGTCAGTAATAGTTCTTAGAATATTTTTGACTAGATAATTTTCTGTAGTTTGTGAGGTGAAAAATTTCATTTATGTAAGTGAATTTTGCTACTCTGTGAGAATTGTATTATGATCGCATTATTTATCATATATACAAGCTTTTAATTGCCGATAAAGAAATTAAATTTAAATTACCATACATACATCCATAAAAAGTCACTTGTAAGAAATATTTTCATTTGACATTGAATCTTAATGATTTGATTTTCTACGCTAAAAGTTATTTTTAGTTTTCTCTTTTTTTAAACCTTCCGAGATTGGATTTCTTTGAAATTAAATACGTGATTATATATATATATATATATATATATATATATATATATATATATGTATATTAAACATAAATTAATATTTTTATTTCGGAAAATATATTAATTTTAAAACGAACATCTAATAATTTAAAAGATATTTGTTATACAGTATTATCAATTAAGATGTGCATATTAAAGCGGACTTCCCACTAAATTTAAGAATCCTACCAAATATGTACGCACGCACGCGGGCGCGGGTTCATATCTCTCTGCCACGCCTGTGGAATGATACACGGCGTCACATCACGTTACAGTTAATGTCGGTTCGCACTCGCACGCGTCGCTTCACATGTCACGACAAGCTGTATTTATTTTTTATACACAACACGACCGCCGACGATTCTCACACCCGCACCATTTCCACCCTGAATAATTCACCGAAATGTCCATCGACACCCTTGCCTATACAGTGGCGTACATATTTTGACCACCTGAATGTTTCATACATATTTATAATATGATTTAACTTTATACTTAATACAGGTTAATATATATATATTATATATATATATATATATATATATATATATATATACTTTGTGTATATGATTTATATGTTTATAACAATTAATGAACTCTTTAACTATAAAAAAAATTTATTCAATAATATCATGAATGATAATTATTAGTTAAAATTATTTTATTATAAATATATTAATAACAAAAAAGTTCACCTGCTTATTTTTTAAAATTCGGTAATAGAGGTTTCTAAAAAAGCCACATTTTCACTAATTCCCCTCTTCAGTATATTCGTAGGTATTTTTAGTGATGAAGGACTTAACGTATTGAGACATTGGATTTAACATACTGAGGTTCGATTTATTTAAGAGAATCTTTATGAATGATTGTATATTCGCTCATCTACTTTTCATAATTAGTTATTTTATAATTTAAGTTTAACGCATAATATATTTTTTATAAAAAAAGTAGGATTTCTTCTTTAATTAAATTCTGACCATGTCGCAATATAAACTGATGTTCTTATCTTATGAATCTCACATTCTTCTTCTGGGCGCTAATGATCTCAGCTGTCGAAGCGCCCTAAAACTCCGATAACTAACTAACTCAAATTCTTCTTCTTCAATTTAATTTATATCAATCATTTCATTTGATGTATGAAACTCAACATAATAATTAACAGATAAAAATATTATATAAAATAAATTAGAAAAGAAAATAAATAACAAAAAAAAGTAATACTTTTTATTATTTTATGTATTGAATAAAACTGAGATAAAATTATTCGTTTAGTTCTAAATAATAAAAGTTAAATAATTTTGTTAATGTTACACTTTCTGTCAGTGAGAAGTTATTAGAGATTTGGAAATAAAAAACACCAAGCTTTAACAAATTAAGAATATATTAAATTAACTATATTCTTTACATTAATGTTTAAATCGATATTTAGGTATTTGTTCCAATTTATTTTTTTTGTATATTAATCTAAAGTTTGGACTCAACAAATTTTTCAAAAAGTTCTACCCTGATATTTTAAACATAGTTTTTTCGAATATTACAAAAACAAAAGATCTTGATATATTTAAATTTTCCTTATGTTTCTAAAAACATATGATATCCAAATTGTTGCGATAAATGTATTTTTTTTTCTGTTTGTTATATTTGTTTTTTTAGTAATTATGAAATTATTTACGTTATTCATAATAAATGAAAGTGTTATTTTCAATTTTCTATTAAACTTGTAAAAATCATTCTCCGAGGTATTAAAGAAGAATTCAACTTTACTTTGCTATTTCTTATAGTTTTTCTGTTACCTCAATTATCGTGAAGAAACTTGCTTTCATTACCTTTCTGAATAGTCGTAAGTGGAATACAGACTATTCGCATTTTTCACTGCTATTTTATGAAGTTTGATCTTCAGTGGATTTAATCGTACAATAAAGAAAAACGCTTCCATTTTTGGTTGTACTTCTGTAAATATATTTAATATAAATAAACTATTATACATAAACTAATCATTTATAGTCATTTTTAAATTTTAATGAATGAAATCCACTTCTATCTTGATTTGAATTGGCCTTTTAAAAAATACAATAGTAACATAATTTCTTCGAGTCTTACTTTATCTATGATTCTTTCCGATTTCTGAATCATCAGCGTATTGTCTACATACTTTTATTTATTGTTCTCTATAGAATAGGTTCCTGATTTTCAGTCAAAGACATTAAATAGTTAATTAATAGGCATTTTTATTGTTTCTTATTTGAAATTAAGAAGTTGTTATATAAAAAAGAAAATGTATTTATGTGCTCTAAACCCTGAATAAGGTGATATGTCCATTGAAACAGACATAAGTATTAATCAAAAACAGATAGCTATCAATAATTCAATATTCATAATTAAAAAAAAAACATTATGGTTTGTGATATGACTGAAAAATTTATTTGTGAAAGTGATTTGGGTGTATTTTTTATATAGTTGCAGAGCTAAAATTATATTTTTACAATTGCTAATTTTTACTGAAAAAACTGCAGTGTTCCAAAAATTTCTTCTAGTCTGCCATATTATTAAATTTTATATATAATAGAAGTGACTATTTCTTAAAAAAATTTTTTTTAATAAAACGAATTGCTTTTCCCGCGCTGGGCTCATCTATCACTTACGAATTAGCAAAATCAAATGAAAAATATCAAATTTGGTAATCAAAATTGAAAGTTGACCAATGTTGATCATAACAAGAATATAAAACTACAACTCCAGCTACATAAAGAAGTACCAACGGTGATTTCATATGAGATTAATTTGCTAAAAGTTCAAGATTGCACGTCAGCTAGCGATTGTATTTCAGCTCTTATTCTCGATTGACAATTGTTTAGCAAATTTACTAGTAGTTGTTTTATAGCTTTAAGTAACATTATTTTACACATAGTCGCTAATTTTTCATTTATTAAACGTTTTCTTATAGTTTTAATAGATATAATACAGCGCTATGCCTTTAATTATTCAAAAAATGGTTTACTAAATAGGTATTACTATTATCTTGGACAAATTTTCAACGTTAAAACACTTTATTATACAAAGAATACATTTTCATTCTCAGAAATCAAAAAGATTCTTTCTTCAGCTAAAGTACTATATAACTGGAATTAGTTTAATTTAACATTTTTTTTATAATTTCAGCACAAACAGTGTTGTTGTTTTCTTACATAAATGGGTTAGTTGTAAATTGTCAACAAATAATATCAAAAATATCTCTACTTAAATATGGATCGTTTTTTGTTATGGTCAAGCTGTATAATCATGTTATGTATTATTTATGATATTTTTCTTTTAGAAAGTAAATGAATTTTATATATATATATATATATATATATATATATATATATATATATATATATATCTTAATTTGTGAAGCACACGCCATTGAACTCATATTTTATATACTAACTGGAAAATGAACAATGCAAGTTTGTATACATTTCACATCAACGCTTTATGTTTCGAACAATTCTGTTCAGTTACAATTAATCATATTGAATGACTAATCGCACTAAAAGTCATCTTACTGCTGTTTGTACTGGAAACATAATGCTTACCTTATCATCTAAACGTCATCGTATCCAGGAAAAAATGCTATCAAATAGAATATATGATGAAGATATCGTTAACTTTATGCTTCAATTGCATGGCAATGCGTGATATTATATGCAGTCACCTGAAGGGTGTACGAACTTTATGCAGTTATTTTATAATGAGGAATGTATTTTACACGCAATAACCGTCATGTGTTCAACTTGCATTTAAACAATTAGACAGTCAATAACTTGATGTTATAAATCATTTGTTTTTATTAGAAAAAACTAAGTATTATGTATTTTTTTAGTGAAATATGTGTTTAATTATTTTTCTTTTTATTTCGACGATAATATTATATAAACTTGTTAGAATATCATGCATTTTTGTTATTTTATACATTTATTTCCTTACATAAAACACATTTTTTCACAATGAAATAGAAAAAAATTAATAGATTACAAATAAAGTATCATACTATAGTTATAACATTGTGACTAATTTCGTTTTCATAAATAACTTTTTCAGTCGACCCACAAATTACAAAAAAAATCTGTTCAAAATTGTTTAGTATTATGTATTGGAAACAAACCATTATGTACCATTTTTGGATACTTCTTATGATTATTACGATGGCGATGCTGTTATCTCCAGAGAGGTTTGGAGAAAGGAACAGAAAACCTTTTGTCGTGAGTGAAAACTAGTTAGTTAAGATATGTAGATATTTATGAGTCTTTTAAAAAATAATATTTTGGCAATAAATTTATTCAACAATATTTAATGAATATCAAGGAATTGATATCTCATTTGATTGAATTTTTCTGTGGTTTTAACTAAATATATTACTTTTTTCGTTCATTTTTGATCATATTTTTTAATCAGTAATAGGTACCTAGATAAAATTTAAATTATCATGAATTTATTATTATTAACTTTGTGACTATCAGTTATACTACATTATAGTATTTAGAAATAAATATAAAATATATATTAAATATTTCTGAAATACTATTATTTTACTACGTGTTTACATACACACATATATTTCTATACTTCAATTTCGCGAACTCAATTTTTACAACCATAAAATAATACCGTTTATGGCTTTTTATGATTGCAAGTAAGCATACATATCATATGGTAATGTTATGATCATTTAAAAGGAGTAGTTTTCAAAGTTTGTTAGAAAATTATTAGTGTGCAGCTATTTGAAACTCGCTGTATTATTATATTTATTCATATTTGAAAATAATATAGAATTTTTATAAAAGTTCTTCTATGAAATATATTTTCCAGCTACAATATAAAGCTTTTATTTAAAAATATGTTTTATATTGGATTGGAACAGAAGTTCGTTGCGTTTTCCAATAAATGAAATTAATTGCAATTTTGTGCGCAGCTCGATTATATATGACATTACTTCATATATGTTATTTTTACAGATGACATTTAAACGTTTCTTTCCCTATAACTTTTGTGCAATTTTGTGAAATTTAAGTCTTAAATTAAAAATTGAGAATCGAGGAATATAAGGTGGATTTTCATCATTTGATGCTGTGTTATTTCTAGAGAGGATAAAGCGCTGCAGAAACATCAAAAAAGATATTCGTCTTTTATGAATAAGTTTCCGTAGTTAGCAGTATTTTAGCAAGTGTTTCGTTTGATTCAGAGATGGAAAATTCGACCTAGATGATCAAAAGCGTTCCGGTAGCCTTTTAGTTCTCGATAATTACAAAATTGCAACATTTATTGTAAATAATCAACAAGGATTATATGACAAGGGAAATCGCGACGAGATATTACAGGTGTCCCATACGAGTGTTCTGAGGTATTTATAGACACTTGGATATGTGAATCACTACGATGTTTGGGTGCCTCATAACTTAACTGAAAGAAATTTAATGAAATGCATTTCTATCGGTGATTCTCTCCTTAAGAAAAACCAACACGTACCTGTTCTGTCACGATTCATACCGGGAGATGAAAAATGGATCATTTACAATAATGTGGATCGAAAAAAAACGGAGAAAACGAATGAGCCTCAATTTTCCACTACAAAACAGGTCTTCATCCGAAGAAGATGATGTTATGTATCTGGTAGGATTGGAAAGATGAAGTGTTTTAAGAGATTTTCCCAAATAATCAGACGATACATTTGGAGAAGTATTGTGCTCAATTGCACCAATTAAAGGCGGAAATCGATTAAAAGCGTCCAGAATTGGCCAATCGGAAGGATATCGTTTTCCACCAAGACAACGCCTAGACATCACGTCTCTTTGCAGACCTTACAGAAATTAATGCATTTTGGCTAGGACGTCCTACTTCACCCGCTATATTCACCTAATCTTGCATCTTCAGATTACCATTTGTTCTGGTCCCTACAGAATTCCCTTAATGCAAAAAACTTCACTTTCCTGGAAGCCTGAAGAAACCATCTGGATCAAGTCATTACCCAGAATGATGCCAAATTCTGGGACGATGGATTTTGAAACTACTTGAAAGACGGTAAAAGATGGTGAATCATAAAGGGGCATATGTATTAAGATAAATATATGTACAAATAAGTAAACACTATCTTTGAATTTCACCCTGAAATTCGCTATGAACTTTTATTCGTATATAATATAATATTTCAATATATCTTTTATGTTAATTTCACTGTTATTATATATTAATATTTATTTGTATGGAAATATTTGATTTCCAGTGACATCGATTTATTAAATTTTAAATACTATATAACAAATCTATACATTTATAAGAAAAATATTTTTAAATAATGTAATATTTATTAAAAAATTGTAAATTCTAAATTTACTTTTTTATACGTTAGAAAGTCAAATGCGCCATAAAAAAGATGCACATCTTTTGAACCACTATACTACTCCTCAAGAAGTGCGGATAATTTGTGTACAAAATGTCAGGCACAAGAGTTAAAGGCTTATGGTTCATTGTGAGACCTTAGGTGATTTTAGAACTACTGATTTAATTCATAAAAGTAGAAGTCTACTGAACTGAGGATATTCAAGAAAAAGGATATATATATATATTACAATAAAATTCTTATATTAATTTTTATTTTTTAATTTGAGGATAAAATCTTTTTTTTTAAGTTGATTACATGTTTTAACATTCTTTGTATATTGACCTTGTTATATTTTTGTGTATGACTTAGTGTAATGCAATATTTATATAAAGCAGAAAGTAAATTATGAATAGAAAATATATTTAATTATTACATTCTATTAACATACAAAATAAATATTTTTAATTTCTCATTTTTTAATAATACTTTATATATTTCGTATATTTATTATTTATTAGAACACAAACAAATGTATATTAAAATGTTTTCTTAGATACTTAAAATATGAATTAAAAGATAATATTATTATTAAAATATACAAGATATCAAAAGATTTAATTAAACTTGTAGTAATTTCATTTCGTTCGTAAAAAAACACTTTATTAGTACTTTAAAGTAGTTGTATAAAATTATTTTTAGCAAGGAACCGGAAAAAACTTTTCGAACTCATCACAGGCCACACGGTTTTAATCACAATTATAAGACGACAAAGTACATTACAGATTAAATGTTAAACGAGGGCTATTTAATTAACAGGCAATCGTGAATAGAAAAGGGGTCATAAGCAAGTGTGAAAGCAGTGACTTAATTTTATTGTATTGTACTATAGTTCAGAAAATTGATATTGCTCACTTGTTATGTTTAATTATATTTTTTTCAAATTTGTTGTTTCCCTTTTTAATACAAATTATTAAAAAGATAAATTTTGTAATATTCAAAATATTTATTACTGACAATATTTTTTATTTTCAAATTGATCCATTTAAAAAACGTAAACTTAATACGATTTAATTTTTTTTAAAAAGTATAATTAAAAAACTAGAAACAATAAAATATCATTAATTTTTGAAACTAAAATATTACTTTTAATATGCAAAATGTAATTAATTTTTCGATCTCAACTAATGAAAAGACTAATTTTCTTAAAATTTCACAACGAATATATTAGTTTAAGTAAATATGATATTCCAAATATTTTAAATAATTCTAATTGAGTTTTATTTCCTTATCTAAAATAGAAAATTTTATGTTTTTGTAAGACTATTTTTTAAAAAATACGATATTTTTCTATGGAGTATGTCAACTACTTTAACATTAAATAATAATCTATCGGTACCTAATAATAATTTGTAATAGAAGATAAAGAAAATCAATAATGAAAATAAAACTTCTACCCTTACTGCCTTTACAAAATAATTAGAATATTGTTTATCTATTATCGCTTATTCCGAGATTGAATATGAATAGAAAAAAATACACAGCATTAAGAACAAATATTGATGAATATAATTAATATATATATATATATATATATATATATATATATATATATATATATAACATATATATATATATATATATATATGTATATATATATATATATATATGTATATATATATATATATATATAAATGTGTGTGTGTATGTATCATCATCATCAGCCTCTGTCAATCCATTGTTGGATAAAGGCCTTTTCTATGATTTTCTATTTTGCACAATTGAATGCCTCTTTTTACAAATCTTCAAAATTTTTAATTTCCTTATCCCACCTGTTCATTTGTCTCTTCCTAGATCTTTTTATATTCCTTAGATCCCAGTTAATAGTCAGATGTTATAATCTAATTAATAATGTTTGTTTTACGACCATTTAGATAAGATATGTTTACAAAAAAAATATTTTCATAATATCGTTTTTTTCTCTAAACCTCATAACATTGAATGTGCAGATAAATCTCTAAAAAGAACAATTATATCAATATTTTTAATACATAAATATTTCATATTGTATAAAATTATGGAAGTGAAACATAAATTCTGATTTAAAAATTTATTCAGAAACTTAAAAAATTTATGAAAGATATGTACAGAAGTGCAGTAGGAACAACATGGACAATAAAATCATTTGTAAGTAGATTTGTTAACGTAAAATAAAACAAAGTAGATTTTCTAAAGTAAAACAAAATGGACTTTCTAACATACTAATATGAGTAGAATCAAGAATAGAAATAGTCGGTGTACAATTCAAGAACAGAAAGTATCCGTTAAACAGAACAAATTATGTACTGAGAGTAAAAAATCTGAATATAAGAAATGAAATATATTGATGAAGTAAAGATAACAGAATATAAATTAAAAGTTAGTGCAAAGAGTCAAGTTATGTCGTTCTGCGTGAAAAAAATACATTTCAAAATTGAGAATAATAATCAATAAATGTAGAGAAGTATATTTATTTGTTTAAATTAATACATATTGATAATAACATTTATTATTTATAATATATCATTAAGCAGTTGTAAGGTATCGATCTTAAATTACAATATAAAATAAAATTAAATCAAAATACATTTACAAGCACACTATATTGATTAAAAAAATACTTAATGGCTGTGTTCATCCGACTGATCGCTCACTGAGAGCTTACTGCTAAAGCTTATTTGATTAGAATTGAGCACTCAGTTTGGGATCAACAATTATTTCCACTGTCTGATTTGACATTTTCTTATATGGGAATTCCGAAAAGAATTATGTTTTCTTTTATAACGGCATATTATCAAGTTCGTGTACGTAACATCTTGTTCGAATTTTTCATAGTCATTTTCAGTTATAAATAATTAATATTAAAACTATAAAAATAATAAATAAATAGAACAAAAAGTATTTGAATTTTCATAGTTTAAAAACATTCATGGAAATGATCAATTTTAACAATTATCATGAAAGGAAAAATTTTAAGGTTGTTGTCACTAAACTAAAAAAATAATTCTATCCCCCCTGAATTAATGAATTGCTCATCAAAACGTCTCTGTATGCGACATAATTTAGTTGAAATGTTAATTAGAAATACTGATTAAATAATGAGTATCCAATCGGTTAAACACAAGGTGTTAATGTGTTAATTTTGGTAAAATTATTAGGTTGATGGAAAAAAATGCAGTTCATGAACTTCAAAATCATAAAATTCTTTCTCATTTAATGATTAATTTTATTAATGGAAATTATCATCATTAGAACCGATATATTTTTTTCAAATAATTACAAGTATATTTATTCTGGTGGTGTAAAATTTCAAAGTTCTGGAGTTGATAAAATTTCGAAATGCATTTTTGGCAGCAGCTTGCTTGTTAAAAACCTTAAAAGAAATCTGGCAAGAAGTTGTCGAAATGCTTAAACAAGTGATAATCGGTAGGTGAGATGTCTGGTAAGTATGGTGAATGAGGCAATGTTTTATAGCCTAATTCATTCAACTTGTGGAATGTTAATCATGCGACGTGTGGTCGTGCATTGTCATGCAGCATGATTGGATCTTTTCGATTTATTAATACGGGGACCAGATGTTACAGTTCTTGGTCCTTTTTGTCAATTTCTTGACAATAACTCTCATTTGTAATGGTTTCGCCAGAATTCAAAAAATTGTAGTAATTATATTGAACGCATACCATAGTCACCATAATTTTCCATTGTGAGTATGGTGGATGAGACAATGTTTCATAGCCCAATTTATTCAACATTTGGAGGGTCAATTGTGCGACGTATGGTCATGCATTGTTGTGCAGCAGGATTGGACTTCTTTGATTGATCAGTACGGTGACTAGATGTCCCGGTCTTGATGCATTTTGTCGATTTTTTAACTGTAGCTCTCAGCTATAATGATATTGCCAGTATACAAAAAATTAAAGTTGACTGTACCGAGCATAGAGCAGCAAAGATTCGCCATAATTTTCCTTTGGTGTAATTTCGGTTTTGCGCAATTCTTTAGGGCTTCATTTTGTCCATTCGTTATGCAGATCTCTTTCGGTTGTCGTAAATGATCAACTTTTCATCACACGTTAGGGTTGGTTGGTTATTGGGGTTTTAGGGCACTTCGGCAGCTTAGGTCATTAGCACCCGATCGCATGTTACAATACGGCCGAGAAATGGATCATTTCTGTTGGGTAAAAAAGTGTGGAACAAACATGGTAACAATGATTTTTTTGATTTTCGTTCAATTCGTGCGGCACCTACTTATCAAGCTTTTTTGATTTTTCCAGCTGTTTTAAGCGATCTCGAATTATTGGATGAAATTAATTTTAACTGAACAGAAACGCTTAACTTTTGTATAAGTTCAGTTGGTCGTTATGAACAGAAGAAGGACACCGGCGACCTTCTTCATTTCTAAGGCTCTCGTCCCTAGTGCGAAATATTTGAAACTATCATTGCATCTATGTTCCTTAGCAGTACGCGGACCAATAGTATCGTTTAGTTTACGAGCGATTCTGCTGCTTTACCATTCGTTTTGACATCATTAAAAAAATTTGGTCTTATTTGTTCTGTTCTATCTTCAGTTCAATAGTCCAATTTGAAGCCGAATTAACAATAGAACCAAAGTCGATGTTGTCAAAATACAGACCGAAAAGTGTATTTTATATTATTTTATATCAAAAATGATATAACATGATTACGATGAAATGGCATTTTTAATGGAAAACATTAAGGCTTGAATTCAGAAAACAAAAATTGCTATTATTTTTGTACCAACCTAATAATAACAAATTCACACACAATTTTATATATCCAAATTTTTCATCATTAGAAAAATTATATAAGATATCGAAGCTTTCACTTTTTTAGTATTTATATTATAATTGAATTTACCAGACTAGGAATATATAATAAAGATCCTTTTCGTAGAAATAGAATTATTAAATTTTCTTAGTAGATATAATAAAATTACGATTCTTCAGGATTTTTAGTTTTAGCAGCCTCTTAATTGTCTCTTAACCTTACTTTTCGCAAGTGGTTCCAATATTTAAATTTTGTTCTATAAGTAAATTCTATATATATATATATATATATATATACAACTCATCTAATCGATCATTTTTTGTCATTTGATGCAATGTATATTTGAATGATTCTCAAAAATAATAAAACTATCGTCTATTATTTCAAAAGAATATATATTTTCAAAATAACGCTATTAATGTTGTTTTAGACTTAATGTGTAGACTTTATTAGCAATTATTTTTTTTATTTGATCACCTCGCAAACAATATATTACTATTTTTAATATGTATTTCAAATTGTTATTATGTATAAATATGAAGTTCTTCAAATGAATTGCTGTTATTGACAATTTCAAACTATTTTCAAATACTTTCTTTTAGTTAATTGTCTTTGAGTTCACGTATGAGTTCTTTTCATAAAACCGGTTTTAAATTTATCATCGACCTCTTCAGATAGATTCTCGACTTTACGTTTTGATAATTTGTATCATGTCAAATTAAAAACCCTTCTTAAGAATAATATATTCATTACATTTCGTTTACTCTACTATATTTTGTCTTTTATATTCGATAATGTTCATCCTCAACATTAAAGCCAACACTTAATAGCATTATATTACGTTATAGTAAAAAATTATTGATAACGATATACTAAACTTACTATTTTTTTGCAAAATTCACATTTAAAGCAATATGTGGATCTAATAGAAGCAAATTACTGATAATGTACTCTATTATATATTTCTTATTTCTAAATCAATATTTTCTAACATAGAATACGCAATAAAATGCAATGCAATAAATCTAGATATTAAACAATTGTTAATAAAATAGCATGTTTAGAAAATACACACACACGCATATATATATATATATATATATATACTTAACTTTAATAAAATAAAGTGATTATTTACTTTTTTTATGCAAGTTACAAAATGTATTTACCAAAGTTCATTATTTTAGAAAATAATTATGCAATTAATTCTGTGTGAATGCATGACACTATCTCTAGCTCATTTGTAAAATGTATATATATATATATATACATAATATGCAAGCTGCACCTATTAGCATTTTAACGCGATACAAAATAACGTTTGTCCTGTGTTGTTGATACGAGGTGAGGTGTGCACGATGGACACGTGAGCAAAACGGCAGTGCCAACAGCACCATACGGCTAATTACTAGAGAGATAATGATATTATTGTACCCATAGGAAAAATAACGCTGCTTCGTATAGAAAACGGACGAAACAAATTTTAGAACAGATAAAACGATAAGTAGATATAACTTGAAAATATGTTCTGTCTCTAGAGATATTTGTTTTTAATAATTATTTAAACTTCAGTTATATAATTGTTAATTCACAGTAATGGTGTGTATTTACGCAGAAGTATTTAAATGCAATTATATATATATATATATATATATACATATATATATATCAGATATTTGATTATACATTTTATGAATTTGTTTTCAAAGATTTTAATTAGGGTCTTTTAATTACGTAGCTAAAATAAAAAGAACTTTCTGGTAATTTATTCTAATTATTTCAAATGTATCTATGCTTACACCTTTATAATGAAACATAACACACGTCTTTCATTTTGGCTGAAACTCTCGCAAGTTAGAACAAATATACACGTTACGCTTTCGTGAAGTTTACGCTAAAGAACAGCTAATTGAATTTAAGGTAGATACAGTGAATGGAATACTAGTTGCTTGAAGTTAGTAAATCGACCATCAGACTTTGCACGATAAAACTATAAGAGCACGTATAGTTTCTGACAAAATATTAAAAAGCTAATCTTTGAATTCATAATATATATATATATATATACATATGTATATATATATATATATAATAAACATTTATTATTTAAAAAGAGACAAACTGGGTATATGATAAAAAAGTATACATTTTATTGAAAATTAAACTGATTTATCCGTTAGTGAATAGCAATTTATAATTTCGACAAATATTTTTTCTCTTTTATTACAAATATAAAATACGTGTTATATTCTTTCTTCTTATATTTCGATAATTATTTTTGTAATCATTATACCGTGTTATATTCGGGTTAATAAACCCGAATATAACAGGAGTTGTTTTTACATATTTTCATTAAAAAATAAGAATAGTCTTATATTCGTATCTTTAGAATTTAGAAAAAGTTAAAAAATCTTTAGAAATTTTAATCGTTTTAAATACGAGTATGTATTTGTAAATTGTTTATAACAATTACTTTCTATTAAAACCTAAATCAACCTTTTTTATTGTTTTTATGCGAAAATCTACGAGTTGTCTTACAATCTTAAAATATCATATTAATACTTGAAATGTGGAAAGTCATTTTTACTTGATTTCTTTTAAAAAACTTGGTCTTATAATTGGGGTCGTGTTATATTCGGGATAATACAGTATTCGTTTAGTCTCGGCACACTCTATTATTTATTTTATTTTTCTTTATTTATTATTACAAGTTATTATTTTGAACAACAAATCATTTTCAAAAATGAAATATTACTGTGGTTTTTGGGTTTTTTAAATAATTAATTATTTCATCATTATTTTACTTACATAGCTTTTTTTATTATGTAGTCCTCAAAAAGATAAAAAACAGATGTAAGACTATACATATAAATGTCATTATTCACTTATAGTACATAATAATATGAAAGTAATATATGATAGTTATCGTTGGATGAATATTTTTCTTATACTAAGTTCTTCTTTGAATATTTTAAGTTATTTTTTAAATGTAAACTGAACGAACTATATTATTTGCTTATTAATACTTTGAAACTTTTACTTGGACATATTTTCTAAATCAACGGTGGGTAAACTATGGCCCTTGGGCCTCCTGTGGCCTGCGATGATGATTTGTACGGCCCATGCAAACGTGTAAGGTTTTACCACAAAAATGTTAAACTATATAAATATATATATTATATTGTATTGTTATTTATTTATATGTATTATATTGTTATTTATATGTATACATTTTTTGAAGGATTAATAAATAAATGTATGTTGGTGTGGAAAATAGCGATTTTTATTTATTTACTTTAGATTTTATACGCTAAAGGTCTCCCTTCTCCTATAAAAAATCTAGAGTGTACCCTACTCGACTTTCCGATACTATTTTGAGTATGTAACCTACTGGAGCAGTAACAGATTTGAAAGCAGTGGTGGTGATAGGGATTGGAAGTGAAAATTCGCGAAAATAGAAAGTCAGTTTCCGGAATGATCACAATACTTTCCTTTACTATGAGTACCTCATGTATCGAAATGTAAAAACATTTTTTTACATGCGAAAGTCGTCAAGTCCATTTTGAAGAACAACGTCGTTATTAAAGGAGATTCCTCGCAGATTGTTGTATAGAGAGAGGAAGAATGAAAATTGGATGGAGAAAGTTCATAGAATATTGAGAATGTGGAATAACTTCCCAACCAAGCTCTTGAATAGCTGCTTTTGTAATATTAGCAAAATGTGGAAGGGCATTATCATACTGCAAAATCACTTGATGCTGTCTTCCAGATCATTTCTCCTGAATTTTCACCTCAAGGCGGCGAAGTTGTTGGTAATAAACCTCGGCAATATTGATTGACGTGGATCTTTGTGAATTGAAGCGTTTACACTGTCTTCATCAAAGTCAAATGGTCTTCTTGAACGCGGGGAATCATTTATGCTAAAGTAGACTTCTTTAAAATGAGAAAACCATTTCTGCACAATAATTTCTTCGATTGCGCTCTCTCCGTAAAAGTCACAAATGGTTTTAGATGTCTCTGATTCTTTAACTTCACGGTTAAACTAAAAAAAAACGATATGTGGGAAATGTACGTTTTTTTGTATTTTACTCTCCACTTTTCTTAGCCAACCTTAATACAAACTTTCTATAAATTGACAAAATCAAAAAGTATTAAATAAAACATTACTATGATATTAAAATGACATTAACATATGTCACACAGATTTCTTTCCAAAGCACTGTTGCCTTTGAAAACAAAAACGCTACGAACTTACGCATCAACCTATATATATATATAGTAGAGTAATTTTTTTTAGAAACCATGTTTTCAATATAAAAATAATATATTTGTTTTGAATATATATAATTTTGATGATATTTATTTAATAAATAAATATTACGGGTTTGAGATAGCACGTATCTTTTACAGAATTACATAAACAGAAACGTATCTAAATTTGCTTCCGCGTTACTTTTCGTTAATTATCGATTGATAAAACACCACCCCGACAATAATATTATTAAACTAATTAGCGTATCCTGTTACGCTGTAAAGACATCAGACATTGCAGCGTTAACTGTCACGCGGAATTCATGGAACAGAGATAAATTTGACAAAACAATCGTAAATACGAAGCGACGAAACATGAAAAGGATTCTAACGGCGTTAAGAAGAGTAATAAGAAACGCGCGTGAAACCAACGAAATGTGAATAAACACAAACATAATTAGTAAATGAAAGGAACGTGGAATTAGATAACCAGACTTGTTGTAACTTGCTCGTATGATATGCGCACGCGAAACGTCGTTGAATATATTTTATCTCTTAGAAAATTGTCGGCGAAGTATAAATATCTTAAATGTTAATTTCCTTTTTACTTTTAATATATTAAAGGTAACAGCCGTGCTGTTATCATTTTGTTTACGTATTTATATTACTCTGATTTGACAATGGAATGAAAATAAGTTCGAAAATATGAACGTTTACACTGATTTCGAAATACTTTTCTTAGGGTAATGCTTTGATTAAAACAAAGGCACATAATTGGAGACGAGCGAGAAATTTAATATTGTACGGAGATATTTCATAATTAGAAAATGTCTAATGAATTAGAAGTAAAGAAACTTTCTTTGCTACATTGAAATGTGTACAAAATAATTTACTTTATATATGTAGCCTACAGACTAAAATGTATATTTTTTATATTATATATATACTAAAGTTGGGAGATTTTCACATCTTGTTAATTTGAACTGTCTACTACTTTGATACTGCATCTAGAAATTTACTATTAGATTGAAAATTAATTTGAATTATCAAACTGTATCATAAATTTTAACAAAGAAATATCCTATATTCAATATATTTATGTAGAATATATAATATACGTGCGCAAAAATAAGTAACTTTTATTACAACATACAATATATATATATATATATATATATATATATATATATATATATATAGTAAATTATTTCAATTCCTATCTGTTTCCTCTGAAAAGTTTACATAAAAGTATTTATGGTTTAGTTACTAAAGAATGGATAAATCATTTTAATTAACTTAAGAGGCTATTTATAAACTAAGTCAGGGATTTGAACAACATTGGAGTGTAATGGAATAAACTAAAAGGGGTAAATCAAAACAGTTGTATCTACTGTTAATAGAAATTTAATTTTCCGAACAATTATTAAAGCTTAAAAAAATTACCCAAACTATATTTTTGAGTAGGAGATTTCTATAAAAACTACTATAAGAAACTAAATTCAAACATTAAACACTAGAAAGAACTCATTGGTTATGGAAAGATAATCTTTATTATCGACTTATGTTTAGTAAGATAATTTTAAATAAGATTAATGAATGGTTCGTAACTTATTTTTTGAAATAATGAAAAAAATTTTGAGTTACCCCATAATTTAAACATATATAATTGATCATATTTGTCACAAAAACTAGACAAATCACTATTCAATCTAAATTAAACGATCCAAATATCAGATTTTAAAAATGTAAATATCACAAAATTTACAATATAATATGTCTCTTTATAATTAAAAATCAGTCCCGTCCATACTTCTTGAAAATGTTATTCGTCTTCTGATTGGTTACTGAAGATCTCGTGGTCTCTACTCTGATTTGTTGACAGCTATATGTATGTAGCTTTCTCACGGTGTACAACGAAATATACGATTTTAGTGTAAAGCTGATAAGAAATTCATTAAAAATATTTTATTCACAGTAGCTTTAGAGTAAAAAAATTGTTAAACATTTTAACATTATATTTTGTTGTAAATTTTTATAAACTTTCCCAATAAAAAATTTACAACTTACATTTTATGCATATTATTTGTCCGTATAATTTGTTAATTTCTGTTATTTGTTAGGGGAGAGCGAGCGATAGCGAGCGGGGGGCGAAGTCTCTCATGGGTCGGGCGAGCGCACGGAAAGACCATGGAAACCGCTAGTTTCAATTAATATTGAATTATTACTCTATTTTTTCTTGTAACATAATTCATTGTATATATATATATATATATATATATATATATATATATAATTGCCTTGAGAGTCAATTGATGAGCTGTGCATAGAAAATCAGAACTCTTTAATGTATGTCACAGAAAAAATAGTTTGATTGTAAAATTACTTGTAATTGTAAGTATATAATAAAATAAGCAGATATTAAGTTTGAAATGAAATGGGTCGAGTAATTGTAAAGTGAGGAAACACTTATTTAACACGAGTAATTGACTGGAACTTAAGAAATATGGAACAGTTCAGAAGATATTTATAAAAGAATTGGTTAAAAACATTTAAAAGTGTATTGGTTGGACATAATAATTTAAATGATTACAATTAAAAATTATGCTAAATAAATTTTTATACACTTTTAAATAAGGTCGATAGAAAGGAAATGTTGCAGCAAACTATATAAAAAAACATCTTGTTAAAGTCAAAAACTGATTCTTAGGAGTCTTAAATTCAAATTTTCGACTCCATGGCTGTTAGTACTGTCCCTCTATATGAGCGAAATTTGTGATCTTAGATATTTAGATAACATTGAAAAGTACTATATTAATTTTTTTAAATCACTTCTTGGAGGGCCATGCTCAACACCAGGATACATCATCAGTCTGAAAACTGGGAGATACTAAATTATCAGTTTTCGTTCTTAAACAGGAAATCTCATGGTCGATAAAATTACTCCATATAAATGATACTAGATATGTTAAAATGTGTTTTAACATACTTAAAAATTTAGACACAGCTTGAAAATGTAATGAATTATAACTGTGTATCGTAACTTAAAAATGTATCAAATAGTTTATGAGAATATCTGGGAGACTCAGGATTATGCGATTATTAAAAAAAATAAAAAATATAATATAATAATATAATGAAATGCAAAAAGAAATATAAAGGACTTGGATAAAGAACATATGTTAGTATCGAAATACAACCCCATATACCAAGATATAAAATGTAATAATGGAATAGAACCATATTTAAACCTTAGAATTCAGTTTAATAAAATCAAAGTATTGTGTATTAAGAGTTATGGATACTGAACATATTAAAATAATTTCTATAAATACATATTTATACGTAGAAATATTAACTATACCTGGGATCCCACTTCAATATGTACAAACTATAAATCAGGTTAAGTAGAAAATTTTCATCATGTAATACTTGTCTATCCCTTGTATAAGTTTTTTCGAGATGAGTTAATTTTAAAATTTATTTTAAATGAATAATGCAACAACAACAATTTCCATACAAACATATTTTTTAACATTTGTAAACAGGAAAATAATGATATATACTATTCTATCATTTCAATAAAAAAAACTAGACGTATGAATATGAATAAATAACATTTTATTCTACTTATTTACATTTTTTGTGTTTATATCTCTCCTGTTATTATTTACCAGCTAGTTAATTAAAAAAGTCTGATTGCTCAGATAAGATGTATTTTGTATTGTAATGAATATATTAGTATTTAAAAAGTATTATTAAATAAAATAATTGGCAATTGAATAATTATTTAGTTTATCAAACCATTATGTAAGTGTTTATATGTAATTTGACATAGATAAGCACATATGTATATTCAACCTATTTGTATCCGTATATATAAGATCATGTATTATAATAAGTACCAACACCCTGTAATGAATATTTAATTTGAAATACAGTATTTTACATACTTACTACCTTAAATAAAATCGATAAAACAATTATACAATGATAACTTCAAGTTAAATTTATAAGTAGGATGTTATTAAATTTTTATAAGTTTAATTTTTTCTCATTAAAATAAAAATAATTCATTGAAAATTATAATATCTTTCTTAAAATCTTAAAACTAGTATTTTATACATTTTAAAATTAACAGTGAGACAAATTAATAATTTTAATAAATTAATTTTTAATAATATTTATTATTTTATATTATTATTATATTTGTTATATTTTAAAAAAAAAATTAATGTGAGACAAAGTAATATTAATTTCGTTTCTTATTATTCATCCTTACTCTCATACGTATTTGTGTTGTATGACATATGAACCTAAAAGTGTCAAGACTCAAGGGACAGTTGGTCACATAGTGGAGGGATATATGCGATGTTGTTTGCCGCCAAATTCATTAATGTGTGTGATATATTTCAAAAGTTATGGACATTTAAAACAACTACTACTTTGCATGGTGACCTTGTGTGGAATTGTGTTTACGTATGTATGAATGTATATATATATATATATATATATATATATATATATATATATATATATATATATATATATAGAGAGAGAGAGAGAGAGAGAGAGAGAAAGAAAGTTATTTACGCTAAAACGAAAGCAAGATTAGTGTATGTTTCTGCGAAAACTATTTTGTTTAATAAATATATATTTATATTTTGTTGAAATGCAACAATAAAAAATCCATTCGAGCTGCTTTTCAGTTATGACCTTAAATCAATTTCACCATATATTGAATTAATTTTCAATACATATATTAATTAACTTTGCTCAATTTCTTATAAATAGCTAAAATTCTGAAACACGCTTTGATTTTTTTCCGCTGCACCTTGTTTGTACAAGTAATTAAATATTTTCAAGTATATTAGATTACAACCTGATATATGTGGAAGGCATTTTATCATTTGTATTTAGCACTAAATGTACTGTAGAGGTTGTTTTAATATTTTGTATTGTTAACTAATAATAAGTACCAGTTACATTTTTGTATTCCAATCCACTTATTTGTGGATTAGAATAAATTTTAAAAATACATATATGTCTTCATAACTGAGTTTAGATTTCTAGTAAAACACACTAAATGGCAGAAATATTACCAATGCATGACTTTGAATATGAATCGTTAATTTAAATTTATCTGTGAGGCTTACAATTTCTTCCCTTTAAGTTAAACAATTCCTGTCTCTTTTTTTGATAGATTTATTTAAAAATTAAAAATACATACACTAATAGTTAAACACACATATAATTACATACACTAATAATTAAATATTTATATATATATATATATATATATATATATATATAAATATATAAATATATATATATATATATATATATATATATATAAACATAAATGTTACGTTTGTATAAATAATGGAAAAAGAACACTTTATAATTTATATAAATCTTTATTACACCCTCTTTAATTGACGCTTTTATCATGTAAGGATATCAAATACATTTAATATATTTTTTATAATGAAAATTGTTCATTTACGAAATATTAATCTACAAAAACGTCAAGAAATTAATCAAAAATCTGTATTATCTTGTTCAGTCCTACATTCTCATGAACATGATAAAGATAACTGTGAGTAAATCACAATTTCAAAATCAAAATCTGTAATTTAATTATGTTCACAATTTCCCCCAGCCATGATTAAAATTTGTTGCGCAAATCCTCCGCAACGTTCCACGGACGGAGTGAAATTATCTTTTCATACATAACAAAAATTCATTACATTTTTGCAACAGTTACATACTGTGTACACTGCTTCATATAACGAAATGATAATCAGGTCGTAATATAAATAAATTGATTTATTGTTCGCTCACAATAAGCTTACTAGAACTGCATGACGTCGTCGATTAATTGTCCATATTTTTTAATTATTTTAGAGTTCACTTTTTCCGTTCATTTTTATATTATAGAAATGTATATCATATAATGTAAATACTCGTATATACACTAAAATATAAATATATATATTTATATATATATATATACATATATATATATATATATATATATATATATATATATATATATATATATATATATGAATGTATGTGTTTGTATAGTTTGCGTGCATAGTTTATTGACATTTACAATTATACTATATAAATATTTCAACAATATTCACCATTTTAATATAAATATTTTTATATTGTTTCAGCCGTTCATTTCATTTATTATTAATATTTTGTTATTATTAAATTGATGTTTGCTTCAAAAATAGATTTGATTATGTATATATATATATATATATATATATATATATATATATATATATATATATATATATGGGTTTTAAAACAGGGTAATTGATTTTTAAGAATTACTTGACTTGAAACATTAGTTGAGTTATTTTTAATATACAAAACTATTTTAATTTGATTTCAGATGACAGAATAATCGGCTATTATCAATTCCTTACAATTTTTGTTGCTTTGAATTCTAATGAAAATGTTATTTTTGTCATTTGAATATAATTTAATGTTTTTGATTATTCAATTTCTAGCGAAATATGTGAGATGTATTTGATTAATTATATGTGTTATAAATATTGTAGTATGATTAAAAATATACGTTTAATTGAAAATACATAATATAATTTTAGCACTATTCACATTTTCAATATTTTGTTATTAAATGTTTTTAATTGTTGTTTATGGGAATATTTTTTTGATACTATTATATATATTATCTTTAGGGCGATAATGAACAAAAAAAAAAAACAGATTTATGGAAAAATTAACATTTATGGTATAAGGACAACTATTTGTATCTTTATGCTCTCTGTATGTCTGTACATAAAAAATAATATAATATTTAATTAATAATCAACCATTAAACATTTTTGACTGGAAATATTTTGTGGTTTGTAAAATAAGAAAAAATATATGCTCTACCTCAGCTTCATTCGGCCGATCGTGACGTATGCGAGTACTGCCTGGGCCTACAACCCGACTAACATCAAGCGGCTTCAGGTGTTCCAAAACCGGGTCATGCGCCTCATCACCGATGCGCATCTCTTGGTGAGGAACACCACTCTTCACCGGGACCTCCGCCTCCCTACTATCGATGAGTTTGTCCGCCGATAGGCTAGCCGATTGTACGGGCGGGCGAGGTCCAGCGAAAACGCCCTAGTCCGCGGACTGGGAACAAACGACCTCGTCGCCGAGCACTGCAAACACCAGCGGCCTAGCCTGCTGGTGGCGCAGCGCGAGGTGGACGACGGTCAGTGACCTGGCGTCAGCCCTCCCCGATGGCCAGTAAGAGGTCGGCCTTCACTGGTCGACCTGGAGCTCCGCTGGCCCAACAGCTAGAGACGACCCCCTGGAGGGGGTAGAAATGCTCCCAAAATGAGAATCTCCGTTCCCAGCAACATTCCAGGAAATACGAGAAACGCGAGCCATGAGCGTATATCGCTTGGTGCTCAAGCAAGCATGGGCCCATCAGCCCCTCGCTACAGACGATGTGTGTTTCATAAGTCAGTATTCCGAGCGTGAGCGTACATGCTCGGTGTTCTTGGGAAGCAATGGCCCTTCAGGCCTGCACTGTTATTCAAGTTCATAAATCACAAGTCAGTATTCCGAGCATGAGCGTACATGCTCGGTGCTTATGGAGGGCGGGGGTCCTTCAGGCCTGCGCTGTTATTCGGGTTCATAAATTAAATCAAATAATCAAGTTATAATCAAGTTACAGCCAAGTTACAATCATGTAACAATCAAGTTACAATCAAGTACTATCAAGTTACTATCATGTTACAATCATGTTACTATCATGTAACTATCATGTAACTATCATGTAACTATCATGTAACTATCATGTAACTATCATGTAACTATCATGTAACTATCATGTAACTATCATATAACTATCATATAACTATCAAGTAACTATCAAGTAACTATCAAGTAAAAGTAAATCAAAAATCATGTAACAATCATTAAGTCAGTCAAGTAACAGAACCCGTGTGGTTATATTCATCATAGTAACAACGATTAAACAATAATAGTAAACAAATATTGGTTGTGTTTTATTTCAACCTGCAGCATTTATGTTATAAAATATATACAAAATCATAACATAAAACCACATACTAGATTGGATTTTACTGAATCTTTTTCTGAATAAACGAGAAAATGAAAGAAGGATTACTATAGAATAAACTGGAATAAATCACAAAGAAGTGGATTTTTCAAATATTAAATTTTTTATTGATTAAATAAAATAATATTTAATACTAAGTGATTTGACTCCTTAAAACATATTAATACATTAATCAAAATAATCATGAAAAATAATTGATAAAAAATCATTAAAAAGAGTATACAATATTATTATATACAAAACAGTCTACATGCTTTTTATTCAATTGATACTTGCTGCATATATAAACTCACAAGGACATACAAACAAGGACGAGAAATCTGAAACGAAATTAGATAATTATGAAAAATAACGCGTTTGATTAATTCAATTAATCATTCTTTCACTTTATATCATATTTTATTATATCTATTCGTAAAAATAAATATAATAATTATTAACTTGTAGATTTTTTCAGCTGTTGAAAATGTGATTTTAATGTTATGTTCGTAAAAAGAAGGTCAGCACTAAAGAGTATTAACATTAATTTTAATTTAATAAAATTAAAAACAAATTTTATTTTATTATGAATAATAATGTGTAAAAAACGGATTAAGCCAAGGATAAAGATTTATTTATTTTTTTTTGTAAATATTAAATTTTTCAATATTTTTTACTTAAAATTAAAAACTTTTTGGTGTCTATTTGTGTATTTTTTACACACTAGGAATTTATTATATTGCGGATTTCAATAATTTGCGCGAGTCAGTGATGTTTTTTGGCCTTTTGTACTCGAATTGTTTCCACAAGTTGATTAAAAAGTTTTCAATGAAGTTAAAATTTATGATACAGGTAAAGTGATCTTTTACATCATTTATGGGTAAAAACCTATTAAATTTCAAAAAGAATACTAATCATTTTTTCAAACATTCTAGATATTTACAGTTTTTTATATAGTGGGAATATATAAAAATAATCGGAATAGAACATCTGAAATAATTTAAAATTTTCCTTCAATCATTGACTACATAACTTCCATAATATTATCCTTGTAACATACTACAGTATTTAATCTATCATCAATAAAATTAGTCCTAGTTCTAGATACATAACAATTTTCTATACGATAATATAGCTAGATTTATATATAACATACTTGTATTCCCACATGTTACATTATACATTCCTATGCCATAACAGCAGCTTTTGATATTTGTCGCTATATCATTTTCTTAGATTCAATGTAGTTCTCTCACTAAATTAATCTCAGAGTTTTCCAAAAATATTCCTATTTTATAATTATCTAAAATTTAATTCTCCGCAACAGAAATCTACTTGAACTTTTCTATTCTCAGTACACACACTGATGTCAAAATTGTTTGTTTAGAGCTCTATTTCAACTTTAAATAAGTAAAAAAATGTTTTATAATTTAAATTTAACAAGTAAATAGTAATTATTTTCAGAATTCAGTATCTATAAAAATGAATGAAATAACGATTGCTACTTTTTAAAAAACAAGAGATATCCAGAATGGTATTCTATAGTTTTAAAACATTCATTGTCGCTTCTTGCATTGACGATGTAGTTAAACAATCAAAATAGATTGTTTTCAGCTCTATTTGAATTCTCTATTCTTTCAAATTCTAAATCTATAATTTTTTGTATTCATATCATATTACAAAAAAAACTCTATGAATTTCATTTCGAATACCTAAAAATGTAATTATTCAATAAATTTAATCACAAAATTTTAAAATCTTGTCTCTATATATAATTTAAAATTGAAAGTACCTTTTTAATAAAAAAAATTAATATATGATTCGATAATTTTACAAAAATATTTTATAAGTAAAATAATAAATGAAAATATTTTATAGTTGAATTTCTGACTGGATTCTAGCATCGTGCATAAATATATTCGATAAAAATATATAATCACATATACATACAACTATATATATATATTTATATATATATATATATATATATATATATATATATATGTATAAATGTACAACTCTTTTTTTCTATCATCGTCTGTATAAATACTATTTTTACTTAAAATTACTATACGACTTATCGTAAATTATCTCGCGTGCTACTTTCGACACTCATTTCCTCGATTCGTCATCTTTCACTTAAAATATAAAGCGAGAAATTCAGTTAAAATTTATAACAAGTAGGGATATATATTTCTTTTACAAAACAGAATACATGCCGATTGATACCAAGGTAGATTTTAATGATGATAACAGGTAGATTTTTTTCAAGAATACGTTTATTGAGTACCTTAACCTTTTAACTATAATTTAAATATTTTTTAAAATATGCAAATAAACAAATTTTTCTATTGTAACGATCAATTTGCTTGATGGAGGTTCGTAATACTAGCAGCTGATATTAAACAAGATGTCATAGTTGAGCTATTGATACATTAAATGTTGAAATTAAGAAATATACGTTTGAGGTTCAAATAAAACCAGGAGGATGCGCTCGCCAACCTCCGACGGGCGACTTCGTTTCTGATTGCTAATGCTCTCCCCCCTCTAACAAATAACCAAAGTTAACAAAAACAATCTGCGTAAAATATAAGTCGTAAAATTTTTATTGTAAGAATGTATAAAAATTAAGATAACAAAATACAGTGTTAAGATGTTTAAAAATTATTTTACTCTAAAGCTTCAGCAAATATAATGTTTTGAATAAATTTCTTATTAATTTTACATTGAAATCATATCGTTTGACTGATATCAGCCAATCAGAACAGAGACCACGTGACTGATATCAACCAATCAAATAACGAATAAAAGTCACAGGAACGGAATTACTGTTACATTTTTATAATATAGAAAGACAATATTTTTTTTTAAATTGCTTTAACCGAATTTGTTTTCAATATCGTTCAACCTTCTATACTATTTTTTGTGCAGATTTGTTTTAAATCTTCAGGACGCCTATATACTAATATACTATATCTTAATATTTTCTTGTATTTCTAATAATTTCAGTATTAAAAATGATAAATATATAAAGAACTGTTTCGATGTAAAGTATGTTAATCATAATTTATTTTCAGTTTCAACTAGACTATCTTATTTTCAATTATTTTAAATCAAAAATATATATTTGTTTAACAATTTTTGGAAAAATTATTAAGGACAGTTTTAAATTACTGATCTTAACCTTGTTAAAATTTGCCATGAATATAAAATTAATATTTGATTAGAAAATTAATTTTCATTATGTTTTATTTTCAGAAAGAAAATTTAATCTTTATTAACTAATTGCATTAAATAAATGTTTTTTTTTTGTAAAAAAAATATGCTGCAATAATCCCATACATATTTTACTAGTACAACTTTAATTCATCGGAAATATATAGATTTTTAAAAATATTAATTAAATATGAATAATACTAAATATCAACGTTATAAAGCTTAGCGTATAAGGTATTTTATATCAATAATGATTGTATAATATATTATCATCAGGTAGAAGTGAAAACATTATATATATATATATATATATATATATATATATATATATATAATGTGTGTATACATAAATTACCAATCGAAGGAAATGACCATAGTAAACGTGCGTTCCTCTTTGGCATTTGGTCATTCCTCTATGTTGCCTGGATTAATCATCGTTTACGAATATCCCCCGAGCTATGGGATGACGGAGAAGGGGCTCACAAGTCTATTCCAGTGTGTAACCAATGCCTGCTTGAATATTTGAAAGAGCGATGCAAGTTATCCTCTCCCTTTAGTCCCATGGGTCATTCCGGAGAGGGTGTTTTGATCTAACCCTAAATGACCACTCTTGCACAGTAACCATTCTAGTAAAATTACTCACAATTGTTGCTTGAAGGAACAAATTTTCGTTTGTAAATTTATTGTAGGTTACCTATTACATTTTGTGTACTGAAACACCCTCGTGACTCTGAACAATAGAAATGGATATTAAAATTTATTAATTTATTAGTGTTATTGTCTGTTATAATGCTTTTATGTTTTAACTATTATACAAGAATAATTGTTTTAATATGTATAATCAGATATTGTTCATAAATTATATAGATAAATCTTAAATTTTTGTTCGTTTGTATAGTGTTACATAAAATATATCATTAATTGTAAAAACATTACATTCATTAAAAATTGATTCGTTTTTAAATATCAGAATTTTAATTCATTTTTAATTGAACGAAAAAAAACAATACGATGGAATATTTGAAGTGTTTATTTACATTATTATTAGCAACATATACACTCATACATATTCTCTCTATTTGCCATATATATATATATATATATATATATATATATATATATATATATATATATACAGAGCGAGACAGATAGAAATAGATATAGATAATTGTTATAATTAATGTAAGAATTATAATACTCAGTCATTCTTTTTGTATGTCAACTGTATGCCTTTTTGTAATATGTTTCAGTATTTAAGCTATGAGATAAGATAGTAAAATGAGATAGTAAAATAATTATATTTCTTAAAAATTGAGTACACTTTATAAATATTGATAACAATATGCAGAGTAGAGACATTGATAGAAATAAATACGATGTTACCATAATCTTTTTTGAAACAAGAATTATAAGAAAATGTGTCAAAATAATTATTAAACGATATACAGTGTTAACTCTAATGGAGTGGAATTGATATTGAACTAATGATAAGAAACAAGTGATAATTATGGGGAAATTTTACAAAAAAATTTTTATTGTTATATAGAGCTATTAAAATAATGAATACCATTGAAAATCATTTTCTATACAATACAATATTATTCACTTTTTTTAAAAAAAATAGTAACCTGAGTTATACAATTGTAATGTAAATAAAATTATGTCACCCACAGTTATAACTTGTAAAGAGATTTGTCATCAAAAACTTTTACCTACTAATTTTCAATAAAAAATAAATAATATCTTGTGTAATTTTTATTGATAAATGTTTAAGAACTTAATACCTAAGTCTGTACTTCTTTATCTGATTTTTTTCTGTGTATGATTATTTGTAATTCATATGTTCCACTGAGTTTATTTGTATCAGTCAAAACATCACATATAATTTATTTGCTTAATTAGAACGTGTACAAGATGCATTCCTTAAATAGTCAGATCTATTCCAGTGAAAAAGAGAAATATTTGTACATGACGACACAAAGTCTTATATTGCACATGAAACACATGATAATAGTATTTCATTGGGATACGAAATACTAATTGATTGTTTGTATTTTCTAGAATTTTTACCGTGAAATTACTCTTTTTTAGATTTTAGTGATTAATAAATATCTCTGAAATAATAATGACTTAAAAACATAAGTGACCAATTTTTGTTTTAATAGACAGTTAATTTATGCAACTAACATATATATATATATATATATATATATATATATATATATATATATAGTTGCATCCGGTTAACAATGAATTATTATATGTAAGAATATATATATATATATATATATTAATTAATACATTTTATGTGATTTTTTTATTAATAAGTACTTAATTGTTATTATTGTAACCACGGAAACATTTTGACTGCTATTATATATACATATATATATATATATATATATATATATATATATATATATATATATATATATATATATAGAAAGAGTTTTCAAATGAGGCTGCAATTTTTAAGAGGTTGTGTTTTAGGGATTTAAAATTGACGCTGTATTTTTTTGACAATTGTTTAGTTTTGATTTTGTCATTTTCAGTTATGGCTTTGTAGAAAATAAAGCAACGCATTGAAATAATACTACTTTATTATGGATATTGTCTTTCTATAAAAAATACATTTCGTAAATTACGCGATATTTATTCTAAATATACTTGTCTATCTGATTCAACAATTCTATTTTGAGTAAATTTGAAGAGAATGAATCGATGAAGATAAAGAAACACCAACACGTGTTCATAGTGCTCTTCTGAAGAAAACATTGACTTGGTTTATTAAAGTGTATCGTAAAAGTTAGGAATGTCAATTCTATGATATTCGTAGCAATTGGAGCTTTCACAGATGGCTACATAATTTATTTTTCATAAGGATTTATTACTGAAGGCTTATAAGTTTCGATTAGCACAACAATTGATACCAGAAGACCATTCACTGCTTCGGAAATTTGTTAATTGAATACTGGAACAACCAAAACAGGTTTTCTAAAAAATGTCATCTTTAGCAATGAGGTTCATTTCAAATCTGGTTATGTAAATAAGTAAAACGGCCGAATCTGGGGTGAAGAAAATCAAAGGATGATCATTGAAAAGCCACTGCATGTAGAAATAGTGATTTCTTGGTACGGAATTTGGTCCGATAGTGTTATTGATCCTTACTTTTTTAAGAATAAGGCTGTTAAAGCGATTACTGCGAATTCAGCTTAAGCTGTAACAATTCACAAAAATTTCTTATGCAGATAAGTGCTAATCAAATTTAGTAATAAATATGATCGTATAAAATATATCGTATATTTTATATCATATAAAAATTATTTTAAGGTAAAAACCGTCCTATGTCTGCTTAGTTAAGCTGTAAAATGGTAATTGTGATGTTTTCTAGTTTATAGCCTATATTACTAAGAATTCATATAATCTAAGCTATTGATATATTATGATTCTGCAAAATTTTAGAGTAACTGTGAAAGAATACATTTTGTTATTGTATATATATATATATATATATATATATATATATATATACACTCGTATACGTAAATATCTACTTTTAACTCATTATATCTTATATTTCGTCGTTTCAACAGAATTCCTCATAATGTCAGAAGTCGGTAATAATTTGATTTGATTTAAGGAAAATAGATTCATACATTCGTTTTAATTCATCCCGCATGTAAAATGTTTGTCTATTAAAGAAGTTGACCAGTAAGATAGTAAAAATAATTTTGCGGCATGAAAAACTGTAGATGTTAAATATTCTCTCTTACCAAATTAATTTTTTAAACTTCCCATTAATTTAATTTTATTAATTTGGAAACAATTATAAAAAAATTAAACTTTTAAAAATATATATGTTTACATTTTTTATTGTTAATAATTGGCTAAGAAATGAACATTGTGTGCATAATTAATTCCGATTAAGCAATAATGCCTTTATTAATATAACAAAAATTCTAATAATTATGTCTATAAAACTCTACCAGTTATTTAATATTAGTTTTACGTTTTTTTTAAATAAAACTTTTTAAAGTAATTGAAGGCTCTTTATTTTGAAATATTTAGACAAAAAAATTGAATATCATGTGGTCATTAAGTTTGAAAACATCATTTTTAAGTGATTTTATTCATAATTATTATGCAGATTATATAACAATATTATGCTTAATTTCAATTTATATGATCTTTCTGTAACCTTTTTAACAGTATGTCAACTGCTGTTATTCATTTTGAATTGTAAAACATAAAAGTGAACATATTTTATAATCAAATTTACTAAGCCATTTATATGTCCGATAAGAACATAAAATAAATCTCATTGAAAAAAGCAAGTGTGTTAAGTTTAACTATAGACACGCGTTGTTTCATAATAACTTAATTCGAGCTTTTTCTCTGCACAAATGTAATAACTCCATTCATTAAAATTCGTATTTACCGTGACGGCGTATCGCTCCCTTTTCAGTAATCTCTTCGTCCCGCCACATAATAACCTTTCAATTGCGAATTAAATATAGTAATTGCGCCAGTAAGAATGACACAAGCCTCCCCTATATAATACGTATTAGCACATAACGGATTTAGAAGGGTGTGTAAGTGTGTGAATGCGAACATTGCGTTGATGAGAATTTAGTGACGCAGATGGCCTTGAAGAGATCAATTCAATGTCACTTGTCGATATTTCATTTCGGAGTGTGTGTTTAAATTTTATTAATTTTGTTGCGAATGAATATTTATGCACTTTAAATGACAATTTTAAAAATTTGATTAATTTAACCATACTTCCATGACTAAAACTTATTTTTTAAAAAAAAATCTTGAGGCATTTCAATACGTGGTTATAAATGGTGATATATAATGAATCATTTATTTTTAAGAAGCTCAAATATTACTTTCTATCTTCCATTTCGTCACATTCAAGTATTTGTTTCTAAAAAATACTTTTTTAACATTTTTTGTTTAAATCGATGTAGATATGTGAAATTAAATATTTCAATATGTTTTAGAAGAATTTCCTAAATTACATAGATTTTAGAAAAAAAAATATCAGAAATATTAAAGAATTATTAAAAATTATGTAAATGAATCTAATCAAAACTTATTTCCGTGGTTTCTAAAATTTTAATTTTGTACAAACTCGATTGAACATAATTTGAATTTACGAAAAAAATTTTTAATATTTTTTTTATTCTCTTGTTTATGTTGGTATTGCTTTGTAATAGTAAACATGCTACCTTGCATTGGTTAAAAGAAGGATAATGTCATTAAGGATATGAAAATATGACAGAAAATTATATATCTTGAGAAGCTATGTTTCATGAATAAACCAAAATATGGTGATGAGGAGGAAGAGTTATTAATTTGGATATGTGATTTAAGGTTTCATCTTAACAATTCGAATATATTTATTGACTTATTATCTGACCTTGAAGTTATTTCAAGTAATTTGTCTTTTCCTTGAGTTCACTAATCTTTGTTTTCGTTTCTCCATTATAAATTTCGTCTTTCAACATTTTCAGATTGGCATCGAAGTTATTCTAGTACCAAACTTTTATAGAAATTATTATTCGTAAATCAAATTTCTAGAATATAATTAACATTGATTGTTGTCTTTAAGTCAAAAAGTTGACTATAGCTTAATAAGGGTCGCTTCAACATAGATCTTTTTTTACAAAATGTGCCATATTTCGCCAAAAGTAACAAATAATTTGAAAGAGAAAAAAAGGTTTCCTTTTTTGTATAGAATTAATTCATAATCATTATAATTGTAATGTTTGATACGTGTGATCTCGTTAGTATGTAGTCCGGAGGTCCTTTTTCTTTGCGATCTACTGAATATATGCCTTTCGCAACCAGTTTCGGTACGTGTAACATCTTCATGTGATTTTTGAAGACTCTTTAATTACTTACGTTTACAATTTCCGTCATTAAAAGAGCGACAAATAATTAATTACTCTTTTATAAGTAATCATATATAACATATATATATATATATATATATATATATATATATATATATATAAAGAAAGAAAGAGAAAGGAGAACAAAAATAAATTGTAATAATTCTCTTAATTTTTGGTTTAAAAGCGTATTTTAATAAATAATTAATGAAAATGGCCTCAGAAAATTTGTTTTCCAGCATATCATACATTATATTATTTGAGTTTCAAAAAGGATCATCTGTTTCAGCTATCATAAATATGATTTGTAAGATGGAGAGCAGTAACTGACAAAACGCTCAGACGGAGGTAAGCAAAATTGAAATGTGTCGATTTTGTTTTATCTAATAATCTAAGATCTGGCCTTAGTGATAACGATTTTTTCTGAAAATTTGCTACAAAAAAATCGATGGAAATTGATTAAAGAGATTATTGACAGATTGCTTGATATTACAACTTATTAGAAAATATTTGATAATTGTTAATGATTGGTGTTTGAATACAGCATTTACTGACCAAAAATAATAATTTAGTTTAATTAATAAATTTCATTATAGTTGGATAGGTATTCATAATTGAATTTCTTGCATGGATAATTGTATAAAGATATATATTTGTATTAATTTATCAGTAGAGAAGAAATACAGACAAAACTATAAGATGAAGTAATACCAAAGTTTTGTTTGTCTTCTCAAAAGACAGGAGTAAGTGTTTATTGGGTTTATAAAGTAATAACATTTTATTTATTGCTATATATTAATAAAATAATACCATTCAACAAGTATTGTGAGTAATTTAACCAGACAAAGCAAGAAATTTTAAAAGAAAATCCGTTGTCGTTAAACAAAAAGATGTTTTCTTTTACCACGACAATTCTAGAGAATTATTTTAGTGCATCTAACAATAATGTTAAAGTAGTACTTAAACACTATCCACCTTGTTTTCCAAATTTAACCTCATCAGAGAATCGTCTGTTCCAGTAATTACAAAAGAGTTTTTTTGTACAAGGTACTAATGTAAAATACATTGCGAAGATTTCTTCAATAATTAATCTTTAAACGTTTATTAAAAAACAAACATACGAAGGCTGATATAATGTCTTAAGATTAGAAAAAACATTACAATTTATTTAATTGATTATATAAATCATTTTTCTTACAGTTAAACTGCGTACATTTATATTAGGAGACTTTAAGAAGGGTCTTAGAATCTCTTTTCAAAAAAATATTATCGACAAGTTAATAACTAGTAATTGGTTATTAAATCACATAACACATGTAACATATAATAATGATTTTAAATTATATATATATATATATAATATATATATATATATATATATATATATATATATATATATATGTATTGAAATAGAAAGAAATAAATAAAACATATTTTCTTTGTACATAAGTATCCCAACCTTTTTTTTCTTTAGAAATGTTTCTTTCATAAAAGAATTATTTTTTCACCTCACAATCTACAAAAAACTTTTCTGATTATGATTGATAAAAAATGGCTGATAAAAGATTATTAATCGATTTTCAACGTTAAATGTGTGCATTTTGACGGCGATGCCATTATACTCAATGTTCTAATATCCATAAACTTTATATTAGAATTCTGGGGATGACGGAATCGCATTCTAAATGCACTTAAGCAATAATCTAAAATAACCAATAATCATTTATTGAACATTTTTGATTAGACATTTTTTTTTCATTTTCGAAATGAAAAAATAATTCTAATTTAAATAACATGCATACATTTACATTTATTAAGTAAATTTAGTCACAGTATCAGAGTTATATTGTAATGAATTATCGTTCATTTAGTTCTTAGTTATTAAAATTTTCCTTAAATATTCTGTTCAGTTTTTTATTCAATTGATGTCATTAATTATTTTCACATTTATCCAATACAATCGTACATATCTATGAGAAATGGTGTTATATTTATAAACAAATATAACTGTAACTGATATATCTAAAATTAAAAAATAATTTCATCACGTGTTATATATATATATATATATATATATATATATATATATATATATATATATATATTGTTAACTTTGTTAAATAAAAAATATTACAAATACCAAGAATTTTTTTTATCTTTTAATACTATTTTAAAAATTTTTAGACACTTATTTGGAATGAATCGAAGACGCTTCAAAATCAGTGATGACTTCAAGAACACTTGTGTATTGAGGTAAAGAATATAAATTTTTGAACTATTTCAAAAGATTTTAAATTTAATACAGAGTGATATGTTCAGTATAAAAATGAAATATGCAATTCTTTCATAAGGATATTTACTTTTTAAAGACCGAATATAAAACAAAAAAGGAAGATTCAACAACTATAAATTGAAAAATTTAGAATGTAGAATAAGGTCATTTTTGAGATAACATGTCATCGAAAAAATAACGTTTGTATATCTAGACAATTGTAAATCTTGGTAATATTTTTAACTCTAACAATAGAGTAAATTAATTTTATTATATTATGACTGTGGTGAACGGTAACTGTTTTAATTAATTTTTTATAAAATGATATTTTATTTTTAGGTTTATTTGCAATTATTTTAAATATTTAAATTTATTGCTGTAAAGATATTTATTCTCGGTTAATTAAATTTTCGGTTATAGAAACGCAAAAAATTATTGTTTTGAAAAATGTTTTTAGAGACATTATAGATAATAATATTTAAATTATATAAAAGTTATATAAAATGATTATATATAAAATCAATTTTAACAAAAATATATTTTAATGATTGTTAGTGTAAATAAGCATTTTTTTAAAAAATTTAAGCAATTTGGCTCAATAAAATACATTTTATGTTAATCAATAGAATTTTCATCATATGTATTAGGTTTTAACATTAATTCGGTGCCATTTTTATAGAAAGTCAATGTTTATTTACGGAAAAAATAAATACATTTCAATTCTCAAAATATCCACCATTTTTTTATATAACATTCCTCCATCTGTCGAGTAACTGACGAACCACTTGTCGAAACCTCTTCCACTGTTTTATAATGGATATCATCTAGGCGATGATGGAGCGAATGAAACAGGTGATAATATGACTGAGCTAGGTCTGGTGAATACGCCGCATGAGAGAGGACTTTCGCATCCAAACAAACAAATAACATCTTTGGTCCATTTCGTGACATATGGACGAGTATTACTGTGCTGAAAAATGACTTACCTCATTCTCGAGAGAATGAGGTATGTCATTTTCCAGTGAATGGTATTTTTCTCTCTAATTCGTCACGCAAACGGATGAGATGTTGTTGGTAACGCTCTGAATTTACAGCCTAACCAGGTATGAGCAACTCATAATACACCATACCCTTAATGTTCCATCAAATACATAATAACACTTTTTTCACGTGAATATTTGGTTTTGGAGTCAATTGTTTATTTGGCGTAACCCATGATTTTCGGCGCTTAGGATTGTCTTACAAAATAATAAAATTTTTAATCCCCGGTTATGAGTTTATAAAAAGAATTTTCCTTTTGAATTTTGTGTGCGAGGATGTAGCCAGATAGTATCTTCTTTCTTTGTTTTCCGGACTGAGCTTTTGTGAAATCCATTGGACTAATCTCTGGATTTTTCCCAGCCGATGTATACAATAGGAAATGCTGGGTAACTTTGAGTTGTTGAGCGAGTTCCTGTTCAGTCTAAGCGAAGTTTTCATTTAACGTCTGGTTAAGCTTCTCTTCTTCAATTTTTTTCGGTTGTTCGGGACATTCATGAGCGGAAAGATCAAAAGCACTATTATTTATGATTTACAAAACCTTCTTCCATAACGAATGAATCACTGTTGCGGCTTCGACAGCATTTTTTTCAACTGGATTACGAAAAGTATATAATACCTAATATGTTGCTTTTTGGACGTCATCGTGTTCGCTACTGTTTTATGAGGTTATTGCAACTGCTTGACCAAGATATATAGAGTTTTGAAATGATAAGGATGTTAATAGAGTTTTCAAGAGTTTTTAAATGTTGGAACTTCAAGACGACGAAAAAGTATGTTAATTTAAAACAGTTATGATTTGTTCAATTTAAAGGCACTGAATTGATTTATACACCTAATAAATGAATATTTATTTTCAATGAGTATTCACTTGCTTTCCTATGATCTTTTTTTTAAATTGATACATGCTATAATGGCTTATACATAATTAATAAACCTACATACATAAACGTGCATATGCATGATTAATTCTTGTCAAAATTATGCTGGATGCAAATTAATTATACTTTTTCAAACACAGTTCTATAATTAGAAGTAATTATGTATATTTAGATGGTGATCACATATTCTTCAGAGCTTTAAGGTATATAAACTCTTTTTTCAAAATAAGTCTTTCTTAAAGATCTCTAATTCCTTTATCTAAGTATGATCTCTATTTTTTATACCTAAATATTTTCCTTAAAGTATCTCCAATAGATAGATATTTTCTTTTGATTATTTTTTATAATACTCTTTATTCATTAATTTATTGTTAGAAAACACAACTGTTGTTAAGGTCCTGTATAAACTATTTGAAGTGTATAAATTTTGTAGACGTTTGAGTTATATATTTATTTTTATATGCTCGAAACATATTATGTGTCAATTTGGGTTTAATTTGAAACACTTATTAAAGTAGAAATTGTTAAAAATATTACTACTTTTAATTTGCTTCAATTTAAACAAATTATTTTTTTGTAGTCCATATATCTTCAGTGCATTTTTAAGTGCTCTTAACATATATTTTTATTGAGTTTCCTCTAGGCTGTTTATAGATTTTGGTTTTCACTAAATAATTTACATTTTCATTTACCTTCGATTTTAGCAATATTTCAATCATTTTCATTTCAGATTCTTAATTTTATAGTAACATATATTTTTTCTCACATTAATTCTTGACTTCTTTTATTTATTGTTCGTAACATTCATATTTCAATGCTTCTCTAGAGGTATTTACTAGGTTGACATATTCCATAATAAACACACACCTTTCGTATATATTCTATAATTATGATTTATACTATAATAGAATATAAAATATTTGTTCTCGCGTACTTCTATAAATCTGGATTTTGATTTTTGTGTCTATTTGGTTATTACGTTTACAAATATTACATACAATATATACTATACTATACTAACGGTAAAAATATGTAGCGTATATGTATGGGTAAAATATGTAGTAAGTAACTATATATATATATATATATATATATATATATATATATATATATATATATATATATACTCTAGTAAAGTAATTATTATACAAAATATTTCTATAAATAAATAAATTACATAATTCTTTAGCATTGTATTACTGGTTTTAATAATGCTTTTATGTTCAAAATGAGTAAATAATGTATCTTATAGCGTGTGTTTATGTTGTAAGACATGTTTAAAAACCCTTGTTAAATAGAAAATTAATGTAGTGCATTTGCATCAAATGTTTAACCTTTCTAAACAACGTAATAATAAGTGATGGATAATCCATTATGATCCCCAAACTAAAACATAAAGCCTCATGTGAACAATAACTATTTATCCAGAAAAAGAAAAGAATATGAATGCGCTTCTCAATTCTATAAATGTGTGCATTACAGTAAAAATCGATGTTATGGTCCATACAATTCAATTCTTCGCCATGAAAACTAACCTTTTTATTCAGGATCATCATTGAAGTAACAATTGTCACAAAAATAATAATAGTGAACATCTTTCTTTATATTATTTGCTAGTTATCGTTAACTGTGATTTTTTTTTGTTTCTCAAAGTAAACCTTTTTGAAAATAGATTATTTTGACAACATAGTTCGTATTAAGAAGCGTATAATAATGTTCCTTAAAATAAATTCTGAATACAATATTTAAAAATATCACAAATCTTGAAAGGAAATAATAGTGGCATTATAACTAATAGAGGCTATTACGAGCATAAAAATAATATTTTTCGAAATTGAAATTTCTCAACAGTAAAAGTTCATTGTTATAATATTGTTTCTTCATTAAAATATATCAAATTAGTGTTAAGGAAATGAAGAAAATAGAAAGTTTAAATTAAAAACACTTAAGAGAATTCTATTCAGCACTAATTCGTCCAAGATCGAATAAACTGTTTATATATATTTGTATAATTACAATAATACAGAAATATGCTTTCAGAAGTAAAAAAAAAAACTGTATTTTAAATATATATTGGATTTATTTTAATTTAAATAAATACACACACACACACACGCACACGCACATATATATATATATACATATATATATATATATATATATATATATATATATATATATATATATATATATATATATATAAATGTAAATAAATGAAAGAATTTACTTTAGTCTAAAAGTATTTAAGGATTTATTTTTTTACATTTAAACGGAATTTTAAATTTATATAGCGGTTCATTTATCTTATATATTTTAGTGACCACAGTTCCGTGTTATACACAATACGAAAAATATCTATATAAATACAAAAGAAATGTTTTATTCATAGTCTCTGTTTGCTTTGTATGAATATTTTTAAATAAAAATCACTTTCACATTATTCGATGTTTTCAAGAATTTGTTGTTGGGTTTCTCTATATGAATGAACCGTATATATATATATATATATATATATATATATATATATATATATATATATATATGTATATATATATATTAAACGTATAATTTTTATTTTAATGCTTTTAATTCGTGGTATTTGTTTCTCTAGGTATAACTTATTTTTTCATTTTACGTAACATTGCCACTAATTTTCATTACTGTGTTTATTTTTGCATAATACGTTATTTCTTTAATTAAATTAGATATTCAATATATTGTACATAAATTTATATGAGATTAAAATACAGACTTTTTTAAACTTACGAAAAAATCAAAACTAATGATAAAATTGACAATTGTGTAATATAAATAATAAAATATAAAAAACTATTATCAATTTTTAGTAAGTTAGTTACATTATATTTTTGAAATTGTTGCAATGAATTTCTGAAAAGATAATATGGAATATTTCTGAATTATATTATCTTTATTTCATATTATTTAGTGTACTTTAATTCTATTTTCACAACGTATAATCCATTTCTTAGCGGTTCATTAAACTATTACTCTTTAATTAGTTTCACAAAAATATATTGTGTTATATCATACTTTTTTCTAACTTATTAACGACTTTTTGCACAATTATAGTTGAAGAACTGTAACTGGTTATATAATAATATTTATGCTATTTATAATATTTTTAGTATGCTATTTTTTCACAAACTACAAAACATTTCCCTTATTAATACACAATAATTTTGGTTATTTCTGATTATAAAGTATGCTCATGTCCGTGTCAGTGGCATCATCTTTAGAATGCTAAGGCATAGAAAAATTGTTCTTGTTTTTGTAATTTTCTCCATTTTAGCGCTCTGAGGATAATATTGTTATCGAAATTCGATAAGTAACAATAATAAATGATCAATAATGAATTAATAAACATTTCGAACAAAAAAATCATTAACTTGTGTGATGAATACAACCTTTATTTGTAAAAATTAATTTAGCCACATCTCCAGCGTATTGTGATATATATATATATATATATATATATATATATATATTTATTTATCTTTATATGTTCTGAGAATAAAACCCTAAATTACAGTTGATATTTTTTAAATATCCTGTCTGTTATAACTTGGTTCATTTAACTTAAAAAAGTATACATTTTATAATAAAATTGCGTTTTCATAAGTTTAATTTGGTATGGTAACAAATTTTTATAGAATTATCATTTTTTTCTAGTCACATATAGCATGGTAGGTACAGGTGGTATCGGTAATTTTTTTCTAGTCACAAACGTATGGCGTTGGTAAAAAGTAAGCTTTATTATTTTATTATATTATAAGGTAAGGTTTTTTTTTAATTTTATCTAGAATTTCATTACTTACATTTTTATTAATACTGTTGATAACAATGGAACTTTCCTATTTCCCTTTGTTTTCTTTAGATTCCGCCATTACTCGTTTTTCTGTTCAGTATATTGTTTGTTACGAAAAAATTTTCATAGTTTTCCAATTTAATTCTAGTGTTAAAATATATTTTAAATAGGAATGTAATAATATATCTTATATGTAAGTGGAGGTAATGATTTTAAAAATGCTACATTTAATACCCATTTGTTTAACAAAAATAACGATAAGTTAATGAATAGAGCACTAATAGTAAATATACAAAGTTGTCCACTACAAAGACTTAAAAAATAAGAAACGGAGTTGGTAATTTATCTATTTTTTTGATTTTAGCATGAGGTGTAATAAATTTATAACATTTATTTAAGAAATAAACACGTTTTATTAATACTATTTGGATCCTACATACTAAAATGTGTACTAGTGTGCCTAAATAAGAATCTCAGGAACGTTTTTAGTCAAATTATTTAAAATTATAATGCGCAAAAAAAGAAGAATTTCATGACTGATGAAAACCTATAAACTCTTTTTAAGCAATCTTTTTCTACCATGATGCGGAAATTAATTACATATCACGAAGTAGACTGATTTATGTTTGTATATGGATCAGTAAATGCAGCGATATACATAGTTATTAAGACTGTGTACTTTAAATTAAAGATTCATGTGAAATAACATAACTTTTCATTTTTTTCAAAATGCAAATGAATAAATCGTTTAGATACTGGTGTAAAATGATACTTTTATCTTATTTGTGTATTAGGTAGTTTAATTAAAAAATAATTTGTAGGATTAGCTGACAAATAGCATGGATGTGTATTTGAATGAAACATGTGAAGGATTCTAGGAGAAAAATTAGGGACTGCCAGCCAGAAAATATTCCAAAACTAAAAAGTTCAATGAATTCCCTTGCTACAATTAAATTATTTTGTCTACATAAGCAAAATTTGTGAAGTTCTTAAGCTACCTGCTAATCTTTGAGTTATATCACAATAAAGTTAAAAAAAATAAATTGTTCTGAATTTTTGATTCTTTATTGTCAAGAGAGTAAAAGTTTAGTTGTGGCAAAATTGTGTCGCGCATCAATTAGTATTTTATCATTGAATTTTGTTTTTTTGGGTGAATTGATATAAATTTCGATGGAAATTTCATCGTTGTTGTAACGTATGTAAAGAATATTATATGATGGACCCATTAAAATATGTATCAGCATTAAAGATTAATAATACTCACTTATTGACTATTTTAATAAAGTAACATGTTTTATATCGTTTCCGACAGTTACTTTATGTGCTTAACTATGCGGTTAAGGATATTTTCTTTGAAGAATAATTCTTAGAAAATAATTCTATAAGAACCCAATTCTTTGAAAGTAGAATTTTTAAAAGTATGCTCAAATGTGACTTTACCTGATCTGATCTAATCTTTCCTGATCTTATGTTACTAGATTTGTTCGGATGTGAGAAAATAACTTTCTTTTCAAGAGTTCTAACTATAAATATTATCAAATTTATTAAACCTACGGTAACTTACTTTTCCCAAAATAAAAATGACTGGTTGTAACGAAGTAGTCAACTAGAGAACTTAAAGAGAAAGTATTTAAGACATTCATGAACACATATTTTGCTCACTATCATGTCTTCATAAATATGTATTATATATTTTAAACCTTAAAAAAACTTTGCAAGTTAACTACCTTTTCTTGATTCGCCATTGTCAGACTAGACCTTAATATAAAAATCTTTTATAAAAGAATTGAATTTTTATAGAAATTTAATTTAGAAGAATTGTCTTATGAAAAATTATATTGGAAGAATTTTCTAGTAATAAATCAACGTTCTTAGAATATTTTTTTAAAAACCGATATAAAATTAAAATATGCATCCAAATGTTTGTAGAAGACATTTTTTTAGATTAAAAATACTTGTCTCATTATTAAAAATAATCAGCTAATTATTATAAGAAATTATTTATAACTTAGTTGAAATTGAAACAAACACTGAATTTAATGGACAATAACAAAGCGATTATGAAGAGAAACGGAAATGTATTTAACTAGAAACATATTATCTTACAAACGAACAATATCCACTTCATTAAATTCCTAATTAGATACAACTCATTAAATATAAGTGATAGTATTTGTTATTCTAATAAAATGACTGGTCAAAGTAACACACTTAAAATGCTTGAGCATGCATTGAGAAAGGGCACCGACACGCTGCAGACAATGTCGACGACTCATAAACAAACAGGAACGGAGCCGGGTTCCAAGGGATCCGACCGTTCATCGTTAGTGTTCGCTTGATTTTAGATGCAGATTGAGTTACGTATGGAAATTTGAAAATAAATTGACGATGGTACAGCGTCTGGGACACGACGGAGGCTCGATATAACGCTAGCCTACGCAACGTACAATGGAATACTTTTGATATGTTGTGTCTGAAATATTGATGGTTCGAAATTAGATTATGTGCGTCTGTGTCTGGTGAATTTTTCGTCGAATGATTCATACTGTAGGCGTATCAAATATTTATTTCGGAAACGTATAGTTTACAGAGTGGATATGATGTTTGGATAGTGAGAATATATATATATATATATATATATATATATATATATATATATATATATCAACAATTTAACAGAAAAATAGGTCATGTTGGTATTTCGTTTTACTGATATTCAAAAACTCAATTTAGTTTGTGTACTTACGTTTGTACTCAATTTATTTCTTTAACGAATATGAAGACTTTTTTGTCTATAGAATATGTACTTTCATATTTTTTTAATATTATGCCAATAATAAAACACATAGAGAAATATTTTAAAAGTGCTCAATAACTGATTTTTTTGTAATTTTTTTATTTCTTACTTCAAACTCTTTTCATTTCTATTAGCAGATTGTTTTATTTAAAATATTTTGTACTTTATATAAAAATGCTATAATTAGTTTTTTATTTTATTTTTAAGTTGACTTATTGTAAAAATGCAGATGTACTAGAAAAATAGTAATAGTTGTATTAATAAATATAAGAAAAGTGATTAGAAGGTGAAAGAAAAGTTTCTAAAAGAAAAAATGCTTTATTTTTACCGAGTATCCTCTTTAATCTATTATTGACAGGTTTCATTCATGAAAACTGTGGATGAAAATATCAGTATCTGGGTTTTATATTCGACATTTATCTGAACTTAAAAATCTGATGACCCAGACGTAACTAATGAAGCACAAACATAAAGCCGCTGCAGGTGTTTCAAAACTGATATATTTTGGATGCACACTTCCTGTACAAAACATCACCTTCCGCCGTGACCGATGACTTTTTTTGATATTCAATGATAAATTTACCATTTATACAATACTGTCATCAACAATAAAATCAAATCGAGTCATATTCTAAGGAAGAATAATCTATTCACTGAGTATTGTGCACAATCATCTCGTAATTGAAAGCGAATATTGCTAAAGGTGTTCTACACAAACTTGTAAGAGAATGTTTTCCTGGAAACTCTGGAGCATTGTTAATTGGAAGCTAAGAATTGGGAACCACGAAAAATACTGCACTTCTTATCGGAAATCTCTACCCACAAGATCAGCAAATAATTTGTTAAACGCAAAACTTTTATCTCTGTTCAGAACGCGTTCTGTTAGCAGAAAAACAAATATACAAGAATTTCACGAATATTTCTTAGTCATAATGTTAGTAATATCCATTCCTTGCGATGAAGAAGATTGTAACGTAATTCCAAGTTATTTTTACGAATCTTTGGACACTATTATTCCACCATTGTATTATGATAAATTATACAATATTAAGTGATCAAAATTCAAAAAGTTTGATATCGCAAGACTAGTTTACACCTGTTTTAAACAGGGAGAAATTGTAAAATCAAAAAAAAACTAATACGAAAAGCAAGAACAGTTACAAAATGAAGTCAGTATAACTCCTGCATTAGTAATAGTCGGAACTGATAGTGTTAATAGTAGTTTTGTATACCGATATAGGTTTTTACATTATTATTCGTTGAAGAAAGCATATTTTTTTATGACTAAAATTATTTTTTGTATATATATATATATGTGTATATACAGGAATACTCCGATTTATGACTGATTACGTTCCGCAAAATTGTGACTCAACTTGTAACGGTTTAAACCGGACCAAATTGTACATAAGATTATACCAAGCAAAATTTAAGAAACACAATTTGGAATAATGTATGTACATACGGATATGTGTATGTTTTATGGCACTGATGTAAATACATGTTCAAATGTTGCAAATTTGGATATTTTAATTCCATTCAGTGTCACAAGTGTGAAACAAAATTGTTAATATCTAGTCGAGGTGGAAATTTTTTTACGACTTAAGTGTGAAACGACTTTAAAGGAAGCCTCTTAAATCGATGTATCGTGTATGCATATATATATATAAACTAAATAGGTATTTATTTGCATAAAATCAACACATGTAACTATTAGGTTGGTAGAAAAATAATTGCGGTTTATGACCTTCAAATTAATATATTTTTTTTATTTTCTTAGCTGCTTTAAGTAGTACAGAACTGTTGAATGACTAATGCCTAACTTTTGTGCAAGCTTTCGAATTGTTGTACGTGATTCTGATTCAACTAAAGCTTTAGTTGGTCATAATGAACTCAAGAAGGACGCCCGCGACTTTCTTCATCTTTTAGGCTCTCGTTTCCAGTACGAAATTTTTGGAACAACCATTGCATCGTATGTCCCACACCAAAAGCATTATTTAGTTTACAAGTAGTTTCTACTGTTTTACCACCCGCTTTGCAGTCGTATAAAAATGCTATTATTTGCTTTTTTTCTATCTTTAATTTAATAGCCCAATTTGAAAGAAAATTAATAATAAAACCAAAATCGATGTCACTTTTAAAGAATTACACAAAATCGAAAATATCTTTACTTTTTATAAGTATAAATTGAATTTTTCATAAACTGTATAAAACAATAATCATATATTATTTATGTGTACAAATCTATGTAGAGCACAATTTCTAAGTTTAAAAAAAATTAATGGATATAATGAAATAAATAATTAATTTTTAAAAATAACTTCAATTTTTGTGACAACAAATAATAATACTTACAATGTAGATAATAATATTAAAATACAGACCAAAATATGCACAAAATGATGAACTCGATGAAATGGCACATTCATTGAAAATAACTAAGTTTAGAATTCAGGAAACAAAAACTGCAATTATTTCCTAACAACCTATTTAAAGGAAATTTTCACGCTAATTCATATGATATATGATCACATATTGAATTTTACGAAATTTCAGTGTTAGATTTTCCATGTTTTCAGTACAATTTCTACAAAATTATTATCTTTATGAAAAGAAGGTAATGAAAAAAATGTTATTTTAAGAAAAAAATTCACGTAAAAGTAAAGAAATCTTTCAAATTATTGCATGAAATTATTTTTGTTGTACCTTATAAATTCTTTATAAATTACATATGAACTATTTCGTGCTCATGATTCTTAGCATCTGAATTCTGAATTTTTACCATCGCCTCTTTATTACATATATTTTTTAAAAAAACTATACAAAACTAAAACATATGTACTTTTTGTAAATATAAATCGAAAATTTGATCAACTTTATAAAACAATAATCATATATTATTTACGTGTACAAATTTGTCTAGAGCACTATTTGTCTAAGTGAAAAAAAATATATAATGGATGAAATAAGTAATTATTTTTCAGAAATAACATTTTCGTGACAACTAATAATGATATTGCAATGTAGATAATAACATCAAATAAGGAAATAAAATAAGAAGATATACCGTTCATACATTTTCTTTCTTTATATTCGATTGACAATACATTCACATACGCAAACAGCTTACAAAACACGTTACTTACCATCCAGTCAACAATTTCCACGAACGGGAGACAAATCTTTCGAGCATAAATCACAAATATCGTAGTATAGATAGGAACGCGCACAATAATCATTTACGTTGAATGAATCGACCAATAGCCTGTTTGTTGTTGTGATAAGATCGTAGCGTTTGCTTTATCGGGCGCACCGCAAGACGCTTTCTCGCGGCGGCATTCGCCGCACCGTTTGTGGTGGTAACACAGGCGGCTGATGCCGCTCTACTGCTTCACGCGTGTCTCCCGAGACGTCCGGATCGTATAGAACTGTATACGCATTTACACACATTATATATATATATATATATATATATATATATATATATATATACATTATATATGTACACAGTGTTCCTCAAAGTGAATTAACCAAAATTCAAATATATTTTTGAGTGAAAAATGGAAAGTTTCGGCCAGTGAGTTAATTTATACTGATATGTACGTTTCTTTACAATATAAAAGCTTATTATTATTCATGAATACATATAAATTAAAACGTATTTAAAACATATTTAACAGATAATATAATTTACCCAACAACATTATATTAAAATTGTGCAAATAAACAATAATACTCAGTCAGCAAAACCTTTTTTTATCTTTCTGCATGTATTTGAAATTTCTCACTGTAGTGAATGCTACTTAGCAAGGGTAAATGTCGTGTCGAGCACAAACACTATTCCAGTGAACAGGAAATCTTAGAAAGAGGATCTACTTTGAACCAACGACGATACATTGACATCCTAATGAAGTTCTTATAAAATGTTTATTATGTTCGGAGTAACTGACAGAAAACTGTTTCAACATAGCAATGTGAGATCATACATTTCAAAACTCACTAATAAAACATTTCAAAACTCATTAAAGTATGAACTGAAAGCAAGGAATTTTGACTCTACACACTAAGATATGATTTATTTGAATTTGATTTTTTTAATTTCATCTCAATATCGATGTTGTTCTCAAGTTATTTAGTCCATTGAAGAATTTATTTTCACCTCACGCATATATTCTATGTTGATATATTGATTTTTTTGTTTTTTTTTTTCATACAATCAGCTGTTGAATATAAAATTGGTACACTTACGCTAAAAATTGGTTTATGTGCACTCGAAACAACAATTTAAATTAAAAAAATGTTTCAGCCTCATGTTTTTATTAATTGGTATAAGAAATGATACACGGTATTATTAAATCTAATTTTGTTTCCTTTTTCTACCTCTCTCTCTCTATGTATATATATACATATATATATACACACACACACATATATATATATATATATATATATATATATATATATATATATATATATATATTAGGTTGGTAGGAAAATAACTACTGTTTTTTTCTTCTGAATGTTAACCTTAATTTTTTCCAATGAAATTGTAATTTGATTCTGTTCATGTTAATATCATTTTAAAGTGCATTTTCGGTCTGTATATTGGTAACATAGACTATGGTTTTATCATTAAATTTGCTTCAAATTGGGCTATTGAATTAAATATGGAAAAGAAGGAAATAAGAGAAATTTTTGTATGAGTCAAAATAGGTGGTAAAATAGCAGAAACTGCTCGTAAATTAAACGACAATTTTGGTATAGGTTAAATCTACAGTGAAATGGTATTTCCAAAAATTTCTAGCTAGGTGAACGAGAGCCTTGACGATGAAGAAGGTCGCGGGTATCCTTCGGTTCATAACGAACAATTGAAAGCGTTAGTTGAAACAAAACCACGCACATAATTCTAGAGCTTGCACAAAAGTAAGGTTCTAGTCGTCCAACAGTTGTGTACCACTTAAAACAACTAGGAAAATCAAGAAATCTTGACAAATGGGTGCCGAACGAACTGAACGAAAACCAAAAAAAATGTTGTTACGAAGTTTATTCTACGCTTCTTTTATGCAACAGAAACGATCCATTTTTCGGTAGTATTGTAATGTGCGACGGAAAGTGTATCTTTATGATAACAAAAAGCGATTTGCACAATGTATGGCCAAAAACGAAGCTCCAAAGCATTTTGCAAAACCGAAATTATATCAAAGAAAACTATAATGACTATTTGGTGGTCTGCGCTTGGTATAATCTACAACAATTTTTTTAATCTTGGTGAAACTATGACAACTGAGAGTTATTGTCAAGATATCGGCAAATTGCACCAAAAACTGCGACGTCTGGTTCCCGCACTGGTCAATTGAAAAGGTCCAATCTTGCTGTATAACAATGCATGACCACACGTCGCACGATTGACTCAAGATGTCAGTCAACGAATAGTTCTGGACCACTTAAAAGAACTAGGAAAATCAGAAAGGAGAAAAATGTATATGAATTTGAAGGTCATAAATCGCAATTATTTTTCTACCAATCAAATATATATATATATATATATATATATATATATATATATATATATATAATACCCATATATATATATAACTATATGTGAGCATTGTTTGTGTATACAAGATTAATTAGTCTTACAAAATAAGACATTAATTGATGATTAGTAGCGATGAAATAAATGTTCTTTAACTAGAATTCACGTATCACATTAAAAATAAAATTGAATTATTTACGGAGCGAAATATCGCCTCGCATCTTTCACAAATGATATAAATTGAAACGGCATTGTAGTGGTCACAATTTCTTCACTGAATGTGGGTAATTGATCCGAATCGTAAGCTATGTTAATTTGAGAACGATATGTCTTTGTTGCGCACCTTTACATTATGCTCGGCAATAAAGGTGAGATGGCAATTTGCCAAGAGGCGGTTGTTGGGTGTAAATCGCTCCGAGTATTTGAACAATGCTGAAATAATTAATGTCGTTTCCTCCGTACTTGGAAAGACCGTATAGATAAAATTAAACAATGTCCTATTTTACGGGTAAATTGTTGTAAACGTTAATCCGGTTGCGACATGAACGTCTTTCGGAATTTCACTATGAAAATTTTTAGAATATAATGTTTCATTACTTTTTTTAGAAATTTAATTGAAAAAATTTCACACTTAAAATTTCAGAGTTCATATAATAAAAAATGTAACCCGGTTATCACAAAATGTGTATTATACTTTATATTCTTATTTAAAAATTTGTTTTACATATACCATTTTCTACTGCAATATATTAGTTTGAATATTTAAATTTGCATAAATTATTCATAACTGAATATTTAATGAAAATACAATGAAAATTAAATTTAAATACATAATGTACACATATGTTCTTAAATACATTCATGAAATGAAATAATTGATCAGATTTCGAAAAAAAGATTATACAAAACAAATTCACTCACACTATCATAGACAATTTCAATATTTCATCGTTATTAAATGCATTCTCTAATATTCATTGCATAAACAAGGAAAACCCATAGATTATTTTAAATTATTACCAGGATTAAATGAACACGTCAGTTGATGCTGTTTAAATCACGTGAATTGTGTTTAAAAAGCTATCGAAACAGCTGAGACCTCATTTGAATTGCATGCAAATTGGTTTTGTATTCAGGTGTTATTTTTTTCTTTATTAAAGAAGTTATGCACATATATATATATATATATATATATGTATGTATATATGTATTTATGTATGTATGTATGTATGCATGTATGCATGTATGTATGCATATATGTATGCATGTATGTATATATATATATATATGTATATATATATATATATGTATATATATATATATATGTATATATATATATATATATATATATATATATATATATATATATATATATATATATATATATATTCCGAATGAAAATTATGTATTCAGATTGATAAATATTTTATTTTCATCACTTTTTAATTTTGTTCTATTAGTTATAACTATGAAGTTGTTGAGAAAAGAATATACTACTGAAAATATATTTTATATTGGAAATTTTCGGTTATTTTGCTACTTTCAATAAAATGGTGCCTTGTCAGTCACATTACTAGTTATTATATGATCACTTTTGTTTTTACCTTTATTATAATATTAACAATTATCGAAATATATGAAAATAAAGTAGAATAACAAATTACTGTTGTGATAATGAATGTATTACTTCTTGTATCAAGTAAACTAATAATTGTGTGTCACTTTAATATTGATAAATTTCAAAAAATATTTCTAGGTGTTTAATAGTAAGCAGTGTTGATATGAGTGCATATTTTTGAGAAATAACTATGCTTAGTCGATGACCTCTAGTTACGATTTCTTATCACCGAGTGAATTAGTGTCTTAATTATCAAATATTAGGACGCTTCTTCATAAAATTTTGCTTTGTGTATGAAATATGGTTAAAGTTTCCTAATATAAGTTTTTGTCTTAATCAAATAGTTAAGGCAAAAGTAATTAAGGCAAAAGTAGAGTTTGATAAAAAATACTGGAACTAGTCTCATAAAACTTTATTTATAAAAAAATATTCTAAATTAAAATAATGCACTGTAATCAGTTACACATTGATGCCACTGCATTGTACACTACTGAAAACACTTCTTGTAGACATTTTTGAGAATTTCTCTTAGATTTACCCTTGAATTTTGTTCCATATATTCAATCGTTTAAAAGTGGCGTCCTTTTAATGACTTCTTAATTTTGAAAGTAAACAGAAGTTACACGGGCCCAAACCAGGTCAATGTACTAGTTGGGGAATAAGAGCGATTCTGCTCTTTGCCAAAAACTGCCGAACGAGGAGAGAATCATGTGGTTGTGGGTTATAATGATGCAACCTCCACTATCTTTTTTCTTAATTTTTGGACCGTTTCTTCCTGATATAGCTGCACAACCTCTTGCGGAACTCAAGGAGAAAAATATTAACTTACTGCTTAATCTATTGGTACCCATTTACGAAACACAATCCTTTGAGAATCAAAAAATGTGACTATTATGGCTGTCATGTTCATTCGTTGAATTTTTTTTCTATTTTAGGGTACTCATTTTTTACATTATGATATTTTCTGCCTCAAAAAATTTTTACCATAGTTTTTTTTTAAAAAAAAATGATTGTTGTTGACACCTTCCCAAGTTTAAAAAACCAAGTTTTACACAAACGTGTTGTTTTTCAATCGGTATCATCATGAAAATCGTCGGAGTAAAGCAAATGCAATATACTAATGAATATCAAAAAAACTCGAAAGAAATCACTTTTCAACAAGAACTCAACGGCAGTCAACTCATAACTAATGGCTGCATTATATTATGTTACTAGTTTCGCCATTTATTTACTAAATGTAGAGCTCTTCGTAACCAGGATATATTTTTATCAAATCACATATTTCAAAAATTATATATAGAATTGTTATAAATATAAATATATTAGTTAAAAATACAAGAAATATTTCATTTTTAGGCAATTAATTCAAACTAATCCCTGCAAATCTAAAAGAAAAATGACAAAATAATATAATATACATAATAATAAAATTAAATTTATTTATAAAATGATAAATTATTCAATTCTTCCTTGATGTAATTAATTTTGACATTGAGAATGTGAACTCATGATAATGAAGAAAAGTATTAAATAGTTATTTTTTAAACAATCAAAACCATTTTTGAGACAAATCCATTAAATGTAAATTTTGATGAATTTTTGTCTAATTAAAATTTTATTCTTCTTCATCATGATGATTCCAGATTACACATATCGAAACAGAAGTCATAGAAACTGAGAACCCGATTGAAATAAATTAGAATATTCTTATTTATATTCTGTATGTTCCAAATATATACCAATGGAATGATTATCCAATCTTGTTTTTAAAAATATTATCAATTCAAAATATTCGCATTTTCGGATGTTTTAAGAGCACTAGTATTTGTTTTTCGACCAAAAACGTATCAAATTTTCAATACAAGCATACAATTACTACAAAGAGTTTAGAAAATGTTATAGAAAACATTATATAAGTTTAAATTGGTGGAAAAAGAGCAATATTTATAAATAAACAATCTGCATCTGAAATAAAGATCCAGCAAGATTTGCGTAGTCACATAATATTTTATCATTAATGATATGATTCTTTTCTTGAGTTGATATTATTTTTAAAAAAATTGTTAAATTTACATCAGCTATCAGTGAGCAATCTTATACTTGATAATAAATAAAAATATAAGGCCAAAATGCAATAATTAAAATATGATTTTTAAATATATATATATATATATATATATATATATATATATATGTCATGGCCCAAGTGTGTGTGTGATCGGCATCAGAAATTTGTATTCAACAATTAAAACAGTAGACAGTCTGGCCGGTGCATACGAAGGCGTATTGTATATGTTATAGTAGGTTATTGTTGATAGACACAGGTTTTTATGAGTCTTTTTCGTGCTATCAACAAAAGCAGTTCAGTTTGAAATTTGAGTCAGTCCACAATACAACACAGCACAATTCAGAATCGGATCTGCACTGATCATTACTAAAATAAAATACACTTATTATTAAATGAATAAGTGCGTGCAGTTTTGACATGACAGATTTACTGCACCAACTCAAATTTGTACAATATATTTAAAATATCTATGATATTTTAATGTTGAAAACAGAAATTATAAATGAATATTAAAAAAACGTTCAGCCTATTAGGATAGTAGGAAAATAATTGCGTTTTTTTCTTTCAGAATTTATACCTTATTTTTTTTTAATGAAAGTATCATTCCATCGGGTTCAGGTTAATATCATTTTAAAGCACATTTTTCGGTCTGTATTTTGCAATGTCGACTATAGTTTTATTATTAATTTTGCTTCAAATTGAGTTAATAAATTAAAGATGGAAAAGATCAGATAAGAGCAATTTTTGTATGAGTTCAAAAAGGGTGGTAAAGTAGCAGAAACCGCTCATCAACTAAATGCTGATTTTGGTGTGGGTGCTGTTAAGGAAAGTGCGGTGCAATGATGATTACAAAAATTTCGTGCTAGATGGACGAGAGCTTTGAAGATGGAGAAGGTCACGGGCGTTCCTCTTTAGTTTATAACTACCAACTGAAGGTATTAGTTCCATCAGAATCTCGTACAGCAATTTGAGAACTTCTACAAAAGTTAAGTGTTAGCCCCCTAACAATTCTGAACCAATTAAAACAGCTAGGAAAATCAAAAAAGAGAAAAATATTTATAAATTTGAAGGTCATAAACCGCAATTATTTCTCTACCAACCTAATAGTAAGAAAGATTAATTAATGACGATAAATTTATTTTCGATATTCATTTAAAATACCAATGTTGCTATATATATATATATATATATATATATATATATATATATATATATATATATATATATATGTATATATGTATATATATATATATATATGTATATATGTATATATGTATATATGTATATATGTATATATGTATGTATATATGTATATATGTATATATGTATATACATATATACATATATACATATATATATATATACATATATACATATATATATATACATATAGCAACATTGGTATTTTAAATGAAGATTGAAAATAAATTTATCGTCAATAATTAATCTTTCTTACTATTAGGTTGGTAGATACATACATATATATATGTATATATATATATATATATATATATATATATATATATATATATATATATATATATATATATATATATATATATATATATATATATATATATATATATATAATATTGTTTTACATTTATACGTGTGTATGCTTCATACATGTAGAAATAAAGTTTAATCATAATAGAAAAATATTATATTTTATATTTATTATTTTCATCGGATCATTTTAGTTAACTCTGTAAATTGAATAAAATGTACATTTTAATCCTTCAATATTACTTCTTTAATTTCAATGAATGTATTATTTGAATGACTTTCTCGTCTAATAAATTGCACTTACATACAGGTGTATTGAGCACCGAGCACAAAACACGTGACCCTTAACTTATAGTATGAATGCTAATAATGAATATAGCCAGAAGCTGTGATGTTTTAGATGTTTCGGGAAGAGAGGCTAGAGACCTTCTGGCCCCACACAATGTCATGTCTTCATACCGATCCGAATTTTCTTTCAAATACTCTACATAAATGTAAATATATATATATATATATATATATATATATATATATATATATATATGTTAAAATTAAATATAGACAGCTGTATGTAAACATATCCATGCAAACACATACCATAATATTAAATATGAATACTTCAGAATTCACTGTTTGAGATTTTCTTTCTGTAAGTTAGTGTAATATAATTCACTACATTTATTTAACTTTATTTGACTTAAGGGATGTTTCATTATAAAAGAAAAATATGACATTAAGAAATTATTATTACATTTTTTCCTATTTATTAATAATTTATTTATTTCGTCATATTTGCTTATATTATATTATTATTACTATTTTATTGAAGTTTAATGTTTTTGATTCGACGATTATAACTAAGACAAATCTCTGTAGTTTTTTATTAAAAATAAATTATATTATTAGTTTTTTTTCCATTTTATTAAGAAAACTTATATATATAGTTGATTTTTAGAATAGTTTCTTAATTTTTTTCTTTTCTGATAATATACTCGATAAATGAAGACCATTGGGTTAAGAGAGTAATAAAGTATTTTTTTAATGAAAATAAGAATTTTTCACTGGCAAAGATACTGTTTAATATTTAAATTCAATTTCAGAATATATTTACCAGAAACAACTACAATGATTTATATATATATATATATATATATATATATATATATATATATAAATATATATATATATATAATATATATATATATATATATATAAATACAGAGAGAGAGAGAGCGTGAGAGAGGGAGAGAGAGAAAGAATTGTATTGTTACTATTTTTATTATTTTTTAGAGATAGTTTCTAGTGTTCAGGAATAATCGGGTGAAACTTACTTAGGAGTTAATCGTGGCCCCACTATTTTGCTATTACTTATTTTAGTTAAGATAACCTAAAGAATATACATTAAAATGTATTTTACTTTTATTCAAAAACGAGTTATTAGTAATTAATGATATATCAATGGGATAATTCTATTTGTTATTCAAAATTAAATTTTCCTTTTATTACTTTGCGAAAATCACAAAACATGGTATGATGTATATTAAATACGTAAAAAAAATAGTATTTTTACAATACAATCATCTTCTGTTACTACAGTTAGATATATAATTGTTAGTATACAAATTTTAATTTATGTGTAGTTATTTATAGAATGGAAAGTAAACAAACATGAAATAGAAAAACAAGTATAACAAATAATATAATTTGTTCAAAAGGCAGGTTTAATAAAATGTATCCGAAATATACAGTGGCAGTTTTCTAATAACTATGATTTTAATCATGCAGGCAGTAGCAGTAATACTTTCATACAACTACTGTAAAATTAACAATCTAATAAAATAATATGTAATAAAAACGAATATGTTTCTAATATTCATTGTAAATATTATACATGGTTAAATAGTTTGATTATTTTGATTAACGACATAAATTATCTTATACAAAACTGTATGAAGAGAGTTGTGCATAAGAACATATTCTGTAATGCGTTCATCAAGTTTAGTAACTTGGATTATTCTCTCATTAGTTTGTCTGCATTCGAGAAAATAGTCTTTAGTGCGGGTAATTTAGTTGACTGTTGACATATATATATATATATATATATATATATATATATATATATATATATATATATATATGTATGTATTCTCTTTGTCATTACTAAAAATTTACACATTTCTTGATTATATAAAAAATCAATTAACCATAATAGTTTTAAAAGTTTTTCTATCTAATATTATTGAAAAAGTTTTCCTTTCAAAAGAAGCTCAAAAATTTTAAATTTGCATTTATTTAAGATTGAATATAAAATTTTTAAAAAAAGTTTTTGATCTTTATTTCCTTTCAATGATTATATCGTATATCATACATTATGAACGTATTAGGTGTAAAAATTAATTTGGTGCCTTTATTTATATAAAACAAATGATTATGGAAAAATGAAATATATTTTAATCTTTAAAATGTCTCTCAATTTTTATATATATTTTCTCCATCTGTCGGGTAAGTGATGGAATCCCTTGTCGAAAAAAATGATGACTGCTATAAGTCGATGAAGTTTTAATGCATTTTTGAATCTCTTCCACTGTTTTAGCATTTCTTATATATTTTATGCATCGAAACACCTTCCCTTAAAGTCAAGTATATTATTTTCGTGGCTCTAGTAGCATTTTTTACAATGCGAGAATTATCCAATGTCTAATATGCTGCTTTTCGAACTCCTTCATGTTCACTACTGTTTCGTGAGGTTATACTACTGCCTACAAAATCCTAAAAGGATGAGATAGTATTTTAGTTTGAAATAGAGTTATGATTTATTCAATTTGAAAGTACAAAATAAATTTTTAGAACCAATATTTTATGTAATAAAAAATAAAGCGAAAAATGGTCTAAAATACTAAACTTTTTGCAGACACCATATACATATAATATTTTACATACTCTACATATTGTTACTTGGAATAGCCAGTACAGTAGTTGCTCGAATCATTAAATGCATTGAGTTTTACTTGGGTCTTCACATTGATTTTTTACATTTTTTTATTTTTTATGAAAAAGGTCAATGAACCTAATTTTCAAAATTAAATAATAATTTGCATTCTATTTCAAGTTTTTAAAAAATGTTTGAATTATTTTTTGCGTAATATTAAATTGGTAGGAAAATAATTGCGTTTTTTTTTTCTGAATTCTTATCTTAATTTTTTTCAACAATGAAAGTATCATTTCGTAGTGTTCATGTTAATATCATTTTAAAGTGCATTTTTTGGTCTGCATTTTGGTAACATAGATTTTGATTTTATTATTAATTTTTCTTCAAACTAGGCTATTTATATCCAAAAGGTCACCAAATAAATATAATCAAAATACGTTTTCCTCTCTCCAGCATATTGAAACATTAATTTTTACCTTTACCGTAGTTACTTAGTATTTTGTGGTTGTGTATTGGTAATAATTATTCCTCTTTAGGCGGATATTTAAGATGTTTAAAGATATGTACAAATAAATTTATACTTATTTAGAACCTTATGATACAAAATTATTTGAAATGAATAAAATTTAATGAAATGAAATTAAAAATATCACCCCGCTAATGAAATGTATTCATCTTCTACTATTTTCTAATTAGGTAAACGATTTTTATTATTTTATTGCTTAATTTCTTCAGTATAAAGTTTATAGATATTTATGAAAAGCTAGAACAATGGAAAAGGCCTGAATATGTATTACAACTTCATTACATACAGCCATCATTTTTTTCCGACAAGGGACTCATCAGTTACTCAACAGATGAAGCAAAGTTATAGAAAATAATAGCGGAAATTTTCAGGATTCAAATGTAATCCATTTCTTCATAAAAATTCTTTTTCTATGAAAAAATGATCAAATTAATTTGTGCACTTTTACATACATATGTATATATATATATATATATATATATATATATATATATATATATATATATGTATATATATATATATATATATATATATATATATATATATATATATATATATATATATATATATATATATATGTATATATATATATATATATATATATATGTATATATATATATATATATATACATACGTACATATGCACATGTGCACATATACTCGTACACATATACACATATATACACAAGGTAAGCCAGTGGAGCGAGAAATGTTAAAATCAGGCTTATTTACTTACCGATGGAGTGAGAGGGTAATATTAAATGATACATTATAAGTTATTCATCGTCATTTAGTAAACATGCAGCAGTGTTCCGGTGTACAAGTTTTCGCTGTGAAATCATTTTACAAGTGAGCCTGCTTCAACTGTACAACGGCTATTTCGCAATCATTATAACATTCCGCATCGTGGGTAGGTTACTGACCGTTCATTCCATCAACTTGTGGGTGCTGAAGATGGAAACTGGTTTCATATTCAATTTGAAGTATTGAGGATCCAGAAGACCAGAAAGATCACCAGAAAATATTGACCGTGTTAGATTCGCTGTCGTTACGCATAGGCCACGACATTCAGTCCGTAAAGACTTATCTGCATTGAACAACACATCAGTACGTCGAATGTTATATAACGATTTAAATTTTTATGCTTACAAAATGTTAATTGTTCAGGAATTGAAAGGTACTGATTTGTCTGCTCGCATGGATTTTTGTGAAGATATGCTAGCGCATTTAAATGAAGATAAAAACATAATTTACAATTTATTCATGTTAGATAAAGTTCATTTTTAATTAAAAGGCTAAGTAAACAAGCAGAATAGTCGATATTGGAGTACTAAAAACCCACTTAAATCATATGAAAGTCGCTGTATATTCCAAAAGTTACTGTATGGTGTGCACTTTCGTCATTCTACATTATAGGGCCATTCTTCTTCGAAGACGATAAGGAAAATTCAATAAAGATTAACGGAATCCTCTACATTAAAATGATTTTAACATTTCTGAATCAATAATTAATTCGATTTTCACAAATTACAGAGTTATAACGAGATAAGAACAAGTCATACATGTAGAGTGTCCATGGGTGCTGTAAAAACGCTTTTCCGAACCATATCATTTTCAAAAATTGGTGATATTATTTAGACAGCATGATATTCAGATTTCACAGCGTGTGGTTATTTTCTTTTGAGTTAATTAAAGAGCAAGATGTATATTGACCATCTATACACTATCGCTGAACTTAAATTAAATAGATTTCACCAGAAATGTTAAGATGTGCAATGGAAAATTTCGAACAAATTTAGAAAAATGTGTCTGCCGAAATGCTAATCATCTATCAACCATTATTTTTAAAAAATAAAATAGTTCCATATACCTTACAAAAATATGCAAAGAAAATTATGTAAAAATAAAAATTTATTTAAGTGCTGCATTCTGAAATGTACTCGTTCCTCTGTCGTACTTTTGTATATATTTATATATATATATATATATATATATATACATATAAAGTCGAATTCCTATGAAGTAATTTCTTATCTAGCGTATAATTTGATAGTAGCGACTTATTGAAAAATATTATAAGTCATATCTAAAAAAATATATTTTTGATAAGAAATAATGTAAATTTAGAAAATACTGTCGTTTCACTTACTTATATTGTGTTTTCATGTTCTGTTTATAGCATATAAATTATAAATTAGTGCATGTTTTGATTTACTGATTATTTAATTAATAAGATCATTTTTACTTCAGAATTGTTTTGTATGATTATGTGCTAAATTGAATTACGAGTAGTCACTAAGTATCGAAGAAACTTTTTAAAATGGCCCAATAATCAAAAAGGTAACCATGATCTAAAAAAAGTAATAATGTTACAATTGATTATAATTAAAACTTTGAAATGTTTCGGAAAAAACTTTCAATGTGCCAAGAGTTGAATTTATTGAATACACGTACGTAAAAATATCATGTTAGGAAAGATCTTTTGATTAACTTCCAACATATCAAATAATCAAACAGAAACGATTGAATTCAACCAATGTCCAAAATAGCAGAAAGATACATAGTAAATCATACGTTAATGTTGGGACAATTAATTTACTTTTTAAATTTACATGTAATATAACTTTAAAAATCAAGTAAATAACATTGCTATATTAAAAGAGTTATTTAAAGTCTGAATATTTATGAATGAAACGAATTTTTTTAAGCAATTTCATATTTTTTTTGAAACAATAAATTTTAGATTGTGCTTTAGATCTTGTAAAACCTTACATAATTTATGATACTGATGAGTATCATCTAGCTTAGGAAAAGGATAGTTCAAGAACTGAAATTGAATGTAATTAAATGAAATACGTAGTAGAATTTAACTAAAGTACATTTACAAAAGTCGGTTGAAGGAGACAACTAAAGAACATTTTGTCTACGTTTTTCTTAATAGAGTAAATAAGAAATATTCAACCAAGTGGCACAACTGTGCCACATGGTAGTTAATATTTTTTTGTGTTATTGTTGTTAATGTGTATTTCTACTTTGGACGTTATTCACAGAATATTAAAATATAAATTTACAGGATCTGTATATATCTGTATATCAGTACATATATATATATACAGGATCTGTAGTAGAAAAAATATTACTTCAATTAAAAAAATATATTTATGATATTTAGAAAATAAGTTTATTTAACTTTGAAATAAATTACCTCATAATTTCCAATTATTTTGCCTCTTTATATATATATATATATATATATATATATATATATATATATATAGTATGTGACACCCATATTCGCACAGTAGTATTGTTGATCAATGAAATAGTAAAAACAAATTGTGATGAAATATTTAATTCTTTTTATTAATAAATTTATATACATATATATATATATATATATATATATATATATATATATATATATATATAATTTTAAATTCTAATAAAAGAATCCGTTTAATTCAGTAATAAAAAGAAACAAGTAAAATTAAAAATTATTTCAAGAAACATAGGACAACCGTATTCTTGCACAAAAATATTTTGTAAGAAAATGAATTGAAAATTCTATATCTAATATTGGGCAGCGTAGCCTTTCTGTTTTATTACTTCTTTCAATCTATTTGGGTCAGATTGAACTAACTTTTTTTTAATATACGATGTAATATTTTCCCATTTGGATAACAGAGTAGATCTCATATCCTTCATGTTATATATTTTATTTTATTGAAATTTTTTTTCAAAATTGACCATAAATTCTCAATGGGATTAAAGTCTGGTGATTGTGGAGGTGTATCTAGAACTTGCAGCCAATTGTAGAAGAAACACAATCGAGAATCCAACGATTTATGTTTTGGGTCATTATCTTGATAAAACACAAACCTATCCGCCAATCCTAAATTTTCAGCATTATTTCTTAAATTGTTCTTTAGCTCTCTATCAGTCTATGCTGCAGGCTGCAAAACCACTTATGCTATTCAATTATTATTTACCAACTTTTTCTGGTCTTTTGTAGTATCAATTCTTGCGTACGAATACGACCGACCGCAACTATATATATATGTATATATATATATATATATATATATATATATATATATATATATATATATATATGTATATATATATATATATATATATATATATATATATATAAGTTATTCTGAAATTTATTTGACATATTTTATGCAATTTGAATTTTCAATTGAATGATTGCAGTAAAGATATATATTATATTATTTACACACAATTGCAGTTTGTAAAAATATTGTGTTATAATAAAAATCAACGAATTTTGAATTGTTCTAGCGAACAGCATTTTTATTGTGTACTGAAAAACTGTGGAATGACAAACGTCATAATTAAAAATGTCAATGGCATTGTGATTCCACTGAAACAGTATTTGCAATTAGTATTGTGTTCCATGTCAATATGTCTCATTGGTGGATTTTGTATGTGGTATGCATATTTTTGCAGCATGAGCGCATTCTAGACTAATCATTCGCTAGTGGTCGACTAAAATGTACATTTTAAAAACATGCATTCACAGATGACTACACACATGAATATATATGTATCATAATTTTTATACTGTGAAATTTTTATGGTGTAATTCAATAAACATTGAAAACTTATTTACATTGAACTGGCTTTTAATTTATACAGACATATTGTTAAATTTTTAATAAATATTTTCAAATATGTACTTTGTGTGCATATATACAGTCATTTACACAATTGAACGTACACCACTAAGAAAAATACATTTATTGGAATATATTTAAGAATAATAATTTTATTTTTAAATTTATTTTTATTTAAATAAATAATTACTTTTTTCATAAAAATACACACTTGGAATTTACACACATTTTTGTTACAAAAAAATTATTATATTTTTTACAAATTAAAATTATTTTTGATTATATTGGACAACTTTTTGTAATATGAAAAATAAGCATAAGCCGAAGATGACAAAATCCGGGACATAAAAAGAACGAGGAAGAATGTTTCAGGACAATATTTTCAATAAATGTACTATGAACTGAGCATAGCGATATATAGTTGCTAAATACCAGGTGATAGTACCTTGTTTTGTTTTGACAACAATCTTACTTTTTGTATTGAAAATTTGTCTTAATTGTTGTAAAAACTAGATGAGTTTATCATCATAAAGAATAAATGTTAACCACCATCATTGTAATTATTTGATCTATTTCTATGAAAAGTGCTTCAACAAGTAGGAATTATTATTAAAAAATTGATTAGAAATATACCTATATGAAATTTTGATATAACTGGTCATTATTCAAAGTAAAAAATTTTTAAGCTTATTTTATTTAGTTCTTTCAAATAAATGCATTTTTTCTGTATCTTATTTCTCTGAGAATAATGGTAACGCCATTAAAAATCAACAATTAAAAATGATGAATAATTTTATTATTGAACACTTTTGATCAAACTTTCTTTGTAATGTATGAAACGAGTTAAAATTCATCTGTGGAAATGAAGTTTTCATTCAACTCCATTAACCACAAAAAATTATGCTTATCGAAAATGTTCAAAAATAGATAATTATTTTTTGTCTTTTATTTATGTGCATTTTAATTACGGTAGCATCATTTCTAGAGGGCTAAGATACAGAAAAATCCGATAGGTACAGTTTTTACTCTTAAAGTAAATGTGTACTTTAATGTATAATAATTATCGAAATGGAGTTTAAAATATTGATTATTAATTTAAAAAATAATTTATTAATAAAGTATTAATAATTTTTTTTTTTTAAAAAAAACAAGAATAACCATTAAATTTACTTATAAATTAGAAAGAAATGAACTGAACTAATTAATTTACATCTTGTTTTCAAAAATAAATGTTGAAAATGTTACTGGTCTAGTAAGTATTTATTACGTTTAATTTATATACAGTTTATATATATATATATATATACACATACATACATACATAACGTGTAAAATCGATCCTTCATAGTCCATGTCAGAAGCATCTTCTTTCGCACACACCCCATGAGAACGATATCCCGTGGAGAACAGTGTTGAGTGTCACTCTGTTTGCGGTGGCGATTAATGAAATAACACACAGCATCCGTGTTCTCGTAGAGGCTAGCTTGTACGTGGCGATCTGGTAATATTTTGTCAGTTAAGCTGTATCGTCAACGTCGAGAGGCAACTACAGTTCACAATTAATCGCTTTTAGAAAAAGAATGAGTTTTAATTAATGGTTGAAAACAATCTGCAGATAAAAATAAGCTAATTATTTAATACATATTTCAGTTTAGATAATTAATATTAATCAAATCTAAAAAGGTAGACATCTCTATAAACATTTTATTAATGGTTAATAATAAAAATTGTAAGTAAATCTCAAAAATTGGAATTATAAGCAAACTTTATCACATGAAATGACATGAACTACAGAACATTTGTATTCGTCACGAATAATTATAATTTACATTCAAGAAGACTAATGTTCGATGATTATTTGGTAGACAAAATGAACGAAATAATGACGGAAATAAAATTATTAATAATGTTGTCCATATCTATAATATTGACCAAATTAAAAGAAAAGAAGTTTTTGAAAATTTTTTTTGAAAATTATTTTGATTTCTAAAAAAAATCCAAACTTGTTTAAAAAAGGTAAAAAAGCGAAAGGCCTTGAACCAGAGATAAAATTATGCCTTAAATTTTTTTGTCGCCTGAATATTAAAGTATATGTTTATAAATTTATGTATTTATTTTTTAAATTTAAGTAATGTATCATATTTAAGGTTACCAATCAATATACGAAATACTTTTCTTAGATATAAACATACTTTCATATCAGTATATTATATTTGTTATAGAGTGAGTTAAATTAAAAATAATTTATTTCATGCATGGAATAACTGTTGAATGGTATTTACGTATGGTATGAGAGACATGCAAAGGTAATGGGATGTATAGGGATATTATACTGCATAGCGTGTCCATATATGCATATGTGCATTTACATATGTATTTTGATATATATATATATATATATATATATATATATATATATATATATATATATATATGTATATATATATATATGTACATGTATATATATATATATATATATATATATATATATATATATATATCTGAACAGATTTTAAAACCAGCGAATAAACATGTTGTTTTCCATCAGACAGTATCTCCCTCGGGGCCGGGTACCAAGCGATTCAATCAATTTACTTTTTAATAGTAGTTGCCTATTATATTTATAGCGAAATATATATTTTTTTGTTTGTAAAAATATTATTATTTGGGAATATTCTATATTTAACAATATCTATTTGCATACAAACACAAATACACACACACACATATATATATATATATATATACATATATATTAGATTAGAAATATATATGATTAAAATATTTTTTTTGACTGAAGGAAGAAAAAAATGTTTGTATCGAGCACAAACAGTATCTAATGATATATTTTTAATTAAAATTTAATATAATCTTAATTTCATTGAAAACAAAATGAAATATATACAATGAAAAGAGAAATTATATCACAACGTCATTTAATTGAATATTTTTAATAAATTTAAACGTTATCTTTACAGTAGAGAAAGTATTAAAAAGTTGGTTGAAATTTTTGAAATTGTTTCTCAAGTAACAAAATAGAAAACATGTACAGAAATTTCGAAGATGTCAATATATAAAAAATGAGACAAATGTTAAACAGAAACATAATAAATATGGACATTTGTTCATAAATTTGACTCGCTTGTATTTAAATACTGAAGTAGTATGTTCAGATGGTTTTCGTACTTTAGATCATCAGGGTTTCTGTTCTCCATTACTAGTTTTTGTACGTGAGCCAATATCGGGTAGAAGATAGAAATCCATCATCAACAAATAGATAGTAGAAATAGTAATAGAGAATATACACTCAGATAATCCAAAACGACGAAGACCAGGACATTAGTGGAATTGCAAATATAAAATCATATAATTATTATTGAAACAGGACTCTAGAAAAATGTTATTTTATTTAACTTCATCATAATCCTCATTTTGTTCTGTAAACGAGATTAATTGTTGTACAAAGTTCAACGAATTTAAGTAAATTTTCTTTTCAAACAGTCTTAATTTCTTCATTATATATTACACGTAGTATTTTGGTTGAGTAATAGCAAAATGGAATTCTGTTCTATTTATTCGAAGGCAAACATATGTAGATTAAAAAGAAAACTAAGCATACTTTTTTGAAATCTTGGTAAATTGTCATTAAAATTATTTTTTTGTTTAGATTCAAATATTTGAAGCTACTTTGAAAATAAAGAAAAACATAGATTCTATTATAACCTCGCCGCATAAAAATACTATCTGATCCATGATCATCTTTAAGTATTTCTGACCGTCCAGAAATCGTTCCTTTCAAATGTCATAATTTTTGACAAAGTATTAAAATACATGAGGGTATTTGAATAACTAATATATTTCAAAGGTGATTTTTTATCAGTTACGAAAAACAATTATTAAAGATTTTTCTCTGTGTTCTAAATACGACATATATAAATATAATATTGATTATTTATGTCGAAATCACAAACAACGATAAAAATTGAATACGATATGCTTAACAGTTGGGCCTAGATAAGTAAAAATTCTTCAATTAAGTTATTTCTGTATAATACACAAATGTTGTTATCAACATTAAATTTTTTTGCTCCTCATTTATAGAATCTTAGTTAAAATTTACACATTACTAACCATCTTATAAAGTTATTATTTGGTCTTAATAAATGCTTTTATCCTTTATAAAATTTTCACAATTTTTCTAAATACCATAATATACTTATATATTGTACCAATATATTGTATTGTATACAATATATTATACCATAATATATTGTATTTTATGTTTTAAATATTGTCATATTTCAAAACTTGCTCTTACTTATGATTAGTTTTTGCGTGTTCGTAGAATTTTACAAGGCAATGTAGTAATGAAAATTATAATGTGTAGTTTCTGCATTGTACAGTATTGATAACTGTAAGTATGTCTCACTGATATACAATTTACTGTTATAAAAAAGCAACGTCTTATATATATATATATATATATATATATATATATATATATATATATATAATATACATCATAGAAATTTACCAAAGTTATCAAACGATCTACGTATATATATATATATATATATATATATATATATATATATATATATATGTATATGTATATATATATATATATATATATATACGTAGGTCGTTTGATAACTTTGTTAAATTTCTATGATGTGGCACCATCATTCATTTGGTAACGTCACGGGTATCAAGTGTCACTTTTCAAACTGGCATAGGCAAAATTTGAGCCAGAAGCGACGGGTTGTTCACGTCGTACGAATGTTTGAAGCGGAAATTGTAGCAGTAGTCGCAAAAATGGAAAAAATGAGCAGCTCTTTTTGCGTCGATTCGTGGATGAAACATAGACCCACCACTACACACTTGAGTCGAAGCATTATTAAAAGTAGTAGACAACGACTGGTGAAAGTACGGCGAAGAAGGTGAAAACCGTTTTGTCGGCTGGGATTGTGATGGCAACTGTTTTTTTGGGATTCCCAAGGAATCATCTAGATGGACTACTTAACAAAAGGAAAAACGATAACAGGAGCCCTTTATACAACATTAGTGAACAACATAATTATCAAGTGCTCTTTTACCAAGACAACGCGCCGTCTAAAAATTGACCATCACAATGGCAATATGCACGAATTAGGTTTCAAATTGAATCTTCATCCACCCTATTTTCCGGACTTGGCCCCGTACGACTTTTTCCTCTTTCCAAACTTGAAAATTGACTTGATGGGAAAAAATTCTCTTCTCGACGTTTTTTACCATACCTATCAAACGACCCTCGTATATATATATATATATATAATATTTAATTTAAAATTTATAACAGTATTTAAGGTTTAAATAATCTTAGATTGTAATGTGAATAATTATTTCCTAAATCTTCATTTTCAAATAAAAATATTTTTACTAATTAATTAATGTATTTCTCTTTATTATTTTTTCACCATGTTAATTTTTGAGACACAATTATGCTGTATACACGCAAGAAATAATCTAATTTAAGAATCGAAAATTATACTTGTATAGCACCAGTTTCTTTAATATTTTAATAATAATTTGATAACATATATTTATAAGTAATAGATGGGTTTACTTTTTTTATATTAAATAATGAGGTTGTAAAACTTATAGAATATATAAACTATGCTGCTATAGTTTTCATAAATGGCTGTATAATAATACTATGGTTCATAATAAATCTAAATTAAGATTTCTTGGTACCACTACTCTAATTCATGCTTACCTCTTGTTACACATATATTGTGTTGTATATTTGGCTACAGACATAGACTTCTTAGTGCCTTCCCTTGAAACACATATATAAGGGAGTATGTTCAACATGTACAAGAAGAATTGGAATGGGTTGATTCAATGTAGTTTACATGTACTACATTGAATCATGAACCTATGATCTTGTTGACATTAGAACGTGAGTAATGTTATACGCCAACGTTTTTGTTTTAATTCAAAAAATAAGTAAATGCACAGATTATGTTGATTTTTCGAATTAATTGTAAATGATTAATTTATCTTTTATTTTTTTTATTACTTTTCGATATTCATATAAAAATATATTTTATGGTTATGTATTAATTTTAAATATTTTATTACCACTTCTATAACTACAAAAGTAAGTTATGGTTTATATCATTAGATTATAAATTTAGAAAAAAAATCACGGAAACTCAATTGACACGTTCTAAGATTATAATATTTCCAAAAAAATATACAAATTTCTTTTAATAAAGGTTTTAATTTGTCTTAACATTTTCACGGCGGTCGTCACGCATGTGTGACTTTGGCTTCTAGCGGTTTTCGGCCGGAGTTAGATGTGTCTAAATGATATAGTTCTTGTCAATCACATGATATTGTATATGGTGTATAACATGATATAGTGTTTATTCAAAGTACAGGGCGAGATAAAAATGACAAAATCCATCGCAAATGGCAAGTATAATCCTTCTACACCATAACAAATAAAAGGAAAGTTTGGACTGATATTAGCAATATAGAAATGAAAAAAATATTGGACTTATCTTTCCAATAGATTTTGTGAAAAAGTCCAAGAAAGATGATTACTGGTCAACAGATCCGTTACTTCATACACCGTTCTTCGGTGATACAATGAGCAGAGACTGACTTCGTCAAATATGGAGATACTGGTACTTTAGCAACAATGAATATTGTAAAGACAGATTAGACAAAATTAAACCTGTTCTTATATATTTTCAAGAAAAATTTCTATCACTACACAAAACAAAGAAAGAAGTGACCCTTGACGAAAGCATTATACCTTGGAGGGAAAAACTCATTTCGTATATACAATCCAGCCAAAATCACAAAATACTGGAATATTTCGTACGATGGTCTGCGAAAGTATCACAGGACATATTATTTGCAATTTTGAAGTATATTTCGTATAAGGATATATACTAAACACGACTTTATACAGTGTACAAGTCGCACAGTGATTATTAGAAAACAGAACAGGCGTGTGCGGAACTATAAGGAAGAATAGAGATGTGTCAGCTTGTCTAAAAAATGTAAAATTAGAGGAAAGCACTACAATGTTCCGTAGAAAAAAGAATGTCCTGTTATAAACACGGAAGACATAAAAAAGATCTTATATATGATAATAACAATACATCCTGCAAATACAATTGATGTTACAAATTTCAAAAGGAATAAAATAAGTCGATATGTGTAGTAAAGTATAATAAATACATGAAAGGTGAAGATCGTACCCAGGCCTATGCTATACGCTTGTACAAGCAATACATTTAGTGGCTAGGTGTTTGTACCTCCCACCAGGCGACACTATTAGTTGGTTGTTTTCAGACCTCTCTCCATACTTTCTGTTTGCTCTTGTGGCGTTCATTTTTTTACGAAAGCATTGAAAATATAAACAAACTAACCTAAATCTGTAGTTTGTCGTTTTTGTTCAGTGCAGAAATGCTTCAAAAGAAAACACATGTTGTCCCTCAGACTGCATAAACAGAGATTTGACTGTACGTACATTAGTAACAATTAAAATTAGCATAGTGTTTATATTTTATATATGAATACAATCTATATAAATTAACTCAATAACGTATTGGTTTTGTTCATTTACCTATATTAACAAGTAAAATTGATTTGAAATTTTAATTAATAAAATCCTGGAATTGCGGTGTCCGTAAGGTAGATTGTACACATTTCTCCGGATTCCTCTTAATTAGGGCGGTTAGGAGGACACTTATCGTTACATTTCCTGCAATAAACATTTCAAATTATTTGTATAAAACGGATAACAAAAAATTCTAAAAATCGCGCGCAGAAATAATGAACTACTACTAGCGCCACATCAAGTCTACACATCGTCTCCTCGACTGCGAGGCGAATAACAGAGGCCTGATCATACCAATCAATATCAACAAGGCAATTTTTCCGAAAAACCAAAAAGTGCAGTAAAATCAGTTATCATCAATCTGTTTTAGATCGTTTGTTGCCACCTGAGCAACTGCAAAAAGTACCCACGGATAACGAAAGTGTCGCATCATCTGAAACGTCCGCCAAGAAATTGTTAATTTAATTAAAAAAAATTATAAAATTCAAACAATTTTTTTATGTCAAATAAAATTCGGTACTATTTAACTGAACATTTTGTTTACTAACGATATTTAAACTATTTTAAAAATTATGAATTTAGGGTGGAAGACCCTCCCCATCCTCCGTATTTCCCAGACATATCTCCATTAGATTATCACCTATTTTTCTCTTTGAACAATCATATGGGTGGTAAGCAGTTTAATAATGAACAAGAATTAAAAATGGAGGTGTCTACATTTTTTGAAAATAAAAAGTAGTATTTTTATAAAAATCAAATTTATAAATTATCTCTTCGCGGAAAAAGGGTTGTACAATGCGAAGGTGGGTATTTTCATAAATAAAGCTATTTTATGTTAAAATACACAAGTGTTTTTTTTCAATTCAAAAACGACAGAACTTTCATGGTTATCTGATATTTAAACTGTGGATAAATTTACTTTCATAAATGAATATTTTATTCACTCTATGAGGCACAATTTTTTTCTGATCAAAATGTACAATAATTGAACATTGATCACAAAATACTAAATGTATTAAATAATTAGTATTTTTTTTATAATTTTTTTTAATTTTTAAATATATATATATATATATAAAGTTAAATATTTCTTATTATTTTTAGTACTTTTAAAAATTTTAATCTAATTTCAGAAATGATTTAAATTTTACAATGTCTATAGGATTTTTTTAAAAAAACTAGCGATCCCTCTTCCTGCTTGTTGCGCTCGTTCTCTCACAAAAAATCCATCATTACTTGATTACGCTTGCTCCCAGTAACAAATAACAGAAATTATCAAATTATATACACAAATAACCCACGTAAAATGTAAGTCGTAACATTTTGATTGGAAAAGTATATAGAAATTAACATAACAAAATACAATGTCAAAATGTAAAATAAATTTTTGCTCTGAAGGTTCAGTGAATACAATATTATGCATAAATTCTTATCAGCTTTACACTGAAATTGTGTATGTGACTGATATCAACCAATCAGAGAGCGAATAAAAGTCATGGAAGCAGTATCATCATTGGATCGTTTTTATAATATAGAAAGAAATATTTATGTTTTAGTTTCATTTACAAAATAAATAAATTGAATGTGAAATGTATTGTTCGACAAAAATATTAGGCTGCTCGGTAAGCCTTACGTATTATTTTATCCCTTATATAATATATATAATATATATATATATATATATATATATATATATAATTTCTAAACAACATATATATATATATATATGTTATTTAGAAAAAAGTATTAGAATAATTATTAAAAAATAACTTTACCAGTACTTCAACTACATACATACGTTTTTTGATGAATGTAGTGCTTGTTATTTAAACTAAATATATTTGATTTAGTAAATAAAAGTGGAAAATATGAAACAAAACATGCACAGCTACCGGCATAAAGTTCGTCGAAAAGCGAACGGTGTGCATGTTTTAATTATGATATACTTCAAACATTTGCTTAGTTATAATTAATCTTTGGTTTTGAGGTTGGTTGCCACAGCGTGCAGAGTGACGTTATTTTGTGTACCATGTCGTTCATTATAAGTATTTTGTCCTACGTATACAACTGCATTTATTTCATTAAGTAATGCTATTTTAATACATTCAGACGTTTGATAATAAAGGACTGAAAACATTATGTAAGTTTTTGTGCATTATGTATGCATTTTGAACAAAAAAGAACATATCTGTAGACTAAAAAGGCATAATATTATATAAATATTTTATAATACATATATACATACATATATATATATATATATATATATATATATACATACATACATAACTATATATATATATATATTGTATATATATATGTATATACATATATATATATATATATATATATATATATATATATATATATATATATATATATCAAGTGTGATTGTCTGTTAACCAGACACAAATATTGAGATATTAAACCTAAACAGATATAGGAGTCTTCAAATACAATCTTAGTTGTTTATATTATTTAAGATTAAAACATCATGGTTTTGTAATTTATCTTGCAAATAATTTTTTTCTATAATAAACTCATCGCTTTTACTCTTCTAGTGCATTTATCTATAGTCGTTCATAATAGTATTCATCAACTTTACGGCATTATTAAAAATTAATGGCATAATAATGAACAAAAAATACTGAAATAATATTGCAATGTCTTGAAAAAAATGTCTTGTGAAAAATGTAATTTTAAAATTTATAAGATATTAATTTCTGTTCAATTTTGGGTCAGTAAATGTATCGTTTACTTAATAGACTACAGAAGTTTCGACACAAAAGTTCACTTAATTTTTTTTTCTTTTAAAACTATGTATTTACAAGTTTTATGAACATTCAAGTATAACTGCGAATTTCCTGAAGCATGTCGCGAAAATAGATGAAATGTCTTTTTACAAAGATAAATAATATTGAAGTTACACAAGAAAGGTAATTTGAGTGAATATAATTTTAAGATTTTCAAAAATTGTTGATTTACCGTTGAATATATTTTAAAATTAACCCTTTATATGGCGTAATTTTATTTTACACTTTTGAAGAAAGGAACTAGGATAAATTATTAAAAAAAATTATAATCACTTGTAATGATCCCCAATGGGTGGTCAATTACAAGGCCATCTAATGTTTAAGAAAACAATTGAATATGTATGCACGCTGTCAAATATATCGACCACATCATTTTTATGGTGAAATTAAATTGTTTTACATGATTTATACTAAATGTACAAAAAAATGAAAACATTGTAATATAATAATGTGGATAAAGCCAAATACTACTGAATCATGTTTAATAACGGCAAATATTAAGTTGTTAGGAAAATAATTGAGGTTTTTGTTTTATGAATTCTAACCTTAATTTTTTCAGTGTCATTTCATCGTATTCATGTAAATATAATTTTAAATTGAATTTGTCGATCTGTATTTTTGTGAGAAGGCTTTGGTTTTTTTTTTAATTTTGTTTTAAATAGGGTTATTGAATTAAAGATTGAAAAGAAATAAATAAGAGCAATTTTTCATATAAATCCAAAATGAGTGTTAAAGCAACTGGACCTTTTTTTAAACTAAACGAAATTTTTGTTTTATGTATTGTTAAGGAACGTTTGTTGCAATGGTGGTTCCAAAAATTTTCTGCTGGGGACTATAGCTTTGAAGATTAAGAAGGTCGCGGGTGTCTTTTTTCAGTCCATAACGACCAACTGAAGGGGTTAGTTGAATCAGAATCACGCACAACAATTCGAGAGCTTTTAGAAAAGTTAGGTGTTAGTCATCCAACAGTTCTTGATCACAAATAGAAAAATGTATATGTATCTGAAGGTCATAAACTACAATTATTTTTCAACCAATCTAATATTTTTAGAATATTTTTGTATTTATAAAGCATTACTATGTGTACTTTATGACGTTTCTTTCGAAAACTATTCTAGTTGATATTGTTGAATATTCATTTAATCTTTAAAAGTGAAGAAATTCGTTACGAATTCAAATTCAAGTATGTATTTTTTAAAATAAAGTTTTCAACATCGAGCAAGTTTTTCAGTACTTAGTGCAATTCATCTTCACAAAATAATTAAAAAAACTGAAATTTAAATATTAAATTATTAGTTAAAAAATGCAACTAAAGATTGAGGTATTCTTATCAATAAAGTGTTGTTTGTAAACTTAATTCATTTCGTACTTGACAATAATTGACTAAATTGATCAACACTACGAAGTGTTGGATAAAAACAAATGTTTACTCTATTTATTCACAAAATATAGGTGTGAACCGTTATACAGTTTCGTACAGAATGATAAATTATTAAAATAAGAAAGTAAAAAGTGTACTCTGATGCGGGTGTACAAAAAACTCGCAAAACTGTTATACTCAATAACAATACACGATCCGGACTAAAAGTGAACGCGCAAGCGCTGCAAATTTCAGTAGGGCGTCCCGGCGCCAAGCACTTGCCGCTAGAAGATTGAAGAGACGGTGCCGAGGCGTACATCGTGCCAGTTACCCCACGTTAACCCTAGCGTGCGCAGCACCCGGCAGATACTACGCGTATTCTCTGCCGACGCCGATACTGAAACAACCCCTCGGTTTCTTTGTGTACGTTTTACACATATTTACCACTCGGTCTCGAACCTCGTGTTTGTACTTCTTGCTATCTATGTATGTATGTTCGCGAACGCAACTAAAACGTACACATTTCTATATAAGTTGTCGAAAACGAACCTTTATTTGATTTGTATCCGAAACAGACTTTGATAAATTGCTTTTATATTTACTCTATTGACGAATACATAACTTATTTAAAGATATACATATATATATATATACACACATACTTATATATATATACATATATTATTCACGTCTTATAAACATAACATTTATATACTAATAAATTATTTCGATGTTCTTGTATCAATCACAATTAAATGTGTTTTCGATTTAGTGTGTTTAATATTTATACGTATAAACCACATAATTTATAAATACATATAAAAATAAAATTATATTAAATGAATAATATATACCTTCTCGTCAGTAGTAAATAGAGTGTTATAAGGAAAAAAATCATAAATTTCAATAATCCAATAGCTGTTATCATAAGTGTGATTTCACTAAAGCGTGACTAAAATTAATTACCGTTGGAAACAGTATTTTATAAATATAAAAATAAAATATATAATTAGTTTCTTCCTAAATTTCAATTTAAACCATTGAACGTGACAATTTAATTAAAACTTGTGATTTATTGATATAATTGAATAGTAATATTGTGAAGTGGATTTGTTTTTGTTGAAACGTGTAACTGACGTTTGGCTTCCAATAAAACTTATTGTAAGTAACGTTAAGTTTAAATTACTATTTACGTTTTTTTTTTGCAATTTAAGTGCATAAAAATTAAGTTGTAATTTTAAAAGCGAAGTTATTTACATATTATATATTATACATTCTCATTCACACGCGCACACACACATACACACAAACACACATATATATATATATATATATATATATATATATATATATATATATTTGACATGTATAGTTATTTAATAAAAAAAATCGACTTGAATCATTTATAATTATGTCACTTCTGTTACTAATTTTGTTAGTTAGCTTGTCCACATATAAATACATATACATTTATTTGTGAAACTTATTGTTAAATATGAATGTTTGTTTATACAAATATATTAAAAGTAGAGGCACAAGTAAAAATAAACACATTGATCATAAATTATATAGAAAATTTTTATTGACGAAAAAATATTTTAATATATTTATACATACATACATATATATATATATATATATAGCTTGTTACTAAAATCAGGTTAATATTTTTATGTTAATATTTAACATCAATTTAATGAATGAATTAACCATTGCATTAAAAGTTTAAAAATCCCATTGTTAACTAAAGTGCAATAAAAGGTGTTGTAATTACATAACACACACACACACATAATTATATATAATATATATATATATATATATAATGTATATATATATATGTATATATATATAATGTATATATATATATGTATATATATATACACTATATATAATGCCTAAAATGACACGATTGAAATAAACGGAGTTCGAATTCTGTTTAAATCGTTTAACTTGCGTATCATCCGTCATTCTTGACAAGTAAATGATTATATGGCATTTACGATTAGTGTGAATTGTGTCAATATTTATGGAAATAGTTTGTTTATAAAAAAATTAAGAGAATTTAATGAAATTTAATTTTATATTATGTTATACTTTTTATTAATGAAATGAATTTAGCTATACACACACACACACACAGACACACACATATATATATATATATATATATATATATATATATATTTATATATGTATATATTTATATATGAGAGTGTGTGTTTATATGTATGAGAGTTTATGCATGTGAAATTGTGAATATGATTACTATTATTAGACTGTACGATATCTGTTTGAATTATTTAATTTCTTGTTGTCTGTCATTCTTGACAACCAACAGGATATAAATAAACCGTGTTTTTTTTTAATTAACAACTTTGAACAAATGTTTAAAGATATATTTTCTGTAAAAACATATTACATGTATAAAAAGGTGATTACATGTTCATTACTCTAAATTAAATATTACATATAAGACTTCGCTTTTAAATTTAATTTTTATATTTATAGAAAAAATAACCCAGTTTACAGAAGTCAACAATTCTATTTACAATTTTACGAAAAAATAATTACTTAAATGGTAAATAAATTGGATTTTAAAACAACGTTATTGAAAATGATAATAGACTCGTGACAATGTTTTCCTCATTTTTAACATTACAAATATATTTTCACGCGAAAGTATACGGTTTGAATAGATTTTAATTCAATCAGATTTTATTAAATGCCATATCAATGGGATTATAGAAAAATTCACAATATATATATTTATATACATATATATAATATATATATACATATATATATATATATATATATATATATATATAACATATATAAGATTCAACAAAAAAATAAATTCAATACTTATCATTACCAATTAACAGCAGTTAAAAGCTTAAAATTGAAAGAACAACTGAAAATATTATGCATTTACAAAAGTGATAATTTATCTGTCTATTTATTAATACGTATATATGTATGTATATATATATATATATATATATATATATATATATATATGTATATATATATATATATATATATATATATATATATATATGACGAAATAATTCTTTAATAATATGTACTGGTTTATATGTACGTTTTAATTTTGTAAATGTGTGTTTTAGTATTTTTTCATATTTATTAATTTAAAAAAGTAAAATATTTATATATTTTCAGAAGTATATATTTACTCCATATATATATATATATATATATATATATATATATATATATATATACACGTAAAGATAGAGAGAGATAGAAAGAAAAAGGGTGCATCACTAATAAATAAAACAACTTAATTAATAATAATAATAAAATAAATCTTAACGAGACGTTTTAAAAATGTAAAACTAGATCTTTTTATTTTCATACGAAATAATTATTTAATTTACAAATAAATTGGCGGTATTTAATGAAGATTAAAAGTTTATATTATTTTATTTAAAGTTAAAATGTACCTACTACAAAAAAGTAACTATTTATTTCATGAGAAATTATTGTTTTTTCTGCTGTTATTTCTTCTTTCGTATTTTATGAGTGTTTTCGATTGTGTCGTTGGAGATTAAATTAACAAAAATTTAAGCAACAAGTAATTTGACGCAAGTCAATACTATAATTTCAAAAGGTTATATCTCAATAAAGCAGATTTAAGATGATGAAAAGTAAATTTATATCAACGTTATTTCTTGATGGAATTATATTAAATAAAATCTCTGTATTACACATTTTGAAATTTAACTATTATGAAATAGAGTATCAAAATATACATCTGTATGAGCATAAGTTCATTATATATATATATATATATATATATATATATATATATATATATATATATATATATGTATATATATATATATATATATGAATGATTATATATATATATATATATATATATAGGATATATATATATATGAATGTATATATATATATATATATGTATTTATATATATATATATGTATATATATATATATATATATATGTATACATATATATATATATATATATATATATATATATATATATATCACTTATATTTAATTATAGCATGAATATAATTATTACACGGATATAATGGAACAATATTCTTATGGATTTTAGTTCGTGTACATTTCCACACACTCACTTTTATAATCTGCTCGTTTACCAAATTTATCGAATAAATTTGATTTTCAGAGAAATTGTTCTGTATAATAAACAATTGACAGTAAACGCAATGACATTGAAAACATTTTAATTTTGTTAATATAATAAGTTTATAATAAAATATTTTAGTATAAATGTAAAGAATGTTACTTCACTTTTTATTTTGTATGTCTAAATATTTGGTGTTTTACAATTTTTGGTTTTTAGTTTTAGATAATTTTTTTAATTTTCTCTCAAATTTCAAAAATTTTACCACTTACCAACCTAATATTAATAGAACTTCAGTATTTGGTAAAAATGTGTTTTAAAATGTGGTCTATTAAAATTAAATCATTTTCTCATTTTACAGAATAGAGAAAAATAACTTTTTCGTAATATGTATATATATATATATATATATATATATATATATATATATATATATAGGTTGCAGTTTGTTATTCATTTATGAAATAAATATGTTATTGTTAAATAGTATATATTCATAAGTATAAGTGACTTATTTTAAAATATTTGTAATTCAATGTTCAATTCTATATATTTTCTATGAAACACTTGAGTACAGCCAAAATTTCAGTGCAGCCAAAGTCAAAATAGTTCTAAAATTGAAGTTATTTATAAACGAATAAAAAGTTATGAATATCTTATTAAAAATTAAGTTAGTAATTTACGATTTTAAGATGTTGGAGAAAAATATAAATAAGATGTATAGTATTTGTGGATACATGTAGACATATGCACATATATATATATATATTTATATATATATATATATATATATATATATATATATATATATATATATATATATATAATATCTATACCATATTATTTAAAAAAATAAGCTGTTTAATAGTAAATAATTTATGAATATATGCGCAAAACAAACTTAATGTATATTTTATTTCTGTTATTGTGGACTCTATGTACTTGATCACTGTAACATCATCTCCAGTTCAATGTAATGTGTAACACGTGTTTTTTACATAGTGATCCGGTTTTAGTTTAATGTCTCTGTATTTAAAGTAGGTTGTATTATATCAAATATTTGAAAATTAATGGAATAATATTACTTATTTTTAGTAATAAAAAATACTTTGGATTGATGAGCCGTGTTTTGTCTATACTATTTTACAACAGACTATTTATATATACTACTCACTGAAAATAAAAATTAAAGAATATCTTAAAAATATATGACATATACTCATATGTTTTAAAAAATAATGTCATATATATATAGTTGTGTGTGTGTGAGTGTATGGGAATGGGAGTGCGGTTGTGTTTGTTTTCATATGTGAAGGTAATTTCTATACATGTTATTTACATATCGTACAGTTTTTTTTTACAAAAAAACACAATTTTAAACAATACATACAAATTGTAGAATCGAGAAAATGTCCTAATTACAAACGCTTGTAGAAAATTATGTGACAGCAGCAAAAAGCAGCGTTTACAATGAAAATTGAATAGATGTCAGTTAATTTCACAAAGAGTTTATATGTTTGTAGGTCTTTATTTTTGTACGTGTGTTTCAATGCTCTATATTTATGTGTATGTGTGCATTTATGTATATATTCTTTCAATCTAGTTAAATTTGACCTTTGACATAAAGTTTAAAAAGCTTGTATTAAATATCAACAGCCGGATTTCGTGTGCAAATTTTTAATCTCTGCGGATTTAAAATTCTAAATGGAAGGTCACTACATTGACAAACATGTTCATCAGCATGACGAGCTTTGTTTTTGTACTATTGTTCCACGTTTAAATTGTTTATGTTTAAACATATGACACGTGTTTTCGTTCGCAATTTAATCGTTCTTTTGTACATCTTATACATACACACACACACACACACATATATATATATATATATATATATATAATTGTCCATAAAATCATTCCCAAATTTCAATTTTTCAACATATTTATTTTAAAGTTAAACATAATTAATAAGTATTTAAAAAAGTATGAAAAATTAGTCTGTTTTAAAATTAATTTTAAATAATTTATATACCGTTTATCTCATAATTACTTTTTTAATTAAAATTTACTTTAACATAATTTCATCAAAATAATGATGAACTTTATTTAATAAAAAGAGAATATATTTTTGGACTCAGCCAAGTCCGTAAAGTATTTTTTTATGTTTTTCAATATCAAGTTGAAAATAAATAATGTATTAAAAACTAGTGAACTTTTATGAATTGAATTTTTAGAAGTTACAATCATAAAAGATAAGAAAATCTTATTATTTCCCACTGAACTTAAACCTGACAAATGTCAAGCATAAATTCGGGACAATATGTGCACGCATTCGTAAAAAATTTAGAAACAGTTTGTAAATGAGATTACGCATAAATTCTTAATATGATTTTTTTACGTTAATATAATGCGCTTCTTACGAAAAATAATTTAATTAAATAGTTTTAATCAAAACTTCATCATAAGTTTATTTAACCTCTAAGGTTTTCAATTTTAAAAGTTTCATTTGAACTTTAAATTTGATAGAGTTAAAAAAGTATTTATTTGTGAACGTGAATTTAGTCACAGTAGAAGAATTTTATTGGACTGAATCTATCTTTTTGGAATTACTTTTATTTCCCAATATAATCTTTCTGAAGTTAAACATACTTTATCTAGCGAATTTCCTTTATCTTTATCTCATCCCGATAGTAAGATTTCTTAAGGTCTTCAAAATAGTCGTTTACAGCCTCTTTCAACTCATTATTTGAAAAAAATTGCTTGCCAAAAATTTTTTTTTTTTTAGTTTGAGAATAGATAGAATTCAGATGGTACTACATTACGGGAATACGGGGGATAAGGTAACAAATTGTACTTTCATTTGAATATTTGAAGAACACTTGCACGAGAAAGTTCATTATTCTGATGAAAAATTATTTTTTCCCTTAATAATCTCAGTTTTTTTTACAAGTTTTTCAGTTCAGTTGATTCAAAAGATTAGTATAGTACTCTCCTATTCTCTCTTTACTTCTTAACAGATAATAAATCAGCAATATCCCCTTAGTTTCCTAGAAGCTATATCTTTTCCGTCAGTCAAAATGAATTATAATTTTTTGATTGGAGATAATCTATTGTTTTGAGTGATGTTTTGTATCTAGCCTGTAGTGATAGATCCACGTTTCATTAGTGGCTACAAATCGACGAGAAAATTCGGACATATCTTCTATAAAATGGTCCAGATGTTCATGAGAAATTTGCAGTTATTTGCATTTTTATTCAATTGACACCGGCACCCATCGTTCCGTTACTTTTTCATATCTAATTCTTTTGTAAGATTATGAAATACCTATTCATCTGAGACGCTCATAACCTTAGCAATTTCGGAGATGCTGTAAAATAATATCGTGTATTTTATAAATAATTTTTCGTATTGTTGAACTGTATGGTCCCTATATGGAGACGATTTAATATATTTCTATGTTCACTTTTAAATTTTGTAATTCATTTTTTTACAATTTTAAATTAAGAAGACACATCACCTCATACATTTTGCATCTCGTTAAAATTTGAATATGACTACATTAACAATATTGTGTTTTAATACAGTAAATAAGAAATATGTAAGAATGATACCGTTGTGTCCTACTCCAGTGAATATTATGTAATATTTTAATTACTTAATAATAGGTTAGTACAAATAGCTCAACTTAGTCAAAAGTTTGATAAAATGTTTATTTTCATTTTTTAAATTAATACTCGGGTTTTCCTAGTAAAATCATTTTATACTTCTTTTTATTGCAAAAGAAACGAAAATACAAGTATTTTTTATAGAAAGTCTAAGTAAAAATTTTGTATATAAAATAAAATTTATATATATATATATATATATATATATATATATACATTACGGTTAATAAATATTATCTGGTAATTGTCAAAATAATAAATATATATGTTTAATATTAATCTACAATGGTTATATTTTGTGATTAATAAAAAACAGTTTAGTTTTAATTTTAGAGACTAAAATTGAATATAGCAACTAAGTGAAGTACTACAAATAGAACCTGACTTCATCTGACTTGACCTAAGCTGAGTTGACCTATCTAACTCGTTTTATTTTAAATTGACCTATTTGAACGAAACTAATTTGTCCATAACTACCACTTCAGTCAAAAATATTACACTTGAGAATTTACCAATCATACATAATTACCAAGTAATTAGTCATATTTAGTTCATTTTTTACAATAATTTTGATATATGTGATAAATTTTGATAAATTATTGATAAATGTGCACAAAATCTGATCATTGTACACATTTGTAGTAAAGATAAGTAATTGGAGATCATGCAATAGAATATTTCTCATATTTATAACTGTAAATAGTCATTATCTACAATTGTATATCATTACATATTATACTGTACACAATTACACCATTCAGTTATTGCTGTTATTTTTTAATTTGTTTATTCAAAATTTTATATATTTTTTTATTTTTACTATTTGAAAAGAATCAAGCTAAACGTTTGTATCATTTTTCTTTTTTTTAATTATTTTAATGTATACGTAAAATGTTTATATTCTATTACTGCTGAGTGCAAAGTAAGAATAAAAATAATTGTGAAAATTAAGATATGTAATAATTCAGCGATGAATGAAGTTTGCCCTAATTTATTTCATCTATCTCTTTTTTAATAAATTTTGAATGTGCATTCAAATAAATATACCCGTGTGTGTATGTATATATATACAATATATGTATGTATATATATATATATATATATATATTTATATATATATATATATATATATTGTTATTTAGTTTTTTATCTACAAGAATATATTTCATACATTTGAATATATATATATATATATATATATATATATAAACTCAGAATTTTATAAAAACTTTGCGTTATTATATCAGTATTAAGTGAAATGTCTTTACAAAGAAGTATTTTTCATTTTTTTTTTACAATTGTCTTATCTTATATTTTGTTGTAAGGAAAGAGTACTATCTTTGTTTATAATATATATTTATTAAGTTACATATACATTTTACAGTACTCGATGTTCAGTTTCATAAATATTAATATGCTTTCTGAATAGAATTCGTTATAAGAAAGATGACGTAGAAAGATTAAAAGTTTTCTTTGAAGAAAACCTGTTATGTAATTAGTGTGTGAGAAATATTCTGTTGTTAATGATGTTTGTAAATGATCTAAAGAGTATAAAGAAGATAGAACATTTCTTTGAGATGAAAGTAGTTATATACGTACATTAGACATGAAACAATTTAAAAAATCATATAACATGCGATTTATAATATTTAATAAAATTTTGCTTTGAAAAGTTTTAAATTGAATTAAAATTTTACATTAATTAGAAAACCTTGTAATTGTAGAGTATCAAGTTTATTATCTAAATTAAAAACGATTATTTTGAAACTATTTCCTATAAAATTAAATTGAATTACTAAAGACCTGAAAATAATAAATTAATTCACTGTTACCACATAGAATTTTCTGATAAAATAAATAAATCCATAATATGAGGAAAATAATTTATAGTAAGATTCTATACGTGTAATCCAGCGCCTCTTCGTCCTCCACGTATTTTTTTTTTGTAATGTATAACTTCAAGCCACTTTTTTCAAGTATTTCTGAAAATAAAACTTTCTGATATTTATAGAATTGTAAAAAATATTTACTATTAGTCATTATTGTGTTATGATTACAAAGTATTATAACAAAATAAACAAAAATAAAACTTTACCGTTACATTACGGTCTTTTTTTGATTAATATCAATAAAAATCAGTTTCATAAATAATATGGTTTACAAGTTATTTTTTGTTATTTTTTTGTAGCATTATAATTCTATTTGTTTATGTATTAATTACTTCAATTATTTTTTTCAATTTTAATTAAAGATTAAAAATATGTTAATTGGTTTAATTAACAAACATTATTCAATTTATCAGATAAAATTTTATTAACTTAATTATTTTTTTATTTGGTCAGCATATCAAGTTTATTATTTTTTTTTATTTGTAGAATACATAACGAATTTTTTGCTTTTTATAACATTATTAGAGCGTTCCAAGAGTGGTTTCGTTACATATCCAATGACCATACATTTATAAAACTATTGAATAACCGATGATATATATATATATATATATATATATATATATATATATATATATATATATATATGTTCTAATTTTATTGCATAAAGCATTGCGAAATAGACTATACTTTTTTGCTAAAACCATTATTCGTTTTACCAAGGTACTTAAATCTCATTTATACATTATTTTTTATATAGATATGATTGTAAATAAAGTTAAAAATTAATATATGACAAACTTTCAAGTAAACATTCATAAATATATCGTAAAATACAAATATTTTCATTTATATTAGACATAAAATCACATTTCAGGATTAATATAACATATTTACTTAAATCTTTGTAAACATTTATTCACTATAGTCGTAAACTCTATATCCGTGGTTCATATAATTAAGTTTCTCTGTTTATATATATATATATATCTACATACATATATACAACATCATAGTCAATATTCTTAATTAAAAATCATACCACTTGTAACTTAAATAGACTCCTTGTATGTGATTTTGAAAGATTTTGTTTATATTTTCTTTATTTCTTCATTTATTTTAATCTAATATAATATCAGTGTTGGATTTAAAAATATATTTGGAAAAAATCTACAAGTAAAATTTACTACTTATCTTAAATAAATAATATTTAAAAAGCTAAAATTATAACCAATTATGATGATTTTGAAAAGTAAAAACTAAACATATATGTATATATATATATATATATATAAATCATTTGTAAAAAGTTAAATTATTTTTCTCTTAGAATATTATCATTTTATCATAGAAAAATAATATATTATTAATTTATAACCAATAAACCATTTACAATCATTGCACTTTAATTTTTTAATCAATTTTAATCAGTACACTTTAAAAAGTAGTAAGTTATGATAATTTTTTTAAACGATTATAAATAAAGTACAAGTAGGTATTTTTCAATAATTCAATAACTTAAATAAATAGAAAAAAATATTATTAGTCTCAATTGACACAGTGTACCATTTTTTTCATTGTTAATGAAGTAAAGTACGTTGTGTGTCAAAATGGTTCGAATTTTTATAAACGAACGAGTTCGTGTGATGAAATCCGAAATTCTGATTTGATATCATATCAATAGATAGCACGACGCAGTCACTATTTGGTAACAGCACTTGAACATTTTTTCACTCGCGCACCGATAATAATATTGTCCTTGTTCGTTACTGACACAAAAAAATGTACAAGATCTATTGGCCAACATGGAGAAACTAAATTTACAACTGGATGCAGAGAAAAACTCATAAAAATTCCAATTTGCTAACGAAGTATTCGTTGCTATATTCTCTGTTATTGATTGAATTGAATCCGACCAGAGCTTACTTGACAAATAAAAATGCTCCTGTTTTTTTTAGGTCGAATCTGTAACCGTCTTCTGTGTTGTCTCCCATCAATGCAGATTTCCATGCAATAAATTAAATTTTACGAAATTTCTTACATTTTCCCAACGGAATAATTGGAAAAATAAATTTTTCTCGGTTAACATTTTATACCGAATGTTTTATTTAGAGTTTTAACACACACACACACACACGCATATATATATATATATATATATATATATATATATATACATATATATATATATAAATATAAATATATATATATATATATATATATATATATATATATATATATATATATATATATATATATATACATATATATATATATATATATATAATATAAACAATTATGAATAATGATATATATTGTTTTTTATGGTAAAGACATTAATACATGAAAATTGAAAAAGTACACTTTTATTTGATACTCTTTCTTAAATTAGCATTAAATTTTAATAACATTTCTAGTGTCTAACATTTCGTATCTTGAATTTTTATATTATAATATACTAATTGTTATTTATATTATTTAATATCATTTGTTAGTAGTTAATAAATAGTGATTTATTTCTGAAATATATAAATAATTCAGATTTAAACATTTGAAATTTTTGTCATTTATGAAATAGAAAATTATATGAGTTTACTTATTATATAATTTCTTTCTTATATAATTTTTTTAGAGTTAAGTTAATATGGTTTTTTTTCATATTGTCTTTAAATGTGTTTTAATATTGTCTTTCCTAGTATCATTACACTATTCTCTATAAACAAGCACACATTTTAGTTCCAATTATAATATATTTATTAAAGTAAAAATCTATTTGATCTATATGTTTGACAAAAATAGGTAACTATATATACTAACTTCCAAGTTCATGAATAAATTAAATATTATTACTTAACTTTGGTTCTAGTTTACTAAAAAAAGATCAGAATATTGCATAGCAGTCACAAGCAATTCTAAGGTGTTGTATTTTTTTCGACGTTTAAACGAGAACATAAAAATCTTAATTGTAGTTTTGAAGTTAGTTGTCTAAGTTTATGCATGCGGTCCCATAAATGTATCATTAGAAAATAACCATAAAGGTACTATCAATAAAAAATCACATGAATATATTTTTTAACGATTAGTCTCGTCTTTTATGTTATCTTTGGATAACCTTTTAACTACAGCTATCTAAAAATGGCAGAATAACTGTAAGTAAAACTTACAGTATTAAAAAGAACTAAGACCATAAGACCAAAGTATATATTTGGTTAAATTCGATTGAATTAAATCTAATATCAACTTCCATGGAGCAATATACGAACGTCACATTTTTTTCAGAAACTCACTTAACAATAACTTTGGATTTTGACACTGATTTTAATATTTATTTGTTCGAGAATAATTCTCTCTCTCTATATATATATACATATATATATATATATATATATATATATATATATATATATATATATAAAGATATCTTATATTTATTGAACGGTTTGAGGTATTGTAATGAAATAGAAAAGAAATCAATTTTAGAATAAAAAAAAACCTATTTGTATTACGTAATCAGTAAACTGTTAATAGCTCTAATAAATACTTTTATTCTGTCAGTGAAGAAATATGACGTTTGATGCTCCAGCGAGTTCCTCATGGGAGTCTTATTTTGGTTGACATTCGAAAATAATTTCTCTGAGTTTAAGATTGATCATATAATCATTTACTAAGTTTGAAACTGTTGGACTTTCTAGGCCAGTATTCATGATAAACAGTGAACGTATTTATTTTTGAACCACAAATATGTTTGATACAACCCGTTCTTTTTTTCTGATTTTTGTAGAAATAATCTGAATTATCTGATGGTATAGAAGTTACATCTTACAAACATTACTTAGAATGAATCAATCAATAGAATCATCACAGTAATCATTTCACTCATCAATGAAAATCTATGTTACATCTTTTCAACTATAAGAAATTTAATGGCTTCACGTTACATTAAGTACATTGACATATTATCTGTAAACATATATTTTATCTTAATTGAAAGTGTTTATTACAGGTTAACTGATGCAACACTAAGCAGAGTTATAAATAATTTAAGGAAGACCCTACTTAAATTAGCAATCTAAATTCTCATCTTAAACTAAATTAATCTTTAATTATTTGTGCGTATATGCAAATCTCACAACACTTTGTCTCAAAAAATTATGAGCTTGTGTGCAACATTTTTTAGCAATCCCTAGTATTTGTTTATAATTCTTAGCTTTCAATGATAAATAACTGAATAGTTATTTTTTTATTTCTTTCAATTTTAATGATTTTGTATTATTTTTAATATAGGTATATTTCCAATATTCTTGTTATATTCATATCTTACTATTTATGTACATTTTCTATATCTATGTATATATATATCGGCCGCTAATGACCTTAGCTGTAGAAGCGCCCTAAAACTCCAATAACCAACCAACCAATCTATATATATATATATATATATATATATATATATTTATATATACATATAATATATGAAATAATTAATATTCGTAATTTTTTAAAATTGGTTAAACCAAAATTGCGTTTTTAATAAAATTCTTTGAATGCTTATCATTTATTGCAGTATGCATGGGCCAATATTGTTTTGAATAGAGATGTTAAGCACTTGGGTTCATATATTTGTCATCTTATATAAGAAAATCATACATGTGTAAATAAATTAGAAACATACATAAAAAATATACCAGCATGTATGGTATCAATAGAACTTTTTTTAATAATATCTAATTATTCATCTATAAATATATTTAGAAACAGTTTCTATGTTAGAAAATTTTGATATTCTGCAAAAATGTGTAGTATTGAAACTTGTAAACGTAGCTTTAAAGATCATTTTAGATTCCTTGGTGTGTTAATAGTAATCATTACATCCATTTTAAACAGTAAGATCAAAAAATAGAGATTTTATTGACAACTACAACTTAATATTTATTTAGATTCCATGACAATAAAATTGTTATTTAATGGTATACCATACTTATATATTAAGCAAGTAAATGGTATTTAACCTACCGAATAGATCTATTTTATCACTAAGGTATTATTTAAATGCTATTTCTAAAATTTAGTCTCTATTGATCGAGTAATTTATAAATCTAAGTCGAAATTTTATAAGATTCATTGGCTATCGTATCATTGAAAAGATACTAATATGCTGAATTTAATATCAAAAGAAAAATACAGCTAAATGGTTTCGTAATTATTATATCTATTTAAAGAAACATAATGACTTTCTTATGAAAAAATCGATAATTTAACTATAATATATATATATATACATATACATATATATATATATATATATATATATATATATATATATATATATATGTCTTAAGAAACGTTTGTTTATATATCAAAGAAGCTGCTAGCAATACCGATATAAGATTCGTACTAGTAAATTCTCATTTATTTGCAACATACGATCTTTCTTTTCGTCGATTTGTAAATAAATCTTATTTTATTTCTAAAAGAAAAGAGAAGAAAAGAAGAACATAACATTTACACGTCTTGAGTGTCGACGAAACTCGTTACTTGTTCTTTTGACGATCTGCAGCAATGAATCACAATCTAGCTTGTGTAGTCTCGTTGTTGGTGTTGCGCTTAGTCCTCGACTAGGCTGCCGTCGTTGCCTCTGTACAGAAATGGCTTTTAAATTCGCACCAGTTTGACATTTATAGATAAAGGGAGCTACGAGCGAACCAAGTTTAATGTGTCAACCATCAATCATTCTTATCTTCAGTCGGCACTTTCCGTCAGATAACCGAACATGTTCGTTTGTACTCTCACTAGTAGACGAATTGCACAACGCTGACGTCATAAACAGAATACAAGTTTTCATATAGATACGTACGATCAGTTATATATATATATATATATATATATATATATATATATATATATATATATATAATATACGTACATACATATATAGCATATCAAAGTTATGATGCAGACGTGTACTGAAAATTAGAACAAACCAGGGAATCGAAAAAGCAAAATACTTTAATTAAATCGGTATTTTATCAGACTACGATGCAGTTATCTATCTTAACCCTTTTGTATTCGAATTAATTCCAACTGTGCAAAAAAATATATTTCATGCTATAAATGTTCCGAGAGGTCATCTTTGAGATTGGTTGTAGTTGAAATTGGAATGTTAAAACTCAAGGTTAAACAATGCGGTCCATAACTAGTATTGTAAAATAGAAATTCGAATAATTAAAGATAATGAGCGGAATAATTTATAAATAAGAATAGAAGGTTTATTATAGTACCTATTTGTAAAGAAAAAAAAATATATTTTTAATGAAAACTTATTTCTACATCTGTTTCAAAATAGCTAACATTTATACTACATGTAGAAGTTAATGTGAATTGACTGGCTAAAGTTCGATTCTTACTTAATCGCTTCAATGATTGTTAAAAAATTTGAAATGATTAAGACATCTTCTCGGTCATTTTTTTTAACAAATTATAGTTTTTTTGAAGGTTAGTAATAGTTTCAATATTTTTTTCTTGAGCTTTTCTATATAATTTATTGTTTTAAGTAATATCTCATTAAAAGTTATAATATGTAAAAATTTTCGTGTTGATAAGTTTTCAAAATTTTATTTCTGGAATATTTGATAAATTTCAACATTATTAGTTTTTATTTACTAGAAAAATGATGAGCTGTATAATGAAAACCGCCTGCATTTTTCTCTCGAGTTCCTGAGGTTTTTCATATAAACTAAACACAAATTACATACAAACTAAAAAACAGTAACTAACAAGTTCATTTCTTTATAAAATTTGACCTACTTTTAAACTAAAATATAATGACAATTATATTACCAAATAAATAAACAAAAAAATCAGACGAAATCACAATATTTAATAAAATATGCCATATAACAAAAAGTAAGTGTTGATTCATATTATTTATAATTAGGTTAATATTTATGAGAAAAATAAATGTTTATTGTGCACCAAAAAATGTACTGTAAGAATGCGAGTCATAAAGTATATTTTATTAAATAATTAATAACTATGAATAAATTGGTAACTTTTAAATATACGGATAGTTCTTTAAAAACGTAAGTAAACATTAATGAATTTATCATAATATATATATATATACATATATATATATATATATATATATATATATATATATATATATACAATATACAAATATATATATATATATATATATATATATATATATATATACACTGTATATATACAATATATATATATATATATATATATATATATATATACAATATATATATATATATATATATATATATATATATATATGTATAATATAATATAAACAAATCTACAGAGAAAATATAATAGATTTGCTAAAATACTCCAGAGGTATATATAAAATTTATATTTTCTTGTATGTACAATCAATATTTGAAAATAAATTTAAAAATTGATAATGGAAATTTTGATAATTAATAGGAACTATTGAAAACACTTATTTTGGTAAACACATATAGTAATTGTTCTCTTTTAGATGATCAATTCACTAAGGTGTTCATAAGCGTTTAGGTAGATCATTATACAAACAGATATAGTTTTATATTTTGTACCAATGACATATTTTTCCTATACTAAAAGTGTAATTGTACGGAAATAATTGTACACAACAATACAAGTTTACATATTTTTTTTTTGAATTCCACGTTGAGATGGAAAAATGGCTGTCTGTCACAAAATTTCTTCAATATAAATTTTACTTCATTTTATTATCTATGAAAGATATTTAAATGCTTTTTCTTTCACAAAAGTATATTATCACAATATTTTTGTATATTATTCTTTATAAAATTGTCAATAATAATAATATACATTCTCATTTATCATCATATCTATAAATTACTTTTAATTTTTTCCAAAGATGATATATTTTTGTGAATTGTTGAGAATCTTGAATTTCATCATCATAACTTTGAAAAGTAATTATTTATTAATTTTTGTAATAAGTACTAATTAAAATAAAATAAATGTAATTGAAAAAATAAATTTAAGAACTGTAAATGTACTCAAATATAATATGTTCAATACATGTTTTGGTTCGAAATATATAATTTTATTTCTGATAAATTCCACATATTAAGGTTCGTTTGTACCAAAATTTACCATTTATGTTTACTTTATAACAACAATTGTTTTTCCATTCACTTTTTTATTTTATGCATATTTATGTATTTTTTATATTTTTGTATTCGTTATTTTTATATATTTATATTACTGTTTTCAAATTGATTTAAAAAATCTATACTGCTATCATTTTGTATAGTTCTAATAGTCTTCGCCTTTTAATGATCTTAGTTTCTGTTCTCCATTAACAATTTATACATGTGTCATCTTTAGGTAAATTCTAGAGATTTCTTTAACTCATTTAGAGTATCTAAAACTTACATGAAAAATTAAAACTTACCTGAAAACCTACATATAAATGGTGATATAATTTGAATAATAACTTTTAAATGTGTGGTGTTAAAATGTGTTTTAATTATACAAACGTAATGTATTTTAAGTTACCAGAATAAATTCTAATTTTCATTAAAGTTGTAAAATAATTCTCATAAATAATATGAGTATTACTATTACTGACTAAAAAAGGTTATTTTATCATTCCACTGAAACTGCTATTCATTTACGTTGCTTATATGATATTAAAGAATTTATGTTAGAAAAGCGTGTAATCTAATTAAAAAATAAATTGATATTGAGTATTCTTATTAGTATTCTTATTGTCAGTTAAAAATTTAAACAGATTTTTAAAATAAGTAATAAGTTTAAAAATATATAAAAAAATTGTTTAATAATTAATAAAATATTTAAAAATCATTTTAAATTAACCATATACTTAAATAAAGATATATAAGTAGCACTAGCTATAGTTTTTTTCATTATTTTTGTGTCCATATTGTAACCAAACAACATGTTAAAAATTTGTAATTATTAACTAATTAAAAAAATAAGATAAATATAAAGCAGTTTTTTCTTAAGACAAGAATATTTGGTTAATCTAATTTTTCGCTTATATTAATATTTCAAAAATCAGCATAATGCAAACCGTAATATGTTTCGAATTATCTATGTTTATTTGGAAATTTCTAGAAAAAATAAATTGCTTTGAAACTAATTTTTCTTATTGTCAAGTAATATTGTATTTTAAAGTACAAGTCATTGTTAGTTGGTTGAATATGATTAAAATTATTTTCTTGCCAAATAAATCCCTATTATTTTATTTTCAAATTAACGTAGTATTGTTTATATAACATATTGTTTTTGTTACCAATAATAAAGAATAAAGCACGACTTATTCTATTTATTTATTAAATGTAAAAGTCTAGTGTATACTTCTAACTAATATATTGGTTTAAGTAGAAAACGATCTCGTTACAGTCCTGTCTCCGTATACGTTTACATACATGTGTATACAAATATACGCACAGTGTGGCCACGAAGCACCATCTTGTAATCAAAATATGAGCGTGAAAGTTATGATGTAAATTTGATAAGAGAAATATGGTAAAAGTTTGATATGAAACTTGTTTTCGCATTCTGTTCCTTTTTTCAATATATTAGAACGAACATTAACTTTTTCCGTAAAGACGATAGCGATAGAATAAAATTGAAACGTTCCTGTCATGAAATATGCCATAGTCATCCAGTATTCTATTAAAGTAGAAATGTGAAAAAATGTCTAACCATTATTTTAAAGCATCTGGTATTTTGTTAAAGTGATACGGTTAGAAAATATCAAGTATAATGCGGAAGTCGTGAATGCTGATTACAAGACCTGAGAAACATATTGAATTTTAGTCTGCTTATACAGTTATTTATTTTGATTTTATTTAATAAATTAAATAGTTATAAACAACTATCGTATTTTTGATTAAATTTTCTAATATAATAACATATTATAGATTTTATTTTAATTTTTAACTCAACACATTTACTTTAAATTGAAAATAAAAGTCGAAAATTTAATTTACTGTTAAAAACACGTCAATTTAAAGTAAATAAAAGGTTGTTCTGAAATTAATAAATGTAAGTTTTTCACCTTAAATTAGTAAGAAAAAAAAATTGTATATGAGATGGAAAAAAATTAATTAAATAATTGTGATAATAACATAATATTTAGCTCAAGAACAAATCACGACGACAGAACATCCATCATATTTGCAAAATGTTGTTACTTGTAATCTCATTCTGTTTCTAAAACTTAAAAGTTTCTTGAAATGAATCTATTTTGATGACGTAAAACACATGAAGGTAGTACAAAAAACAATGAAAAAATATTCTTGAAAACGACTTTCAAATATTTTTCAAAAAGTAGAATAGAAATGAAAGAATGCATTAAAAGAAAGAAGTTTTTTTTTAATAAAAAATATTTAATTTTTTTTATTTTTCAATAATGAAAATCTTATTCACATATGTTGGTTTATTTTTAACCAAACCTTGAAAATAGTATTTTAAGATTTTTTTTACATTTTTACTATAATATGTACCAGTAATTATCGAATAATTTTTTTTAATTGACAAAAAAATCTACAATAATATATTTTTTTACAAGTAATTCAATATACGTGTACTATACGTATATAAATTTAATTTCATTGAGTGCACTTGAAATTTAGTATTAAATTTTATCTATTTTCAAAATGTATTTAGCTAATTAAAGACGAATATTTGTTTAGTTGATAAATCAATTTATATGTTTCTTATACCTCAAACAATACATTTTATATATATTAAAATAATAAGTCAATAATTCTTAATGGCCTTGTATTATTATTTTATATATATATATATATATATATATGTGTATATATATATATATATATATATATATATATATATAATGATTCAATTTAGGTTTCCGCATGGAAGTATTAAAAGTAGGCGGAAGGGTTAAGAAAAGTTATATTAATTTTTATTTAGTATTTTAGTTCAATTCAATACTAAATGCAAGATAACATGTTTTTTTTAAATTTTTGCGTTTTTTTTAATTCTTTTGTATGGTAACCTAAGTTGAATCACCCTATACGTTGTAACTAATTAGGTCGCAGTCTTATTAACGAAAATATATTGACTTATTATTTTTTAATGCTATTTTATGGAACCAATCGAATTTATATTTTTGAATTTGAATAAACAAATTAGAAATATACATTTTCATTTCTGTAGACATAACTTTTCGCATATATTTTTAATTTCTTAATGTACATTACAAAAAAACCTGATTTATGATGTTATAAATATATTTTATTCCATAATAAATAGATGTAGTCAATTACAGTTGGCTTTGACATTCATGTGTTTAGAGTGTCGAGTGTTTTATTTATTTGTACAATATGTAAGCATGTCGTGCACATAGTTTCTATATAAAACTTGTGTGAACAGGTCATTTTATAAATTATGTTATATAAACATTATATTTTACGATTATAGTATAGACTAAAATTTTTGCCAGTATACGTCCAATATACAAAATAGTTACCTAATAGTGTATATGAATCATTCGTAGTTATCAGTTGCTTCGACAGTGAATAGTTATATAATATAAATGTAGGCAAACACACAAACTGTATTATTTGAATTAATAGTATTGATATTAAATTCATTTTATACGCGTGTTTTAGTATTTGTTAGTTATTTTTTAAAATCTTTTTAAAGAGTTGAGTGATAATATTATTTAATTTAATCAAAATATCATTAAGAACTAAAATAGAGTTTTGAAGAGAATCATGCAGGT
>CM068322.1:4294588-4334588 GCA_034766995.1 Acanthacorydalis orientalis
GTTTTGAACTCATACAAAATCTTGTGCTTTTTTCTTCTTTTCCATTTTAATTCAATAGCCTAATTTGAAGCACAATTCGTAATAAAACCAAAGTCGACGTTAGCAAAATACAGACTGAAAAGTACACTCTAATTAACATTTTTATTAACAATAATACGATGAAATGACACTTAATGTAAAAAATATGGCTAGAATTCAGGAAATAAAAACAGCAGTTATTTCCAACTAATCTAATATATAAACACTATATTTAGTCATATTAGACATTAGACTATCTAAATAATTCTAATTACCTTATTTATCGACCAAATATTAATTTCAAGAAGCCAAATAGGTTTTCATCAAAATTTCCACGTTCCATAAGCATGCGTACTTAAAAGTTTTAGATTGTTAAATGATATAACGTTTGATTAACGTAGATGTTATAATATTGAACCTTTTATTTGTAGTTTTTGCTTATAACATTACACTTCAAATTTCGTCCGTTTAATATGTATGTTAGAAAGAAATTACATTAAAGATAGGGAACCTACCATGAATAATTTATTTGCAATTATTTTTTATTAAAAATTAAATGTATGTATGTATATATGTCTGTACATACAAAATAATTCCATCGTAAAATTTCCTTAAATTTTCCATTTTGTTTTTTATTATCCTTTTTTTTTATTTTTCATGTAGACTACCTATTTCAAATGCCCATCCCCCGCTACACTCTACAAGTAGTACGTAAACCATTCCCGATCATCATTGATTGGTTGAAGGATATCGCGTAGTCTCTGTTCTGATTGGTTAACATTAGTCACATGTATGTAGCTCTTTCTCGGCGTACAACTAAACAGGTGTATACGATTTCAATGTCAAACTGATGACATTTATTCAAAATATTGTACTCATTTAAGCGTTAGAGTAAAAAAATTGTTCCACATTTTAATATTGTATTTTGTTGTTAATTTTTATCAACTTCTCAAATAAAAATTGTACGACTTTAATTTTACGTAGATTATTTGTGCATAAAATTTTTTAATTTATGTTATTTATCAGGAGAGATCGAGTATTAACGAGCGGGGGATGAAACTCTCCGGGTGTCAGTGAGCATAGCGAGACGGGGGCAGAGCCTTCTGTTATCTATATTTATGTTATATTGGTATTGGTATTCATGTTACATTGGTTCGTATACTCATATATTACATAATGAAGGTATACTTTTCTATATGTTCGTTGTATTGTATGCTTTTAAAAATGTTACTTGCTTGTTCCGTAATACATTATGATCTTTAAAATTTTTTTGTTTTATATTTATGATATTCGTTATTTATATTATATTTATTTTAAATATATTCCTTCTACAAATTAAAATTCATTTTAATTGAATCAATACAGGAAAGTAGTACATAGAAAAACTATGAATTTTTATATGTATTACTTTAATTTGTTATAATAGTAAAGTTCAGTAAATTAAAACTAATATAACTGTGTTACAGTCTTATTGAAAAAAATGAAACATATTTATATAATAAAATTCAAAATAAGAGTATATTTCCTATTATAATAACTTTTGCATTAATGGCTACATATTTTAATTTTTATTTGTCTTACCTATACATTACTGTATTTAAGCCTTACAGAATAACTTTTGTTCTTGTTACAATTTATTTTATATAAGAAATAATAAAATGAAACACGTTCTAGGTAATGTGAAATACGCGGAAGATATAAGTTCTTTTGAAAGGATTTCTAAAACAGTTTCGTAGGAGTGTAATATCGATAACTATCTCAAACAGGAATCTTCCATCTTTTGTTCGAAGAAACATCTTGTGAACACAACGCGCTATGCAATACTAGCGACGCGACTGTTTCGCTAACCATACGTGTGAAGGTGTCCTTCATGTAAAACACGCGCACTATCTGCACTTTTCATCAGTCTGATCTGAATTTTTATATTCGTTTTCTAGCAAGACGATGCTGAGTCTGTAAGATTTTTTATGTCACGTTCTTAGAATATTTTGTATTAGATATGACTGCGACTTTCCTTAGAAACGTTTAGAGATAGTTTACACGTTGTGAATATGCTATCGTTTTTTTTTTCAGTCGTACGAAACGAGGTCACTGATACTCAGAATATTATTTCAGGAGATCATAAAAATTCACTGTTACTTTAACGAGAGAGATTACATTTTAATGTACATAATATGGATTCAATTTAGATCAACGACTTGAAAACAGAATTCTTTGCAACAGAAATGTATTTATATAAAATCTAGGCGGTTTTTTCATAAAGCTTTGTTTTTAAACATTTTATGAACAGATTATGTATATATGTAAAATGCAATTAAATTCATTCTATATATTGATAAATATGTATATTACATTAGTTCAATATTTGAAAAAATGATTGATAAATGTAGTTTCTTTTTATTTTTTGTATAATCTATTTTTTTCCATTCATTTTTACACGAAAATATTTATTTTTGACTTTTTAAATGACAAATTTTTTTCAATTACACTATTTTATAGTTGACTATTGAACAAATTGTTTTGATGGAAAGAATTTAAATGTATTCGTTATATTAGATAGTAAAATAATTGCGGTTTTTTAAAATTCTAACATTTTTTAATGAAAGTTTCATTTCGTGTGTTCATGTTAATATCATTTTAAAGTGCATTTATAGGTCAGTATTTTGGTAATATCGACTTCGACTTTATTATTAATAATGTTTCAAATTGAGGAATTGAATTAAAGATGAAAAAAAGCAAATAAGAGCAATTTTGTGTAAGAGTTGAAAACAAGTGATAAAATATCAGAAACTGCTCGTAAACTAAATGATACTTTTGATGTGGGTACTATTAATGAACGTATGTTGAAATGGTGTTTCCAAAAATTTCGTGCTGGGGTCGAGATATTTAAAGATGAAGAAGGCCGCGAGCGTCCTTCATTTCATAACGACCAACTGAAATCGTTAGTTGAATCAGAACCATGCACAACTTGAGAGATTGCACAAAAGTTAGACGCTAGTCATCCAGCAGTGCTATGACCACGTGAAATAGCTAAAAAAATCAAAAAAGGAAAAAATTTATATAAGTTTGAAGGTCATAATCCGTAATTCTTTTTTTACCAACCCAATACTTATAATAACAATTTCGAGAAATTTGTTGTGTTTTACCAGAGATATAGTAATAAATATAAATTGATAATTTCACTTAAAAATTTTCAAAAAAAGATAAATTATTTACTAATAATATAAAAGTATTCTTTACAATTAATTTTTTGCCTTAATATTTATTGACAACTTTTAACACTCTAAATCGGCTAAACAAAACTTAAAGCATACTTAACTTTTACTCAATCATCTGTTCGAAAAAAAAATTACTGGATTTTATAAACCATTATCAAACTATAATTATTATATCAGTGTATAACCAAAAGTTAAATAATAGAATTAGAAATAATGTATTTGTACAAATACAGATTGGATTAAGAAAAATGAAGTATATTTTATAGAATTGAATGTACTTGAAAAATTTAAAAAAAAATCTATAATAAAAAGGTTGGAGCACTCAAAGAAAACAAAATCAAAAAGTATTTTCTATAATTCAATTCATGCGGAAACGGAATACAAAAATGTACGAATTAATAAAAGATTAGATATGTGTTTTGTTAATATCTATACATGTATTAAAATCGAACTACTTACTCAACGCTGAAGAATAATCAATAATTGTACCAAAAGTCCAACAACTATAACAATTTTAATCATTTCTAATTATTGAATCTATCTATCTTTATATATATATATATATATATATATATATATATATATGTATGTATGTATATACATACATACATATACATATAATAAGCACAAGATTATCCAAAATCAAGCGAACTCATATTGAATAATTTTTCAAAGCGATTGTATCCAAGTTAAAGTTTTTGTTACTTTTTTTAACGGTCATACCATCGCGCTATTATCTCTAAATATTAGTCTCGTTTCCACGCTTACGACATTCTAAAGCTTTTAAGTACGGTAATGGTTGGCTCGGATATACACAATGCATATAAGTAGACTATAAATGCAATATACAAACTTTTTATGCTTATGCTCTTGAAGCATATATGAATTTATCAGATTGCTATCAACAAATGTAATAGCGGGCTGTACTGTTGATGATTATGAAATTAGGATTTTTTTCTTATAATGAAGAGCTTACATTGTACTTAATTGTAATGAAGTCGCGTTTTATGAAATATTTTAATAGAAGTGGCCGTAACAAGATTTTATAACGTATATTAAAAAGAAGCAAAAATTCTTCCGTTTCTAATTATATAATAATTAATTTTAATTATTAATTTTTGCATAACTTAAATTTTAAACCCTTAAAATAATACTAAAAACTCTTAAAACTTTAAAAACTCTAATAAAACTCTTAAACTTAAAATGTTTAAATATTATTTTTTGGTATTTTATTTAAAAAAAATACCATAATAAACATCGAAAAATAAAACATCTACTAGTACTGTTCTAAAATGGTAAATCAAATTTCTGAAAAAAATATTTTTTTTTGTACATAATATTTATCATTTATGCAATTATATTTGTATAAAGAAATAATGATTAACTATGAAACAATGTTACTATGTATAAGAGCGACATGGAATGCTTGAATAGTAATTATAAATTTATATCGTATTATTGATGTATTTTTTATAAACCAACAATAAAATTATTTATTGTTTTTAAACCTATCTTGCTCTTTCAACTCTCTTTGCCGTTAAACAGTTGTTATTAATCACATCTTCATCTATTATTAAGAATTAGAGATGCAACGTCACAAATATGAATGCAAAAGTCAAAATTAAAAAGTATTTTTTTTGAAACGGTGACATATTACGAATATATATATATATATATATATATATATATGTATATGTATATGTATATGTATATATATATATATGTATATGTATATGGATATATGAAAAAATTTTCATATTCTACTTATATAAGATGATTCAATTTAGTATTCCACACGAAAGACATAGAAAAAACGGAAAAATTCAAAAAGAACATGTTATCACCTATGTGGTTTATAAGTTCAATCGTATTTTAGTATTGGATTAAACTAAAATACTAAATAAAAATAACATAATTTTTCTCAACCCCTGCGCCTTATTCTAATAGTTGTGGGAGCCTAAATTGAATCACCATACATGTTTTAAATAATATGCACACAAACATATATATATATATATATATATATATATATCATAAAACGTAATTAAAATAGTAAACTTATTTTAATTATAAAAAGTGACAATTTTAAAATTAATATATTATTACTAATTTTAATAATAATTTAGTATTTTAACTATTTTACAAAGAGAGAGAAAACATGTGCAACTGTTTCGGAAAAATAGCAGCTAGGAAAAAAATAGTTTTATATTTCTATATCAGTGTCACTGTGCAATTATACGAGTATGACGAAAAATATACATATGAGCACGAATATTCTATAGCATAGTTAATGAAAAGAGGATTCGTGAACATTTCGAAATAAAGTCCCGGGATTAATTCTACCTTCTATGCACTGAATATCAAGATTAAGGTCACCGTAGTTTTGTTTCACTGATGCTCCTATTGCAACCTAGTTCAATACGTTTATCGTTCAACTATGCTGTTTTTGTTAGGTCTCTATCGAAACCATACGGTTTACATATATATATATATATATATATATATATATATATATATATTTGTAATTATGACAGTAATTTACTTAATTTATATAAACTACCTATTTCTTACAAAAATTGTCAAACATGTCTAAAAATGACTTTTCCATGGAGTATTTCAAATTTATATTTAATAAATGTATATATATATATATATATATATATATATATATATATGTTATAATACAATTTAAACATTTTTGTTTAAAATAGTTTGTAACTACTTGAAACTAGAATTTACCAAGCAGCATTATTAATACGAGTTTGTTTAGTTAAAAGTTGAAGTTGATTAAGTTAAAAGTAAAACTAGTTTTAACAAATTAGAACTGTAACTCAAAATAAGCTAGTTTGATTAATTATCATCGCTTCTTTAATACTGTTTGTACTAAAAAGCAATGAAAACTGCAATGGAAGCTTAAGAGTATAGGAAAAAACGAGATTTTATTTCAGTAATTTGGATAATTAATAGTTGTCACCTTAAAGGTTCAATGTTTCTTAGAGAGAGAGAGACATTTACTTAGAAAATAAACCTCATATACTTGTTTTTATGCAATCTGGAAGTAAATCAAAAAAAAGAAAAAGTTGTTTTAAAATAATATTAAATTTAACTTCATTTAATAATTATTTAAATACACTTTGTAACAAAAAACATCAACTATTTGATTCCATAAATATTTTTTTTGATAAATGAAAATACTTTCAATGAAGTTATGTACAAACCTTATTAAAATAGTTTTTCCTAAAATACTTTTTAACTCAAACGATTTTATAATTGTATCATTATTCTGTTTTCATAATTTTCAATTGAATTAATTAAGAAACCCCTATTTAGAATATAAACTTATTATGAAAAAATCAAAGATAATTGCAAGGATACATTTAATTTTTATAAAAATAATAATGACTCAATATACCAAATATAAAAATAGATAAGTGTAGAAAAATAATCACAAAAAAGTAATTTTAAAGAATTTAAATAAAAACATAAATTTTTATATACTAATTATCTCATAATATATGTGTATAATACGTTAAAAATTAATATATAGTAAACAAATTGGTAAACTATCAATCACATTGAATATCTTTATTGTTAGGAATAAAAAAGGGAATGCTTTCAAAAGCGCATAAATATACAGATTTTAAAATATCATCAACTCTATATAAAATGAATTTGAAGCATATTGAAAATCCACCGACTATGACGAAGTTGAATCAAGTCATAGATTTAAATAACTTAATAGCGGTCTCGTGGAGACAAAAAAATATCAATTATTTTATTGAGGATTAAATTTAGTAGAAAAAGTAAACACAGAATATTTTTTTCAAGTAATCAACCAATATATATATATATATATATATAATTTTTAATTAGTTAATTAACAATATTATTGGATGTATTGTCAACCTAAATATAGATTTCATCATGGAAAAGTGTGAAAATGGTATCAAATTAGATATTAATAAATTATTATATATTTAAATAAAACAATGTATGTTGTAAGATGTTGCATTATTTATGAAAGTAAATTTAGGCATATTTATAAAATAAAGTTATGAATTAAAAACGAATTATAATTAGTAATATATGATACAGTCAAACATTAAATAAGTGGCATAATAGAGAAGAAATAGAAACGTTTAAAATGAAGAATAAACAAGTATAAATAAACCTTAAATCGTTTTTTTTTATGATTAAGAATAATAAAATTTTACAATTGTTTTGAAGATGTTGTATACATTTAAAATCAGTTAAACTTTATAACTTCTTGAAAAAATAATAAAAGAAATTATAAAATTTAATGTAATCAAATTATTAAATAACATTCTTCTTATAAAAATATCTATCCTATATAACATGTTACTATATACAATATTTTTTTTATTTTGAATGAAAATATTCATGTTTCAGTTATTAATGATCCAATAGTAATACAGTTGCTTATTAAACATATTATTTTATTTGTGAATTAAAGTGTAAAAGTATACATTAATCATTCGTAATTGTCTATTTAGTCAATTCGATGTTGAATCCATTATTTTCAAACCACTAACAGAAAAATCCGTTTTTTTTTATGCCTTAGCACTCTGAAGATAATGTCATTGCCTATTTAATACGTATTAGAATTGCATCAAAAAAATTAATTCTCAATAATCTATTATTGAATATCTTTGATTAATTTTTTTTTATGATTTATGGAGAACAACACATTTGTGATAGTGAATTTAACCACAAAACAAAATACTAACGTACCAGTAAGGAGACTTCAACTGTTTCGAAGATATAATTAAATTTTGATAATTATAAAAGAATTTTTTAAAGTAGTCCTTTTATATTAAAAGTTTAAGAAAACGGGCTTATTTTCGTCAATGATATAATGAAGAACACAGCAATAATTTTGGTATATAGAAAAGAAAATATATTCCGCAAAACATAACGATGTACTGCTTTGTTATATATACCTGTTTGTGTATATGGCATATAAAATGGGTTTTAATAGACTAAGCCCGCAACAGGAGACTTGCATCGTCTTGTATTTTCCATAATGGCGTTCTCGCTGACGTATATGTAGTCGGTTTCATATGTTCTCAATATATCCCATGTCATTGTAAGAGTATAAGAGACTGCATTCGACAGTTGTAACATACTTATGGCGAACGAACAGGAAGGTACAGCAGTACCATAAGTCTTCAACAGCAGAATGAATATGTATGCTTGCATATGTTCGAAAATTTATTCATTTGAATGTAAATGAATATATATATATATATATATATATCTCAGGGCTATATTGGTTCTTTTTTGTATATTGTATCAATATAGAAATGTTATGTTACACTTGAGTAAAATTGTCTTGTCATTGACACCTTCCAATCATGATAAATTAGGATATAGATTTATTTAAGAATTTATAAATATTATTCTAGTAATTTGAAAATTACTGTATATATTTAATTTATAGTTATTTATTATTTAAAAGTGTCTCTATTTATAAAAAAAATATTATACACAGACTTATTAATTTTATTTATTCTTGTTATAAATGTTTATGCAGCGCGAGCTAATATAAATACATTCCACTCATATAAACATAATCACATTTTGTTCGAAAATATAATTTATCAAAAACAAAAATAGAATAAAATTATTGAACTAAAAATAAAATGGTTTTCCTATTAACATATTCTTTTAATTATTCTAAATGTTATATCTAGAATAGTAAATTGAGGAATGTTACTAATTCGTAAGTATTTTTTCGTCACATTAGTTATTTAATTATCATTCTAATGGTATCTTAAATTAATGATAAGAAGACAGTAAAAGAAACATTCACAAAATAATGAAAAGTATAGAATGCTTTTTTTCGTTTACCAAAAAGTTTAACTGACTACCAATCATTTGGGACAGATTTTTAGTAATATTTTGATTGGATATAAAAGTACTTTGAAGAGAAAAATATTTTTTATGTTTAATATAATCTATATGTTTGAAAAATAATACAATAACACTATAGAAGGTATACTATATAAAATAAAAAAAAAGCTACATTGAATTTATATATAGATTGAGGGATGTAAAATTAATAAATGTGTTAATTTTAAATTTATTTTTATGAGAGAAAAGTCTGGTAATCCAGAAAACTCATATTTGGTTTTACAAGAGAACATAAATTGTGTTACAAATTGAGTACGAATTAAAAGTTTACTTTATTTAGGATTTCTATAAGAGTTAAGTTTTTCAGAAATTTTGTATGAAATAATGGTTATTACAGAACTTATAAACAGTCCAATATTAGATTTATGCTTTTGAGGAGTGAAGCAATAATAATTGGTAATTTAGGATCGTTTCTCATATTAACCTTTTCGTTTCTTTTTAAATATATGAAAGATTCACTTTTTATTGAACTATTCAATTTTTTCTCGTATATTAAACGAAGATATTTTATACTATTTATAATAAAGAAATAATAAAAAATGTATAATTATTTATTTTTGGAGAAAACTCAAACATCAATTCTGCTGCCATTAATTTCACGGAGGATGTGAACATATTGTTTAATAATAGAAGCAATAAACCCATTGGAAACGTTGTTTCATGATTCATGGATTTTTTTTTGATTGAAGCTGTTCAAATTTAGTTCCTTATCGGACTGATTATTTAATAACATATACGTTTCTGAAGAATCGCTACATACATTTTTCGTTTCAGATTTTTGTACAGTTCTGATATTATTTTTTTCTTATTGGTGGTCTTTTATTAACACTAAATTTACGGGGATTTATTGTACGCTTATTTTTAGTGAAATCCTTCATTTTGATGTATACATTAAAGTAAAATTTTTCGGTAATAACATTAATTAATTTTATATCACAACATTTCTATTAATAGAGATTAACAGGACATTATTTACATATAAATTATGTTCGTATACAAATTATTTGCACTCACGGTTAATATTAGATCTATATTTTACAAAATCCGATTTGGCTGGACTTTCGATTGTTATTGGAGTTTTCAATATCCAATGACAGATTGGTAACAGCTTACGCTCATCTGTGTAGTCTGTTTCTAATTCATCGCTGTAGTCCCTCGATAATTCTTCAGACAATTGAAAAATAAATTTTTTTTTCCATACATTTAGTTCAGTGATCTCCTTATACAATATCCACGGATTGATAGCTGTTAAATCTAAGTTGTTATAAAATACTTAAAGAGCCCATCTATGGGATCCTGCTTTTACATTACATTTTTGTTTCATTTGATCTACCATATCAACTCAAAATTTGATCTTTGTAGAATGTAATTGCCTCCAGAATACGTTTATTATCATTTCCAATTTTTACAAATTAATGTCTTGAACTGAGTAATAGTACGTTTCTATTTGGATTACTTCTGTAAATTGTTAGATCATAATTAGCATAATTATCAAAATTAGTTTTTGTAGTTTTTGGTATTTCTTTTTTATTTGCACATATAGTCCCAACTAGATTTTTACAAGTAACTTTTTGTAAGTGAATTCCAATTGTATATAAAAATTGAATACCTATTCTAAATAACTAGAAGAACGAAGAAAAGTCTGTGAGCTCAATTCTTCTCATTCAACCAAAAATTGTATGACCTTACATATACCCTATTTCATTTCTCAAGGGATGAATACGTTATTCTATTTCACAATTTCGTTTTATTTGTCCTCTACAGTATCAGGTCACTTCTTCATTTTAGTTATAATTTGATAAATAGAAACTTTTAGGACACTTAACACAAAATTTGGTGACCCATCAACTTGACCGGTGTCCGGATAAATATGTATACTATATAGAGTTACGCGAAAGTAGAAAGCCGATGGATAAATTAAGTTGAGGTATATATTCATATCATTATAATAATAAGTCAGTGTAATATTTAAAAAAAAAGAGTATTTATATTTTCTTTATTTTTAAGCATGAAATCTGAAATTCGTCAAATTGATTTGTTCCGTAAATCTAGTGTTAATTACGGTTTAAGTTTTTTCAAATAGATTTAGAGCCAAATTTTTCCTCAGATGTTATTTGTAAAATGATTTAGTGATAATATTTGTTTCAGATTTGTGTTTACTTGATTTTTGCTTGTGCTGTTTCAAATAAAGCGGGGTGTTTTTAAGTTTTAAGATTAAATATAGAATTGCTAACATAGTATACTATCACTCTCAAAATTAAACGCTTAGAAAAGTAGACAAATATAATAGAAATTATTAAAAACATTTTCTAGACCAGTTATTATAATCCATTAATGTATTTTATTTTGTAAAATAATATCCATACAAAAATTGAAAAGACCGAAAAAATCCGGTTCATACATGAAATCGATTTTTATTGATTACTGGACACAATTGCAGCATAGCTGTATAAAAAAGTTTACTGTTATTATTTAAAATATTTCTTCTCTCTTTGAGAGAGTGAGAGAGGTAAACTCTTTATAAAGAGTTAATACCAGGCAGCTCAACTTATTACATTTTATTAAATTTGTAATTGAATTAAAAACATTTAATAGACGAAAATTAATTTTAATTTAGTTAGTTTCTATAAACATTACATAATTATAAAAAAATATTAAATAAGTTTAACTCATTTACGATACATTTCTGGTATTATAGTGGAATCAACATTTTCAGAGATCTAACGTACAGGAAATTATCTTTCCTTTAGCGCTCTGCGAATGATGGAGTCGCAATTGAAATACTTATAAGTAATACCCATAAATGACCAATGTTCATTTTTGATGAGAAATTTGTTTGTAGAAAAATTCATTTGTGAAAGTTAGAGGTTATTTTTTTAGTATATCTGATATGAAATTATTTCAAAATTGTAAATTATCACTAAACAATTTAGAGATTTATTAGAATGAAATATAACTTATACAGTTAAGAAAATTATTATTTTGTCATTGATTTTAACATTCATGTTATTTTAATATTAAATTGCAATAAAAAAACGTGTTTTTCACTTCGCTCAATAATATAATATATATATATATATATATATATATATATATATATATATATTTATTTATATATATATAGTTCAAATAAAATTATATATCATAATTGTTATTTAATGTAATTTTATTGAAATAATTTGTAGTCAATTTTATAAAATAAGTTTATAAGATTTATTATTAGGTATAAATATTATAATTTTACAATTAAAATAATGAGATAGCAGGAGGTTCTTCTCGCTAGTTGCTACGCTCACCGTCTTCAGGGGACTCTGCCTCGCTCGCTAAGCTTGCTCTCTTGACTCGCTGCGCTCGTATCGCATATATTAGCTCAATATCGTAACATACATATATATATATATATATATATATATATATATATATATGTGTGTGTGTGTGTGTATGTATGTATGTTAGTCTATATAATTAATCTCACAGTTATATTACGATGTGTTGTTTTATAAAGTCGCACATTTCATAACAGTATTTATGGTACCAATATCATAATTGTTCGTGTAATTTCGGGTATCATCGATAATAATGATTCCATATAAAATCTCTCCACGTATTTTTTTCAATTATTTATGCAATATTTTGTCTATTTTTGAAATTATACAGAAGATTTATATATGTAAATAGATATATCTAATATTTTAACATGAAATTTGAAATTCTATAAATTTCCTTTATTTTAGTTGATTGATTGTTGTTACTTATGTAGAATACATAAGTAAAGATCACGTAAAACCTTAATAATTAAAAATAATTCAACACATACATTTAGTAATCAAATCACAAATTTATAACTAAATAATCTTCAATAGCCTATTATTACTAGCAGCAAATAAACTGATTTTTTTTCAATTTAATTGAAAATACATTATTATTTAAGAAAGAACTCTATATTAAAATTTAATTATTTTCAATTTCATCATTTTTGAATATATAAAATTTAATATAAGTAGTAAATGAGTATGACTATTAATTATATATGAATTTTTCCAATAATGTAGGTAATTCTTAGTTCTAGATCTCTTATAGATATATATATATATATATATATATATATATATATATATATATATATATTTAATTATAAAATTAATGATTGTCAATCACATTGAATGATAAATATGACACTAGTTTTTTTCATCAATCTTTATTTTTTCATGTCTTTTTTATTACACATTTTTTTTGATATCAAATTTATATTTTTTCAATTTAAAAAATTGTTTAAACTAATATTTTTATATTGATATCTACCATTTTTCATAAGTTGGAAATGAATAAACTTTATATTTCATAAAAATTAAGAAATTAAAATGAGCCAATTAGTTATTTTATATTAATTGTAACAAAATGTCATTTATTTTAATTTTGAAAAAAATATAAATAGTGAGAAGGAAATTTTGTATGTATTAAATTATAACAGTTTCATTAATTTATGAATTTTATAATTGCTTAATATTTAAACTAAATTGAATGTTAGTTAGAATATGTCACTGTACACGTAGGTTTTATTCTTAATGATAAATATAACTTGAATAATTCGTTGAATTATAATAAAAAGGATGTTATTTTTAAATATCTTCAACTTAAATTACAAATGATTGAATAAAAATTGAATTGCTTACTAAATTAAATCTAGCATAGAACATACCATGTTGATATAAATCTAACAAAAGCCAAGACACACACTACAGTAATACGGCGCCTTCAACACTAAAGTCTGTTACATTTATCAGTAATGATATGAATTGTACTTGGCACAACTACTCAGTGCTCCGATCTAGCGGTTGCAAAATTTACAAGGAACAACTTCGTAATATTGGCTACACTTTGGTGAAATGCTCGACGGCGGTTTAAACAAGAAGTTAGTGTCAGAATTGATGACAGCTCCATTTAGGGATTTATTAGATATGTTCGAACGATGTCATTGTCCGATATCGAATTTATACCGCTTTTCTGTTCTGTTCTAGTATTTAATGTGTATTGTTTAATGTTTCTTGATCCAATTTTCACATAATTTACTGTTTATACTGAATTAATTATACAAACCTAGAGTGAATATACACACACACACACACACATATATATATATATGTATATATATAAATATATATATATATATATAAATATATATATATATATATATATATATACATATATATATATATACATATATATATATATATATATATATATATACATATATATATATATATATATATATATATATATATATATATATATGCATAAATACGGACATCAACGCATATATGCATTCAATATTACTGTTTTCTTTCTATTTATGATTCAATTAAGCTTAGAACAGTTATTTAATTTTAAATGTTGGTTAGATTATAAATGGAATTAAAGAAATGTTTTTGATAAATAATGGAATTGTAGACTAAATATTCAGAAAAAAATATTTTTCAAACCTTACAACCATGTCAAAATAGACATAAAAGATGATTATAAATTTTATACTTCATTGTCAGTTTTCAAAAATATTAGATATTAATACTTTGCCAATAAGTATGGACTATCAGAAAGTTATGTTTCTAATGATCATGTTTTTTTTTCAAAAAAAAATCAGGATAGAAGTTAACAGAAAAGTTAATTTCTAAATTAAATTTTATATCTACTCGAAAGAAACTGATGAGGAATTTTGAAAATTGGTAATATTATTTTTTAATAGAACTACTATTTAAAATATAAAAACTTTAAGAATCAAAAAATAAAAGAAGTTATTAAAATAAATACATAAACATTCCCTTTTTCCTTTCTTAATAGTATTTTTATGTGCAATAAAATATTATTCCAAATAAATTTTATCAGCTAATTTATATTAAAAAAATGTCTTATTTATCAATAATAGTTGCTTTGAATGCTATTTATTTAGTTAACTAAACGAAAAATAAAGGAACACTTTTTATCTAGAAGTGGAAATTGCATTTTTATATCAATTTATATTATTTTTTTTGTAAGAGAAAAATAAAAACTTTATTAGTTATATTACATTGTTTCATGGGCCAGTTTCATTTATTTTATATTTATTATTAACATTTAGAAACGTTTATGATTGATTGTTTATTTGGAGCTTAAGGTCGCGTCAACACCTAAGATCATTAACGCCTGAACTTTTATGAAGTAAAAGAAATCTGGTTATGAGGAAACTTTAAATGTGGCTCAATATGAAGCAGTTTTGAAAGATCACATTTGTTTGAAAATTTTATCATAGTACTACATGGGAATGATTTACCATATATTTTTTAATAATGTCTACAATTATAATATTATTGAATCAAAAAATTACTTTATTATTAAATATTTCTTTCATAAGTATGATTTTTAATTAGTTTTAGTACTTCATATTTTCATGTTCTGTATGTAACTATTTATTTTCTATACTAAACGGTACATTTTGGACATTAGAGGTTGATTTTCTATACACAATTTAAGAGCAGCAACTTGTGTGCCTTTCCAGATCATTGAATATTATGTACAAAACCAAGATGCATTTTTCCCATTTCTGATAATTATTTATGGGTAATTTTGTTCAGTAAAATACAATAAATTCTTGTAATATGAAATGATCCAGTATTTGAAACCATCTGATATTTTTTTACTAAAAAAATGCACATTTTCATTTATTTAAAGAAAAATATACTTTTCATAAAAATAACTTTTCTTTGAAAAACAACAGACAGTTTCATTACCAGACAATAAAACATATTTAGTGTAAGAATGATGTACAATACTTAATTATCATATTTTTCTCGGCGATAATTACACTATTTCAGAAAGAATACTTTGGAAGATAAAAATATGGGATTGAACATAAATAGTCCAAGTAATATTTATAATAATTTTAAATATTGCTTTTGTTTATTTGTAGAGTTTTACTATTCTCATTTTTTATTTTAAAATTTATTGTGATTATCAAATGTCTTCATTCACTTTGTACATAAAAAATCGAAATTTAAGTAAACTTAATATATGACTATATCTATCTATTTATATGCTCTTAAAGAAAATTGTACTTTAGAGCTATATGAAACAAAATATATATAAATAAAATATCAGAAATAACCAAAAAATAAATCATTACTCTACAAAAATATCAAATAAAAAATTCATTTAGTGAAATATAAAAGGAACTTTATTATTAATTAATGGTTTTGATAAAGAAAGATTGAAACATTCTCCATAAACCAAAAAGCTTTGCATATATCATTAGCTAGTAACTTTTATGTTTCTGAATAGACTTATTATTTCCATTGTGAACCTATATGTGCTCGTTAACCATTTTAAATCAAAGAAACTTATTCAAAACTATTAATTATATTTTTTTATAATTACTTTTTTTGTTTTTAACTACATTTTTAAAATAATATTTAAAAGAAGTGATTTTAATTCACTATATATTATGTAGAGAATTTGAATAAAATAATGTAAAAAACTAAGATTTTTGTAAAATGTATTAAACTAATGGGTTGGATAATGTACGACATTATCCCGCATTACTAATTTTTGAGAACAACCACTATGGAAAAATCATAAACTACGTTTTGTACCTTTTTAATAGGTTTAGTTATATGACTTTTTTATTTAAAATGTACACAAAATATCATTAGTATATTTTAAATCGCAATTCAATAAGCCGTCCAGTTTATGTTTTATTATAATGTAAAAGATGCGCAGCACACAGTACTCGAGCTTACTATAGTAGAGATTTTAACACCATCATAGTAAATTGTAATTTATCCCTTGTTATTAACTGGTTAAGACTCATTCTAACCGGACCTTAATTTTCAATATATTCGAGTCACCGAGTGAGTAATTGATGTTTATAGGGGAAGTTATAACTTATATTGATTTTAATTTATCCCTTAAATTTTACTCCATTTCTTTACTATAAGAATAATTTTGAGATCTTTATGTACGTGTTATCAAAAAAATATTTCAAATAATATTTGATCCAAAAATGTAGCAGTCATGCTTGTATGTTTGCTTTTATTTCACGAATTATTATTTTAATGTAAATAATAAATATTTGATAAACTTAGTTTATTTGAAAAATATTTAATAATAATAATAAAAACTTGACAACTTCAAATATTTATTTGGTCCAGAAAAGAAAATTTGGAAAATGATCAATGAAATAAAATTTACAAAAAATTAACTGATAATAAGTATTTGATTTAGATATCATTTATATGTATTTTCCAAACTTTACAGTCTATGAATAAACAAACACAGCTTCATTCTTATTTTATTTATGTTCCTTTTACAAGGAGCCAATAACAAATAATGCACATTTATCCAGTGGTATGATTTTGAACCAATTGCCATAACTACATTGTGCTTAATACTGTAAAATCTGTATTTGATTTGTTAATAACACCACAAATAATACTTACACTAGTTGGTAAAGTAGTAAGATGATATGAACTAAAATTATAAAAAAGAATTAACAAATAATAGTAAGTATTAACAAATATAATTTAATCTAGAACGCACTATACATACAAATTAAATATGCGAATGAAATATTCATAATACTAAAATACTGCTTTTCCTTATTTCCTATTTATTGTTTTTAAAAAACAAAATCACACTAAATACACTTCCTTAACTGTATTTTTCTTGTTCTTAAAAGAGTTGTTAAAAAAGAGTCATGTATGGGTTTTTAAGTTAAGTAAATAATTATATATGTACTGCAATATGTTTTATTTTATTTATATAATTACTTGACTTTCTCTATCTAATTTGTGAAAATTAGTGCAATACTGAATATGTCATTTAATTTTAATTAAGATGGAATTGACAGCGAGTTTTTATTTAATTTTGTAAATTAAATTTATTACTGTCACATTCAGATAAAAAATAATAAAATTTTCATTGAAGTTAAACATATTACACATTTTACTTTAAAAGTTTTTTTTTGAATAATTTTCGATTTTCTTTTTTTTAACGTTAAAATATAGAAATTATTTTTGTGCTTACTAAACTTTTCGACTGCATTATTGTGACTGAAATACTTACTTCTACTAAAACTGTTAAGTATTGAAACTTAAAAGAATTTTTTACTCGAATTAAATATAAAAAAGTTAACTTTGTTTACAATATTTGTGATTTAACATGAAACTACTTTTATCATTTAAACAAAATAATGATGAAAATATAAAACATATTTAGTTTCCAATAATGAGTTACTTATGAAATATATTTTCCTTATAAGGAAACTTTAAAATTCTGGACCTGTTTTTCAAAAATCTATAACATTCTTTTCCTATGTATTCTCTTAATGAGCTTTAATCTATATCTAATTCTTTCTATCGTACATGTAGAGCGGAAAAAGTTCAAAAATGTCTCATAATCGAACGTTAAGATTTTTCAACATCTCTGTTTTCAGCAGACAAGTCACATAATGGATACTAAAGAACGTAACAGTTTTTCAGTTACTGACGACAGACAGTCAGACGAGGTCGGGTAAAACTTTTTCTCCACATGACTGGACACTGGTTGGTGAAAGCTCGGCGACAACCAGTATGGGTAGCGTTCAACTCGTTCGTTTGGCCACTACATGTGCGCCGGACGTAAAGTTGACGGAAAGTTACAGCGACTCTTTCACCAACTTTATCCTCGACTGTATCTTGTTCTTCTTACGTCACTTATATAAACTTTCAACGATGAAACTAAGCGGTCCCGGCATGCTATTTTTTTCTATGTCGCTACCAATTTGAACTTTTTATAATGGGCATTGTCTTCACTTTTATCCTTTTTGTATTATTTGTGTATTCAACTACGGTTTTATGTTTACGGGCATACATATATACACATATACATGCTCGTATTTATATATGTACATATTCACACGTACATATTTATATACATACAAGACTATATATATATATATATATATATATATATATATACATACATACATACAAGACTATATATATATATATATACATAAATATATATATATATATATATACATAAAAAACTTAAGTATGTGTTACTGTAGTGTATCAATTGATTACACTTCATTCAAAACAATATCATGTGTAATTCAGAATACATTTTTCAAGTACTAAGAATTTCTTATCTCAATATAGAAAATATTCCATTTAATTGTTTTTTTTATATTTTTCATCTTTATTTATGTTAATTTTTATTATATTTTTTTTGTATGATTTTATTCGTTTATATATTCATGATTTATTTATATTTTACATCAAATATTAACCTACTAATCTACACTCGGTACAACGTTGGTCTCACGATATTTTTTCTTCAGTTTTTACTGGAAAAAACACACATGCACACACAAAATATTTTCTTTAATTGAATTTTGTTCGCTTACTTTTGTCGTATTTTTCTACAGTTATTTCGTGTCTTCTCAGGACCACTTTTTATATTTGCTAGACGATATTCTGTTTCAAAAACAGAAGAACATGACTCAAATGCTGAAAGTGGATAAAAGTAATTAGTTTAAACACACTTTAATATTGGTCAGTTGCGTAAAGTTAAACTAATGGATTACATTAGTACATTTTTAGAATTTAGAAATAAAATGGATTGTGATAAATGTCCATTTTAAGACAAAAATGCTATGTAATCGAGTTTCAAAGTTGTATCACATATAAACTTAAAGAGTAAATTGGTCTTATCAGCACTAAATTATTTACCTGTCTTGTATCAAACTGATATTTGGCTGCTCAGTGTATCATAATCTAAGTATGTTTGATGCTGGACAATTAAACAACGTTTTTTTTCAAAGGCAATATTTTTTTCAAATGCAGAGTTACTAAATTATACTCTTAGAATATTGAACTTGGTTTCTTCAGAAATTCGCAATTTTAATCGTATTTAATTGCAATACTATTCCTTTTATTGTGATATTATTTATTCTTTGGTATTTAAGCCATTTAGAAGCAGTTTCTTCTGTATTTTAACATCAATCCAACTCAGTATTGCAAATAATGGACTGAATAAGATTTCTGTAAGGCAAAAACTGCCTTAATACTTGATTACATAAAGGACAGGAATGTTTTTTTGTATTATCGAAGAAGAGTAATTATATTACACTCAAAGTATTTGTATACTGAAACTTAATAGATACGTTCAACGGAAGTATTATAAAATAATACTTCTTAAAAATATTATTATAAAATTATTATTATAAAATTATTATTATAAAATAATATATAGCAGTATTATTATAAAATAATATTGCTTAAGAATAGTACAATATAAAACATTGTATTATTCTTAAGCTGTATAATATTCTAGATGTGTCTACGTATTATATTAAATTGCTGCAAAATAATTGCGGTTTTAACGTATCGAGTATAAAGACGCATATATCAGTTAAAAATTATATTTATTAATCAAAAGAAAGACCATTGGCATGCACACATTTCTCCCAACTGAAAACAAGTTTGTTTATTTCTACAAGATAGAATTCTGAAGTCTTGGAATGAACGAATTCATCGAAAGCGCTTTCAACTGATGCTTGATCTTTAAAAACCTTCTCTCGTAGGAAATCACTCAAAGGTTTTAAAAAATGATAATCTGTCACAGACAGGTCCGGAGAAAAGTTGGGTGAGGTAATGTATAATGACCCAGTTCATTTAATTTTTTAGTCATTTGTGAGATGTGTGGTCGGGTGTTGTCATGAAGAAGACTTGGTCTTCTTTGATTGACTAATGCTAGCTGTAAACGATGCTACTTCTCATCCATTTTTTTTAAATTCCCTGACAATATTTTGCTGCTGCTGTTGTTTCACCATGTTTTAAGAAGTTGTAGTGAAGCCACTTGTCGACCACCAAACAGTGACCATAATTTTTTTTCATGAAGCTTTTGTTTAGAAAACTGTATTGGTGCTTCTACTCAATCTAGCCTCTGTGATGAACGTTTTCGAGTATTGTAAAGAATTCACTTTTCATCACTTGTGATAATGCGATCAAGAAAGGGGTCATTTTTGTTACACAAAAGAAGCAGAGAGCATATTAAATCACCGAATTGCTTGATGTTTGCTTCATTCATAGGGCACCCATTTACCCAGCTCTTTTGTTTTTCCAAATAGGCTCAAATGTCGAACAACTGTTAAATGATCAACATTGAGTTATTCCGCCACCTCTCTAGTTGTTTTACGTGGGTCCGCTTCAATAATGGTACTTAAATCATTGGTGTGTATAGTTGAAGAACGTCCACAACCATCCTCACCATCAAGGATTTTGTTTCTATTACGAATCTTTTGGAATCAGTGTTGAATCGTACGTTCACTCAATAGTTCTTCATCAACAGTAAATTTGATATTTCGAGCAGTTTCTATTGCTTTACGTTGCAATTTTAAATCATACAACAAAATAGCGCGAAATTGCTTCTTTTCCATGAATAATTTAAGAGGTTATATCCAATACTTAAGAATGAAAACAAAAAAACATAAGAGTTAATCAGTAGTGTTAAATTCATTGTTTACAATGATATATCACATGACTATAACAGAAAAGAACGGTAACCAGAAAAATCGACGCCAAACTTAAAATGATAAAAACTAATTATTTTTGCACCAACCTAACATATATATATATATATATATATATATATATTTGCATATATATATATATATATATATATATTTGCATATATATATATATATATATATATATGCATATACATGTGATTATTCAATTTTAAAAATATTTGAGAATGTCACTGATCTTCGAACTAAGTTTTTTTTATTTAACCAAATTGGTTCATTGTGTATCTACATATCTCCTTTAATTATAAATTTAGTCTATGATATTCCATTGATTTCGCTTTCATTTTAATATTTTTTTTATCATTCGATTTTAGTCAAGTTCTATGTTTGAATATATATATATATATATATAAACACGCATACATATATATATATATATATATATATATATATATATATATATAATAGTAGTTTATTTACATTTGATGGTAGCAACCAACGAACTTGACCTAAAAAAATGTCCTACAATCGTAAATATAATACACCCAAGAGGACACATTTTCTACACTGGACACATTATACGAACTTAAAATATCTTTTTGTTGCACCATTTCTTTTTTATAAAGTAGTGATCCAAAGCATTCAGAAATCCACATTATTCCACTACATTATTTCAAAACTAGTGTACGGGAAGACAAATGTTGCAAATATAATGTGAAAAGCTACAGCGCGAGTGTGTACTGAACCGCGCTACATATTTTATGAAAAAATAACATATATAAATTGAGTAGAAATCGTGTGCAAGTGTGCACGATTATAATAGATTTACATGAAGTATAAATAGTGATACAAAAGAAGCGCGTAAATGATACTCGATGTTTTGTTATTCTCTACTTTTTCACTTGTTTATACGTTTGATAAATTATTTTAGATGGAAAAGTACTTAAAAGTCTACATATTTATCTGAGTAAATCTTATATATATATATATACTAATTTTATTTTGTACCTTTGTGAAACGCGAATAAAAAAAATTATACAAAATAAACCAAATCATATTACTTTATACAAAATAAAGTGTGATAGGAAATTTTCTATCTGAATATTTCAAAAAAAGACACGTGTTATTGAATTTGATCATATATTCTTTCTCCAATAATAATCATTATTTGATAATTGATGAAATAAAAAATTGATAATATTTAATCTATAAACAATTAAATTTAAATTAAATATTTTGGTTTAAAAGAATCTTTTAAAAAATCGATTAAAAATATTTTATTCATCTCAAAGAAACATAACATTCATACTTATCTTATATCATAACTTATATTATTTAAATTCGCATACTTCATAAGACAATTCGTTTTTGTCGCTGGAGGAAACATCCTGCATTTTAAGATTATGATTATCTTTCAGAATTTTCCAAAGTCGATTTAAACAATTATCGGTTCTATGAGATGCTTAGAAATAAATTGGATATAATAATAAAATATAATTTTGTAATATTGAATATAACATTTGAGTATAAACAAATATGTACTTGCTATTTGAATACATTTAATTAATAGAGGGAGAATAAAGCATATAGAAGAGGTGTTCAAGATCCATTTTTAGTTCATATAAGACATATTCTTATAAATTTTATTACTTTTTTTTAAGGCAGGCATTATTAGCTATCAAATAATTGAGGATGTTTACACATGTTTAATTAAAAACCTTAGATCAGTCATACATATAAAATTTTATTTGATGATTGAAAAAATATATTGTAAATAACAACAAGGCAGTAAATAAAAAAATATTAAATGTAAATAAATTATTGTAATAATTATATTTTAAGACAACATAAAATCTTTTTTTTAAACTTTTGAAGGAAAATAAAATTATTACAGAATTAAAAATACAATATTATTTTATAGATGCATAAAATTATTTTTTCTCTCGTATTAAAAATCATAAACAATTTTCTAATTAAAAATATTGAATAAATAATGACTGCTTCTTTCAATTATTAATTATGCATATTTTGGTGGTGATACAAACATTCTCAAAGCGCCAACGCACAAAAAAATCTGTCTTTTGTACTTTAGTCCTCTAAAAATTATGGAATCAATAAAGAAATCTGCATTAGCATCGATTTTAAAAAATCAGAAATTTATTTTTGAACAATTTTAATCAGAAATTTTTGTGATTTGTGTAAGGAAAGAAAAATTCATTCGTGAAAGTGAATTTAGCTATAAGGATAGAACTGTATTGTGATATTTTTTAGATATTCTATCTTGAAAAAGAAGATATGGATTACCTTGGTTATTAGTGGTTTAGGCTATGTTGAACGCTTCTGATTTTTCAAATTAGGTGCTAGACACAATGTAAAAAAAAATTATTTCCTTTTCATAAATTTTAGTAAGTTTTGTAATTTATGTTTAGATACATGAAAATATACATCCTTACTAGCTTTTCTATGCCTATTAAGATAATCTGAAATTATAATTTTATGTATGTTATTTTTTATTTATAGAAATTTTTAAATTTATATTTTAATAGATAAAAAAAATACATTCAAACATTATAAATTTATATTTATTTTTCTATGAACTGCTTTTTATTAAAATACGAATTTTTAATGAAAAAAATTAATAAATAACTAAATGTAAATTATTTTAAAATTTAAAGATACTATAAAACATTTAGATGATCGAAATATTTTTTTTTACTTTAGTTCTTTAAGAATGATATAAACGTCATTAAAATGCGTATAAATTCAACAATGAAAAATTAAAAATAACCAGTTATGAATACTTTTGATTAATACATTTTAGTGACTTTTTGGTTAAGTGAAAAATTCAGTTTTGAAAATAAAAGGAAATATATATATATATATATATATATATATATATATATATATATATAAATCTTTTGTTAATAAGGAAGTGCGTATTGTTAAGAATCCATTTTCAAAATAATCATTTCTATGTAACCAAAATAAATTTAGAATAAAATAATACGCTATGCTAATTTTAATATTTCCAAAATTACTTCAAATTATATCAAATTAATGGTTGAGTGGAGACTGTCGAACAAATCTACATTTAATTACTTTATTCGCATGATAGACATAGCTTGTGTTCTGATAACATCCATGCATGTTTACTCTTACGCTTTACTCAAGCTACAAGGTAAATTTTACACAATAACGAGCTCCGTTTCTTCTGAGGACTATTTCGTTATATTTACTTTACAGAACACCTTTTACTCACAGAACGTCTGCTTTGTTTAAACGAACCATTTAACATCAACGTGCATAGTACATGTTTTGTCCAAACATTGTGTCTGTTTAAACAAGATGACGGAACAATTAACATTTTTGATGCTGCATTTAATTTGTAGACGTTAATTTTTAAGTTGATTTATAATTTCCACTGAGCTTTTCTGTGGATTTGTACTTGTACGACATAAATATTTCTTTAGTTATTTTCACAAACTAATTACAATACACACTTTTATATGTATTTATATATTAGGCTAGTAGCAAAATAATTGCAGTTTATGACCTTAAAATTATATATAAATATATTTTTCTCTTGCTTACCCTAACTGTTTTAAGTGATCCAGAAATGTTTCATAATTAATGTCTAAATTTTGTGAAAGCTTTCAAATTTTTGTGTGTGGTTTTGATTCGACTAACACATTTAATTGGTCGTTATGAACTGAAGAAGGGTGACCGTGACCTTATTTATCTTCAAGGCTCTCGTCCCTAGTATGATATTTTTGGAATCACTACTGCACCCCACCAAAAGCATCGTTTATTTTACGGGCAGTTTCTACTGCTTTATCACCAGTTTTGGTCTCATGAAAAATTTATTCTTATTTGCTTCTTTTCCAAATTCAATTCAATGACTCAATTTGAAGCAAAATTAATAATAAAACCAAATTCGATGATACCAAAGTACTGAAATGATGAAAATGAATTTATTAATTTTTATTTTTTTACTAACTGATTTTTTTAGTTATTGTATGTATATATATATATATATATATATATATATATATATATATATATGTGTATTATTTTAAATATAGAAAATGATACAAACACATACGCTTATAAAGATTTACATTTTGAAACGTAGAACTTTTAAAAAAGAAATAAATTTTATCTTACTGGTGACATATTTATAAGAATATTAAAGAATTGTAAAAGAAAGATGTAGATTATTGAATACAGAAGTGCATAATACTGAACATATAAATAAAGTTGTGTAAACCAAAATACAAATCTAGAAATTCCCTTTAAAATGATATTAATATGAACACGATGAAATGACATTTTCACTGAAAAAAAGGTTAGAATTTAGAAAACAAAAACCGCTATCATTTTCCTATCAATCTAAGAAATTCTGAAAATATTCTAGCAGAACGAATTCGTTTGTTGGCTTACACCAAATTAATTTTTGAATTAGTAGATTATATGTCCGGTTTCAACTCTTGAGACATCTTATGTAATTTATGATGAGTATTATTTACTTATCTAACAGAAAATTCTATATGTTATATAAAATGAAAATTATTACAATACTAGTATATAGCCTGTCAAAATTGACGGGAAAATAGAGAGAAGCATAGAAAGAAAAAATGTTTATTGGTTTTCACAACATAATATATTTAAACATAAAAATACCTAAAAACAAAACTTAATGAATTAAATGAAATCTATCCGTTGTGAAAATTTCCTTATAAACCACATTCGCTAGATGGCGGCAAACAGCCACGTTTCAAAGTGAGGAGAAATGTGGTTTTTATATATAAGAAGTTTGTTTTCTTTACTATTACAGAATATAAGAATATTTATATTAAATAAAATATTTTTCTTTTATCTCGAATATATATATATATATATATATATATATATATATGTATATAAATTAATATATATATATATACGAGTATATATATATAATATCATAGCATTCAGTTTTAAAGTTCTTGAACGTTTCTGAAGACTTACATTCTATTTTATTTCTGAAATGAATGTTTTAAGAGGTTTAAGAGATTTCGTCATTTCATCCGTGAAAGAGTGTTCAAGGTTTACAGATTACAGGAGGGTAGATAAAATGAAAACACATGAGTCCGGTCAGATTTTCAAGACTTTTTGATGGATTACGCGCGTTCGTTCGCGTTTCGCTTTTCCGTTTCCGATTTATAAGTTTCATATTGAGCTGAAAAAAGCTTGAAGATCTCTCAAGTATATTCTTCTACATATATATATATATATATATATATAAGCACATAAATATCTTTATGCGTATATATATATATATATATACATATAAGCACATAAATATTTATATATATATATATATATATATATATATATAATGTTATAATTCGATTTGTCACTTTACAATTATATATTTAAAATATCGTATCGTGAAATTGTTAAGGAAATTTTAATTAAAAATTATTTGAAAGTTATAACAGGTTATGTTACTAGTTTCATTTAAAATATTAAGTGAAACTAGAGTGAATGGATTAGTGAATAATTGGATTTTATAAATGAAAAGTGTATGCAAGTTAAACTAAGATTAATCTTAGTATAGAACTTTTTACTACAATTTTCTTGATAAAACTCGTAATTCTATTTTATAAATGATGCTTTTATGAATATCTTTAGATAATTTATTTTTTATTTTTTTAAATGCTGGATAATGATTATTAATATGAAGAAATATGTTATGAATATACATACATATATATGTATGTATATTCATATACATATAAATATATATATATATATATATATATATATATATATATATGTGTGTGTGGGTTAATGCATGTATTTATTTCTATTCGAGGTACAAAATGACCTATTACAAAGTGGTTGGTATTACTTTACATGTATTTATTTTTTATAATACTGTTTTACAATTAAAATAGTAATAATTTCTCCCAATCTCATACAAAATAAAATGTATCGTTGATGAAATATATATTTTAAGCTATAAATGCTGTATAGTTGAATTTTTAAGTTTTATTTGAGGTAAATTTTAAGGATAAATCGGTTTCTTTAGCATTACACTAATTACTTATTTTACTTTATTTACAGCAATTTTCTCTTATTTTGACAAATGATTAAATATAGTCATCTTTAACTGTTTATTTTGTGCTGGATGCTCATATAGAGCCTTTTCCTAAGATTATACAGAAATAATCAATAAAAATTTCGATACATGGAGTATAGTTTCAAGAAGTTTCACAATTGTTTTAATTGCAACACAAATCACCTCATTGGTGCCCTTTTGCTTCTTTCGTGTTTAAACAATTACAGAATAATTTCATTTATATTTTAGGACCTTTCAAACGTAATATATTACAGTGTATATATAATTATTTTAAATTATGAAGCACCCTAATACTTGCTTAGTGAAATATTAAAGCAAAAATAGCCATAATATTATGTTTATGGCCTGAAAATACAATAAATCAGTATAATTTCAACAGTATACAAGCAATGATTTGTAAACATTCGCATTAATTCATGTGAAAAAAGTACATTCTTTTGTGTCTCATTCTGACTTTTATTTTGTTTTCATAACAATTGTATAATTATTTATTACAAAGTCCCTAATTGTAAATTCTACTATATATATATATATAGTTCGAGGTCAGACAATTAAGTAATGCGACAAAATTCAAAAATCGAGTATATTTAAAAATTAAGGTACATCGCTGTGATCCCCTTCAAAGTAGTCCCCTCCCGCATCTATACACTTATTCCAGCGAGTTTTCCAGTTTTCGTAACAATTCTGGAACACTTCTTGTGGGACCTCTCCGAGTACCCTCGTCACAGATTCTTGGATATCTTCAACGGAGTCAAAATGTCGACCTTTGACGAATTTTTTCATATGGGGGAATAGGAAAAAGTCGCAGGGTGACATGTCCGGTGAATAGGGCGGTTGTGGTAACGTTGCGATGCCTTTAGACGCCAACACCTGAGAGACACTGAACGCACTGTGACAGGGAGCATTGTCGTGATGCAGAACCCAAGTCTTCGCGATCTCTGGACGCACTCTGAGCACCCTTTTTCGTAATTTTTCGAGCACATTGCGGTAGAATACTTGATTTACGGTTTGTCCAGGTGATACGAACTCTTTGTGAACCACTCCTTTGCTGTCGAAGAAGCAAATCAACATGGTTTTCACTTTGGACTTGCTCATTCTCGCCTTCTTTGGCCTTGGTGCTCCAGGGAACAGCCACTGTTGGCTTTGTCGTTTAGTTTCAGGGTCATATTGAAAGAACCAACTTTCATCACCAGTAATAACTCGGTCGAGAAGAGTAGGATCACTTTCAACCTGCTCGAGACAATCTTGAGCGATGTTCATTCGGTGGGCTTCGTGACATGCACTACTCGCGCGTTGTTACAAAACACTAAACAGCTGGCGAAGAAATGATCGTACGAGAGTGGTGAAGGTCTCAATCGAGAGAGTAGGGATCTGCTATTACGATGGCGGAGTTACAGGTTGGCAGTGTTACCACAGGCCGAGAAAAAAAATCGTTCGCATTACTTAATTGTCTGACCTCGTATATATATATATAAATATATATATATAAAAGTATATGTGTGTGTGTGTGTGTAGATACATATTACATGTATATTCATATATATATATATATATATATACAAATATATATATATATATATGTGTGTGTGTGTACATGTATATTCATATATATATATATATATATATATATATATATATACAAATATATATATATACACACACATATATATATATATATATATATATATATATATATATATAAATAAATAAACTTTAGTATAGAGGACAGATATACAACTCTAATATATGGAAAGTATGGAAAAAAATATAAAAGTCCTGAAATTGAATAAATGCAAATAATCCACTGATTGCGTTCATTAAATGTTATCACTTTTTGAGTCATAATATATATTTATATATATATATATATATATATATATATATATACATATATGTATATATATATATATATATGTAATATATATATATATATATATATATATATATATATATATATATATGTATGTATTTCAGTAACAATAAAAAAATATTAAACTAACAAGCATAAAGTTATATAATGTTATAAAATAAATTAAATGAAATACATTAATACTGTTTATACACTTACACTTCTATGTGTCAATAAATACATACGACTAATAATAAGCTTGTCTTAAAATTACAGTATACAAAACAATGTAATCAGTTACCGGAAAGAAAATTTGGGCATATTGATAGAGTGTACAACATACATGATTTTTTTGATATAAAATCAGGATAAATCATAGGTTTTAATTATAATAATGTATTAAAATATGTTGTGCGAGTAGTTAAATATTGTAAAAAAAAACAGCTGCATGGATAATAATCACTGTAAAAAATATTTACACAAAATTATATTACTTTAAACGATTTACTTCAATAAAAACAAATTAATCAACTATTATAAAGAATACATATTAAAGAAAATTGACGTATTTATTTACCATGAAATTGTTTCTGTTTCTAAAAATCATTTCAAAAATTGTATACAGCTTATAAAATAAAACAAATCAAAATCAACATAAACTTAATTAAATTTCATACCCCTAACATTACGTTTATATTTGTATATATATTTGTATATATATATGTATGTCGAATGTACTTCATATATACAGTAATTATACTTCATACAAGTCCATAACCTCAAAACAATAGAATACAAACATTTGAATTAATTTTGTCATAAAACTTTTGGCAACGATCCAAAACCTATCCCAATGAAACTGTAACAAACGTATGAGGATACTAAAAGCAATACAAAATGAACTGTATAATTTGTCTGCTAACGACAAACACAACTGCCTTGGGTTACATAATGACAGCTTTTCAGATTTGTGTATCTCTTTGAGATATGAAGACTTTATACTGTGAAAGACAAGTAATATATATTCATAAAAGCGCAAGTTCTGTTCTTTATATATTTTGACATTTTTTTCTTATATATGTTTGTATATAATGTGCATGTATACATACATATAAACATAGAAGCAATAGAATTGTATATATGTTACATTTTTTAGTGATGTTCGTCAAATATTATAAAAAAATTTAATGGCATATTTTTGTCTTAGTGGATTTTTTCTCTATCTTAATAAAAAAATACAACTAATAAGTAATAAAAATTTAATAGCTAGTCACAAATTTAAAAACAAATATATTATTTTGAAAAAAAATTGTTGATATCAAAAACAAAACATTAATAAAAAAAATAATTAAATGCAGCAAGAAAATAAAGACAATGTTTATAAATAGCAGTTATTGATAAATTCGTAGTTGAATTTTTACTGCTCAACTAGCAATTGGATCTGACATTAGGTATATGGAAGACAACCAACTATATTAAAAACAACTTGAATCATTTTAATTCTAATTCTTAGATACTATAAATGCATTGTTTATTAGGAACAATCCGGGGCTCATAAAAAAAGCCTATACTATTAGGTTGATAGGAAAGTAATTGCGGTTTATGGCCTTCAAATTCATGTACATTATTCTCTTTTGATTTATTAGCTGTTTTAAATATCCAGAACTATTGGATAACTAACGTTTAACTTTTGTGCAAGCTCTTGAATAGTTGTACGTAGTTCTGATTCAAATAATGCCTTCAGTTAGTCATTATGAACTGAAGATGGACGCCCGCGACTTTATTTATATTCAAGCCACACGTCCTCAGTATAACATTTTTGGAACCACCATTGTACAGTGCGTTCCTTAACAATATCCACACCAAAAGCATTGGTTGTTTACAAACCTTCTCTGCTGCTATACCACATGTTTTAAACTCACACAAAAAATGCTGTTATTTGCTTCTTTTCCATTTTTAATTCAATAGCCCAACTTGAAACAAAATAATTAATAAAACCAAAGTCAATGCTACCAAAATACAGAACGAAAAATTTACTTCAATATTATACTAACAAGAATACGATAAAATGACACTTCTATTAAAAAAATAGGTTAGAATTCAGAAAACAAAAACCCCAATTATTTTCCTACCAAACTAAAGCAAACGAAATATTTATACCTCAAACCAATTAAGAAAAATTTTTTTGTTAAATTCCTTTTAAGTTTATAGTAAATATTTAGAGTAATAATATATTAATTTGCATTATAAATTCTTTAGTTCTCTAGTAACAGTTACAGTGATAAATAAAATATTGAAAAATATACAGTTTACTTTTATAAAAAAAATATTATTAATCATTAAATGAAATTGCAATCCATTCAATTATATTAAGAAGTTATAGCAGTATTAGCTGCCTAGTTTTCTTCTATATGAAATGTTGTAAGTGAAATATTGTTTTTAGTAGAAAATTGAAATATAGAGAGCAACATTTAACAGATATGTACCTAAATATAAAGGAGGGAATTCTATAATTAATTGATTAAGATTACAATTATATAACAGGTGAAATTAAAAGAATATGAAAAGATTACGGGAGAGAAAAAGTTTCAAAAATTTAAGCAGAAAGAAGACAACTAACTATTAAAAAAATATGAAATTTTGATATAAATACGAAATAATCACGTATTACAGCAAAAGAATTAAAAAAAAACTAATTTGATAACTCAGTTTAAGAAAATCAAGCAGCGCATTTCTAGTCAAAGCTTATTGAGAAATATTGCTCGAAAATGTATTCTAATTTCATTAAAAATGCAAAAAAGCTTTTATGAATTGTTAAAAAATATAAAAATCTTATAATAGTTAATAATATAATCTTATAATAATATTGGTATATGGATATTTAGAGTTATAAATGGACAAAATATGTGTATGGAAAAAAATTGAAAATGGTTTAATAAAAGAATGATCACCACATAGGTGAGGCATGGTGAACTGTAATTACGATTTATGGGATGTTTTAACACAATAAAGATATGAAAAACTTCAATAAACGATAGATTGACTGAAGCTTACATAACTTTATGTTCTTCTAGAATAAAAAATGAACATTAAAAGGAGCCTTCCGTTTCATTCTAATGAAAATTAATTTGGAATTTCTTTTATATATTCTATATCTGTATATATATATATATATATATATATATATATATATATATATATGAAAAGTATATAAATATAATATATAAAGATAAATATATAATACTTACTTTTATTATTCAGTGCTGGATAAGGGTTTCTTTAATTCTGCCACTTCCATCATGTTTTACGTTTCTTTTCTACTCATTTATAGCTTCAATCTAAATAATTATTATTTTATTGATAGTGAAATGAGCTCCATCCCATTTTTATTCTTCTGTTTACTTCTTCAATGAATAATTCGTCTTTGTTGATAATCTAGCCTAGATAAACTTACTTTGTAATTTCTTCTATTTATGTGCTTATATATATATATATATATATATATATATGTGTGTGTGTATATATATATAGTCTTACTCAATACATTTATTTAATTTCAGACTTTATAGTAATTTTTCTTTCATTTCTTTAGTCCAAAATCTGCACAAATCATTATTTTTACAACTCCAGTAGTAATTCGTTTTCGTATATTATTTATACATCTTTATACTAATATACACTTCATATATAATAAAATATTTAATTTCTTATAATTTTTTACAATAATACAATTTTGGATGAAAAAACTTAGAATATAATATAGAGGTTTCAAAACTAATAATTTTAACAACACATTGAAATTCTAATAAAACCACTTATGTGTTTTTTAAGACATAAATATCAGTAAATAAAAATTGTAATTATTTTCTAAAATTTATTCATTTATTTTCGATCTCGCTTCCGTATAATTTTCATCACAACTCACTGTCATCAGATACAAAACATAGAAATTAACAGTGACATGGCTTTTCAAATTTCTCAAGGGTAGAATGAACTGTGATGTGTCTTAAACAGCCAATTGTGTGCTGATAGACATTCAGGAAAATCATTTTAAAGTGTCTGGGTGTCTTGTTTAACAAAGGGGAAACGAATTCACTTGATTTACAAACGGTGTTTAAACACAATAGAAGAAAACGGTGAAATGAACCATGCCCTCAAAATGTAAGATATTGTGCTTGAATTAATTCTTTTAAGATTTAACAAGTTTTTTTATGTAGTTTAAATATATTTTTATCATATAATTATTATTTAATATAATCCCTTTAATAATTAAATGAAAGAAATAATAATTTTTTGTAATTTATAATTTTCTTTATTTTTGAGGCAGACAGACAATTTTATAAATAATATAATATTACTTTGTAATATTAATAATTTCGTTTTCTTACAAAATTTTTATAAATTAATTTCTAAAATGAATTTGCTACATTACCAAAAATATGTAATTAATATTTAATGTGTATTCTACTACTAATAATTATGATAAAATAAAAATTTATTGAAAAACTTCTGTTTTATCTCAGTTCAAAAATTCATTCAATGTATATATGTGTATATATATATATATATATGTGTGTGTATATATATATATATATAATATATATATATATATATATATATATATATGTGTGTGTATATAATATATATATATATATATATATATATATATATATATATATATTGTTCAATTTGATTACAGTAAATATTTTCTCTAAATCAGCATAAGTAAAAAGATTAGAAAACTTTTTAATTCTTTTGCTTTGAAGGTATTAAAAATATTATGATACCCTACAAGTACAAAACTTAAATTCATATTAAGGGGACCCGGTGGTCTAGCGGCCTAAAATTTAAGCTATTTTAAAAAATTTTTTTTCTATATGAGGGTAATGAATAATGCTTTCAAATTTTTTTACACTTATTTTATTACTAATAAACTACACAAAAATGAAAACAGACAAAAAAAATTTTTTTTAAAAATTAGAAAAATGATGCTGAAGTCTCCCTCTCTAAAAAATGGAATTGCGTGGTGAATGATGATTTATCTCTCCCTCTGATCTGAAATAAAACAATTGATGAATTTTTAATTAGTATAAGTATAGCTATTGCAGGAAGTAGAATAAAAAAAAAAAATTGACAAAATGGCGCGTTCTCAAAAGTACAAGTTTGAAAACGGCCAGTATTTTTGAATGTTTTGTTAATAAAAAAAATATAAATATTTTACGGAAACTATTAGTTTTACTTCCAGCGAGAGCTAGAACTATTCAGAATAACATATTAAAATTTCAGACAAATCGGTCAAGTAGTTTTTTTTTCTGGCCCCCGCAAGACGAAAAAAAGTAGTTTCGAGATAAACGCGTTTAAAGTTTGCCGGCTCCACTTATTCTTCTACCTACCTGACCTTCTAATGGGCTGTAGATCCTGAAATACTCTGAATTTCGTCATCAAATTTTAACAGTATATTTTTAAGATACTATACTTTCGAAAAAAAAAATCGATTTTTCGAAAATTCTAGACCACCGGGTCCCCTTAAAAGTTATACATATAAAATTCACTATGTGATGATCAAATCTATAGTTACAATATTGTTCTTGTACTGAAGCTAATTTTACTGAAACAAATGAATTTGTTTTCTCTATAAAGTACATAATTGTTTTATGATAAAAAATATTTAATATTTTATTATTGATTCTTACTTTTGTGTTCTAATGCTCAGAGTAAAATGAGATTAGCATTAAAATGAGCTAAAGAAAGAATCCAAAATGAGCAAGAATCAATTATTTAACACTTTTGGACAGAACTTTTTTTATAGTTTATGATAAATAGGAATTTAGTTTTTGAAAGATCAGTAGTTACTCACATAAATATTTTTATACATTTCTGCTTGATCAATTTGGACTTTTCAAACAAATGGTCATGTGAATATCTACCGATAAACAGTTTTAAAAGTTTTAAATCATAATAATTAGCTTTAATAACACATAAATGAATTTTTCACTCTCCACAAAGATTTTTCTAGTTTTAAAAAAATAAATTCAAAAACCAATTATTGAACAAAATTATTTTTCATTTCGTAACTATTCTTTTTGACTTGTAATATCATAAATAATGTTGCTTATGCGGTTTTTCATGACATGTTTATCATCATTAAAGAGATAAAGCAAAAAAATCGCGAAGATTATTGACTCTTCGATTGTATGGCATATATGTGCTCAATATCGTAATATATATATATATATATATATATATATATATATATATATACACATATATGTTTATATATATATACATATAACTGCCTTGAAATTAGATGATGGGAGCAGAATTTTCAACAAAAAGGAAATCATTAAAAAAGTAGAAGAATTCTACACAGACCTATACAAAAATATATGTAACAAAGAAAACGAGAATAGAAAACATACAAACCAAGGTGTCCCACCCGTGCTACCGGAAGAGGTTACATATGCAATAAAGAATATGAAAAATGGAAGAGCAGCCGGAAATGATGGGTTAATAGCAGAAATTTTCAAGTTAGTAGGAGAAAAAACAGAAAAAGTTCTCGCCGATATATTCACTGCTTGTATACAAAAAAGAACTATCCCGGATAAATGGAATGAAGCCAGCGTAATTCTTCTACACAAGAAAGGAGATAAAGAAGATTTGAAGAATTATCGGCCGATTAGTTTACTACCTACGATATATAAGATCTTTACTAAAATAATTTCGAAACGTCTACAAGTGCAACTAGACTTCGCCCAACCAAGGGAACAAGCAGGATTTAGAACCGGATTTAGTACAATGGATCATATTCAAGTAGTGAGAGAAGTAATAAGCCGATCAAATGAATATCAAATACCAGTGTGTCTTGGATTTATAGACTACGAGAAGGCTTTTGACTCCATCACCACCTTGTCGGTAATATCTGCACTGAAGAACCAGGGCATAGAGGGCACATATATCGAGCTGCTAGATAACATCTATAAAAAAGCAACGATGTCAGTGAAGCTACATGAAGAAACAAGAAAGATAAAAATCGAGAAAGGTGTAAGACAGGGAGATGCAATTTCTCCGAAATTGTTTGCTGCGGCCTTAGAAGAAGTATTCAAATCGCTCGACTGGGAGGACAAAGGAATCGAGATAAAGGGCGAAAGATTAAGCCATCTCCGGTTTGCCGATGATATAGTTATTTTCGCAAATACTCCGGAAGAGTTGCAAAAGAGAATAGAAGAACTAAACGATGCCAGTCAAAAAATCGGCCTCAACATGAATCATACAAAGACAAAAGTACTGTTCAATGCGTTTGTATGTCCGAAGAAAATTGAAATAAAAGGAACGGAAATAGAAGAAGTCACGAAATATGTTTATCTAGGCCAGCTTATCAACAGAGATGGATCATTCACGGAAGAAGTAAATAGGAGAATAAAAATGGGATGGAGCTCTTTTGGACGAAACGCCTCAATATTTAAATCAACAATCCCACTCTGTTTAAAGAAAAAAGTATTCGATCAGTGTATACTACCGGTCCTTACCTACGGCAGCGAAACATGGGTGCTTAACGCCAAAATAGTTCAAAGACTCCAAACAACACAACGAAGTATGGAACGATGCATGTTGGGAATAACAAGAAGAGATAGAAAGAGAATAGAATGGATACGAAAACAAACAGGAGTCACAGATATAATAAGAAGAGTAAAGAGTCTGAAATGGAAATGGGCGGGACATGTCGCAAGAAGAGAAGACAACCGATGGACAAGAGAAATTATTGACTGGGAACCAAGGAATATGAAAAGACCGAGAAAGAGACCAATGAACAGATGGGATAAGGATATTAAAAACTTTATTGGAAAACTGTGGAAAAGAGAGGCACTGAATCGAACAAAATGGAAAATCATGGAAGAGGCCTTTATCCAGCAGTGGATTGACAGGGGCTGAAGATGATGATGATGATATATATATATATATATATATATGTATATACACATATATGTTTATATATATATATATATATGTATGTGTGTATGTCTATATAATCATTCTCACAGATATATTCCATCGTTGAATACTAGTAAGAGTCTTCCTCTCGCAGATATATTGTAACGTAGTTGTTTTTTAAAGTGTCACGTTTCATTGTACTTCTTTGGTTGATATTTGTAAATGTCTAATCAATTAATTTACACCTACATTTATCTTATTTTTGATCAAATCTCCTATATATGTATGTATGCATATATATATATATATACATATATATATATACATATATATATACATATATATATATATATACTTATATATAAATGTATATGTATACATATATATATATACATATATATATATATATATATATATATATATACTTATACATAAATGTATATGTATACATACATCAACAATTTATTAGCAGTGTATTTTCTTTATTTTAATATAAATAGATTGATTGAAATAAATTAATAGTTTCTAAACTAGTTTCAATTACGGCTGAAAAGAAGAATTCTTTAATCTTAATTGAAACATAAATTATCATAATGAGTATTTTAATAATTGTTAAACAATGATAAATTCATTGTCATTTTTTTCCCTTTTTTTAGTTTATGCTATGATGTTATAATGGAAGACACACTTAAATGCAAGTCGCATGTCTACGTAACTTTTAATTCAGCTGTATTTTAAGATTACAGCACTATTAAAAGTATAATAAAAATGAATAATTGAAACGCAACTGTAATTACAGAAAAAGATTAAAAAGTAAATAACTTGAAACTAGGTCAAAAAATAATTTCTTTAACTTGCTACAAGGTCGAGTTAATTCCATTTTCTAAAATCAACCACGCGTTAACGTAACACTACGTCAACTTGCATTCTTGGTTCTTCTAGCCCACAAGCTTACGAGATGTGAAAGCGCCGCATGACACAAACAGACTTCGATGGCTATTCCGTAGAAAGAGACACGATACATTTCCGAAAGAAGACACGAACTACTATCCGTTCGTTTCACTTTTCCGGAATAGCAACGCCAAAGTTACTATCGTGTCCGGCTTAACATTTTGTTAATGCAGCAACTTTTTTTTTGCCTGTTTAGTCTTTTCTGTTCTGTGTTGTTGATGAGTAACTTTTACCTCCACAATACAACGGTTGGTTTTTTGTTTCAAAGACAATGAGGGTTTTCGTCATCATTGTTTACTTATTGTGTTGTTTCATTATATACTAAATTCAGGATAATATATTTAATTGTATACCTCTTTTATATCTACAAATACACACACACACATATAATACATACATATATGTATATATATATATATATATATATATATATTCAGTAAATTACATTTCGAAAAAAATATTTCATTCAATTATGTTCCTGATAATTTCTATTATTGTTTTCTTTTATTATTATATTTTTAATTTATTTTTATACCAAAATGTATAAACATTATACAAAATTTATATTCACACGATAGTTTTAACATAAATTAATGAAGTATATGTAAATAAAAATATAAGAAAAATATTTACGCATTAGTTAAATAAGAAAGGAAATTTATTTATATATATATATACACATACATAAATGAAAATCAATTATCACGTATAGATACAAATAATATTGAATACATATACATATATATACATATATATATATATATATATATATATATATATATATATATATATATAGGTAAAAATTATTTATTGGAAACGTAGTATTAATTTAGTGTTAGCACATGTAATGAGATTAAATTATAGAAGTAATAATAGAAGTATTTATTAGGTGTACAAATTAATTCGGTGCATTCTTTACAGAAAATAAATGTTTACGGAAAATGGATTACATTCAAATAATCAAAATAGTTTCTATTATTTTATATAACTGCTCTATCTGTCGGATAACTGACTGAATTCCTTCTCGAAAAGATGGCGACTTTAAGTCGATGAATTTCTAATGCATTTTCTGATCTCTTCCACTGTTTCAGCATTTTTTTCATGCTTTGTGTTACAACAGCTTTCCACAAAGCTGGAACAAATCTTTCCCGTGCCTTCGGGACGATTTTATTTAACTTCTTAAACAATTCCTATATGCTGTTTATTGGACACCATTGTGTGGACGATTGTTTTGTGAAATAATGTGAAGTAATGTCAACCGTTTTGACAAGATATGTAGTCTATTTAACTGTTTAAATTGTTACTTCAAAGTTATATATATTCTGTGTTAAATTGTGAACCATAGAAAGGAACCCTGCATATCAGTTTTGAATGTGTACGAAAGTGATAATGAAAGCCAAATAGGCTATTCGAGTGACGGCACATTTCTCTCAACATAT
>CM068322.1:4339588-4347088 GCA_034766995.1 Acanthacorydalis orientalis
GTTTTGTATAACATATAACACAATCTATGAAATACATTACAAAGTTTTATTTTTATTTGAATTGAAATAGTGCTTACTTAGCAATAGTTAACATATCTGTAACGAAACGAGTTTTTACATGTCACTCGCTTTAATTTATAAAAAAAATTATAATCATTCATACTACATATTTACTAAAATAAAAAATGTTTTCTTTTTTAAAAAAAGTGAATGTGATTGTTACGTGACAAGCTAAAATAAACCTTGGAAAATGTTATGATATATAATTAAAAATACTGTATCAATACCATTTTCATATGCATATAATTTAAATATGTGAAAAGAAAATCAACAAATAGTTTATATTTCTTACCATTTTTGATACTACTAGTAATAATTTATAATTAAAACTCACTTATATTTCTTTATTAAAATCTTTTCTTAAGACATTAGCTGTCAATATGGAATAGCATTTCTTTAACTGTAAGAATAAAATTATCTTATTTTACCTATTTTAATAGGAGCCATAGAATACAAATTTTAATTATAATCGGAAATATATAAACAACATGATAAATATACTGTTCAAATAGACATCAATATAAAGTATTTCTAAAAAATTAATGAAATTGTTTTATTAGTAATGTAACTCATCTTCGTAGAAATTATTAACAAACCTATTAATTTGTTAATTTTCTTGTATCTTAGTGCCTTGAGGATGATGGTATAGTCATTTAAATACAAACAATCGACTATAAAAGATTATCAATAATCAGTTATTGAGTTTTTTTAATCAAAAAAATGTTTTTATAGTTAGTAGTATTTTATAGTTATAAGTAGGAATGGAAAATTCAATCATGAACTTCTAAAAATTAGATAAAGCATACAGGAGAATAATATTTTTTATCTTTTTGTATTTAGTTTCCCTTTTTATTGGATCCTTTATTTTTTTGTTTTGAGAGCAAATATACCTGATTATATCAATAGCATACTTTTAAAAACAGAATATTTCTCTTTCATTCTGTCTTGTAGAAATCAATTGGTATATTTATTCTTACAAAAGTGGGAGAATTTGTTATTAGAAGCCAGGTACTATACAATTTTATATAAGAGCTTATAAGCTAGTTGAATAATATGTGTTAAATTTGTTAATCACTTTAATTGTACTATTTACTTGAAAAATATGATTTTTGAACAAAAAATTTTTCTTAAAATTAAATCATTTCATTGAAAAATACTTTAATTATTTTTATATTAACATACATTACCTGTATTTTGAAGTATTATTATATTGTAACTATTACAAACAATAGTTAAAGTCAAATAACAATAATAAAGTAATTATCCGACATGAATAAAGCATAGCATTATTATTATAGTTCATTTAAACATCAGGAATTGTGTGAAAAGTTTTCACAAAAACTAATTAACAGTTTTCTAAATGCATGACTATGAATGTTATATTTTCTTATATGCTGTCTGTTTACAAATATCTCAATAAGTTAAATTACACACATTTATTTATTTATCTTATAGAATATGGTAAAAATAAGTAATTGTCATTGAACAAAATACTTCTGGAAATATTGTTTCTTCTTTCTGAAAGACGTGTAGTTATTTTATTAAATCACATATCATGTTTCGAAATAGACATAGAAAATATACAAGAAAAATGTATATAATTTTTTCATTCTTAATAAATTTTATATATTTTTTATCTTTGGCTATAAATCTTCAAGAAAAAAAAATTACATCATTTCTTTTTAAACTAAAACTATGTTTTTATAGATTTTCATTACTGTTTATTATTCTAGATACCATAAAATTATCATATCAAAACCTTTAAATTCGGTGATTATCCATTTTGATCATTTATGTACACTCTCGCTGAGATTAGGCACAAAAACTCCTTCCTGCATATGTATGGATTTTGAATAATTCTAACAATTACTGTTAAAACAACGATCTTCAACGAGAGAAAGATTTCGAATATATTTTTAACCACTTAAATAAATTTGTAAACAGGTACACACACAGGTAAACAAGTATATATATATATATATATATATATATATATATATATATATATATATATATATGTGTGTGTGTGTATATATATGTCTATATATATATGTGTATATATATGTCTATACATATGTGTATATATATATATATATATATGTGTGTGTGTATATATATGTATATATATGTATATATATATATATATGTGTGTGTGTGTGTGTATTAACTTTATATAATGTTTAACTAGTTAAATACCTTTTATAAATAATAACAAATAAACGCCCTTTCAAAATATAAGCAGTTGTTTGATATGGAATTAATTTATTAATATACCAGGGGGCTTTCCCATTCTGGCTACGTTTGTTGACAACGAGGTACACCGCCCGTCCACGTTTCGCTCGCACACCCGACTCCCTTTGCTCATATTGCACATATTCGCTCAATATCCTAATTTATTTATATATATATATATATATATATATATATATATATGTGTGTGTGTGTATGCATGTATGTTATAAATGTCTATAGTCGTTCTCAAAGATATATTGATATATTCAAATGTAATTGTTACATATACAATATATATAAATATATATATATGTGTGTGTGTAAGTATGACTATATACTCACTGTCGCAGTTATATTGCAACGAAATTGTTTTGTAAAGTCACACATTTCACCACTCGAGTTTCCCGGTTTTTTGAAAATTTTTCCCGGAACGCAAGTAGAGACATTAATAAAAATCACCAAAACACGACACACAATCCACACGTACAAAGCGGTTAAATACCAAACCTGGTAAGGGCACCGCACCAAAATCATAAATCATAAGGCCAAACCCGGCCCTGTACAAATTTAAGACCAATAAAATTCATTTTTATTTTATTTATTTTACCACTCGAGTTACATATGTAATGCGTTCCGTAAACCTGTATATAACTTGAGTTTTATGTAAGTCGAATTTATAAATTACTTAAGTGTATCTTTTAAGAAACTGCAATGTTTAAATCATAATATATGTATATTATCTGGAATACTGTGCAGAACAGGAGCAACAAATTCTACTGAAACATTTGAGTATATTTATCTTTTCTTCCAATTAGTTTACAGTGATATTAATATTGCATACTTATATATTAATGCAACAAAAACAAAATGATACATTCAAAATAATAATAATTCACTAATATTAAAATGGCACCAAAAAAAAGTGACTGCAATATTTTTGAGTGTGCAAAACTAGAGCAACAAATATAGTAAAAGCCCATATTTTAAATAACCTCATCATATCTGCGTGGAATTGATGAAATTAAATTTAAAATGGTGATTTCGGATATATTTTTCCATTCATTGTTTAATGCTCGGAACTATTCCCGATTTTTTTCGAAGCGTTCATACGCACCTTGCCGTTTGAGAATACCAAAGAGATTTTCAATGGGATTCAAATCTGGTGATTATGCCGACCAATCAAGAACTTGGACCCCATTGTCTTTTAACTAATTCTTTACCAACCTCGATGTGTGTTTCGAGTCATTCTTCTGTTAAAATTTCCATTAAAGTGGCATATTATACTCAGCATGAGGAATCATTTATGTTTCTAAAATGTTTTACGTTTATGTTTAACGTTATATGTTTCTAAATTGTTTACGAAATGATCTATTATCCCCTCAGTTTTGTAAAAAGAACCATCATAGGTAAAAAAACATGTCTCAACTCACGCTGTCGTCACCATGCTTTGTTGTGACTGATTTGAGAAGTTGCAGGCCAACGAAAAACCACTACTGAAAAAAACCTTTACAAAAGGTTTGTTTTTTAAATAAACCACATATTTCTTGAAATCTCATTTCAAAACATAAATTATGAATGGAACTATTTATTTCAATTGAACAACTTGTCAATTAAACAATTTGTAATTTTCGAGATTTATTACGTAACTCGTGATGTTACTGTAGTTGTTATTTTTTCCCACATATTCCACGAATCAGGCTCCACATTCATACATAGACACACATAAGAGCAAGTGTAAGGTTGGTTTCGGGGAAACTCCATCTCCGAGAAAAATCCAGAGAAAAAAGAACACCCACACGATAACAAGATTCACTTTCTTCAAAATTCATAGAAAAAAATTGTAGTTGCTATATACCAATATCATAATTTTTCGAGAAAATTTCGAGGGACCAGGTTTTATCGTTAAAAAGAATTAAATACAAAATATCCACAATTTTTTTATTCTCTTAGTGAAATTTTACCGAAGTTTTTTTTAAATAAATAGAAGCATTCTTTTCATGCATATTTTTGTTCTGAAATAATAATAAATTTTAAAGTGATTCCAAAGTATGAAAACCAAAATTTAAATTAATAACGTGATATTTTTTTAGAAAAAATAAAACAAATTTGTCAATCAAATATATGTTCTTAATGTAAATAAAAAGTTCATTTATATAATATATTTTTCTAAATAACCAAATATAGCTTTGGAACAGTGACTAAATTCACTTTCCCAAATTCATTTTTCATATACCTACATACATTCAATCTCAAAAAAATTTATATTACAGAATGTTCAATAATTGATTATTAATCATTTTGACTTGTTGCTTATTATGAGTTTTATCATAGATGTCATCATCTTCAAAACACTAAATTTTGGAAAATGTTATTTAAACATACTTTTAAACTATATCACTCAGAAAATAATATCATCAGCATCTAAATGCGAATAACAAAAATAAAAAATGATCAGTAATCAATTAGTTAACATTTTTGGTATAAAACATATAGTCCACAGTACGTAACCCCTTATTTTTATTGTTTACCATGTATTTGAAACTTCGTGAGTGGCTTCATTTTGACGAATCTACCACACTTTTCCTAATCGAAAATTCTCAGTAACGCTGCGTTTTCAAACGCGTTTTTTGCCGGACTAGCAATACGGCGCAATATTCTTATTGGACACGGCAATATTCGGTGATAAAATATATTCATTTATCACGTGTGATTTTTGGCCGACGTGTGGTAATCTCCATATCAGTTATCGTAAAAATGACATTTATTTGTTAAACAATCTTGCAAAAATTAAACCTATGGTAATCACAAAACACAACCACGTTATTTCAACATATTGCAGGCGGTAGACTTATCGGTCGGATTGTTTGTGTAAGTCAAGTTTTGTTTCATATTTTTTATCAAATTATTTTTTAATTTCACTGCAACAAAAGTATGTGGTCATTGCATTATGTAACATTATAAAATTGACATGTTTCGGAATCACGCATTTGAAAACGCAGCGTTACCGAGAATTTTCGCAGAGAAAAAGTGTGGTAGACTCGTCAAAATGAATCCACTCACGAAGTTTCAAATATATGGTAAACAATAAAAATGAGGGGTTACGTACTGTGGACTAATATTTTTTTTGTAACGTGAGTGAGGGTTTTTTTATTATTGGTAGCCTTTTAATATATGTTAAAAATTTCAACTTCTATAAATAAATTTGTTGTTAATAAAATAAAATATTTAAAATTTAGGAGTAAATTTACAAAATAATAAACTTTAAAAATTAACACTTTTTTACATTTAAATACGTTATTCTTTACAACATGAATATACGATAATACAAAAAACAAAAAAAAAGAAAATAAAAAGTTCTTATATAACAAGTTGGGCAAATCATACGACCGTGCGTTTTATACGTCAATGTCAATTTGTGCGTTACACATTTATCGAGTTTTTTGATTCTCTTAAAATACGTGTAGTATCAAGTAACTCTTATGTTTTCAAATTTTTTTACTAACTCTTGTATGGTTTTTCGTATTTTATATATAATTAATATCACTAACTCGTCATGACCACTTAGGTTATGTAGTTAATGTTTGTGACACATTGCTCATCAACGATATTTTGAGAATTTAATAAATGTTGTTTGTACAAATAAGTTTGTGTTAATTTATTAATGCAGTATAATTGTCTTAATTCAATTGTTATATTATCAATGATTTACTTGTATCATATTCTATGATGAAAGTAAATTTCAGAAGTACTATTTTTATTAAAATTTAAATAAAAACTTTTAATTCCATTATTTTTAAAATATATTTTTTATTGGGTACTTCAATAATTTTTAACTTTTTATTTTTTCTAGTCATCAAAGTATATTCTTGAAGAACTATTACAGTCATTGATACTTGCCCATATCGTCTTCTTAATCATTCTCATTCATTTGATAATAGTACACTGACGAAATGTTAATCAATGAATATCACTAACTTCCAATAAATGCAAATCCTACTCATGACGTTTTAAGCAAAAGTACAAGATAGCTACTTTTTGTTATCTATTGAAATATTGCTCTTGGTCATCCGTGATTTGCATAACCTTTTGCAATTTTTGAATTTGTTTTTAGAAAGATATTCATTACTGTATGTATATAACCGAATGACTTAATTTAAGCAAAATAAGGGAACATTGTGAAGTAAATTACATTTCGTTTGGAAAAAATAGAATTTATGAAAATACCAGTAAATAAGTATAGCATGAATAATTTTCAGCAAAAAAAAATTTGTTATTGCGTATAATTATATAAACCACTTTTATGTAAATATTTTAAGATTATAGGTTTATTAAAAAATCAAATTACTTTATTTTAAAATAATTTCTATTATAAATAAAAAAATACTCTTTCAGATTGAAGTAAGCTTATTTTTTGGTAGAAAGTTTTTAAAGTTTCAAATTGCATTAATATCTAATCTTTCTCTCTAATTTAATTTCTTTATATATATATATATATATATATATATATATATATATATATATATATATGTATATATATATATATATATATGTGTATATGTATATATATATGTATATATATATATATATATATAATTAAAGCAAATAATAGAGTAGACTAATAAAGATGAACTTTCTTTAATTTTTTTATAAATAACATGGGAGCATTTAAGAGAGTATATAAAAATAAACCGATACAATCACTTACTTTTATCGGAAAGCGTTATTCTAACAACACATAATTAAAGTTTAACCAAACGATTTTCAGTATCACGATACCTCGAATCCAAAACATCTTCTACCACGAACACACTAAACGTAAACGATGGAAAGCAATCAACTCTGAAAAACCTTCTTATCGTAGCATTCAAGACACCTCGGTCGAGAGATACACCTTTTCGTTTAACGCCTCGATCTACCGCGTACCGCCGTTGTACACCTCCGATACCAACACCCTGTTCCGTCGCCCGACGTTGTCTCCACGCTTACTGTAATACCGTGTTCGCCTTTGCCCCTTACACCACGGCAAAGATGCGCGATGGATCCGGGCTCGTCGCACCGCATGAGCTATCGTTTGGACTGATAGTTCCCATGGCATCCATTACAAACAGGCAAACGAAGAGCTATGTATATAACAACACGCTCACCCGTGGCACCGATCGCCGAATTCTTTTTCAATCGTACACAAATTTACAGAAGTACTACGAAAAT
>CM068322.1:4352088-4399588 GCA_034766995.1 Acanthacorydalis orientalis
TTACATAAAGAATCGCAGTGGTGTGCGAACTGAAAAAAATATATATCTAACATCACTGTCAACCCGAAACGAATAAAAACTCTATTAGTAAGTTGTAAAAAATATAGTATATCTTACACAGAACGCCATATAATTAAAATCAAGTATCCAAGAGCTGAGAGAAATCGCAGGCAATAACGGAAGCGAAAGTGTTTTTTACCATTGAACGAAATTGTCGAAGGTCGAATCAGACAGTCCATTACAGGGAATAACAAGCCTTTTGCTCGCAATGGGTGATTGGGGGTGAAGTATCGCAAGGTCTGACGTTAGATAGATATAGGTGATTGCGAATTGGGTTGGACCTGTGCGAGTACAACATAAATTATTATCCGTAGCCAGTCGTTTTGGTCGATGGTGGTAGTAGTGGTATTGGTAGTGAAGGTGGCGGTGATGGTGGTGGTTCAGTTAGTAGTAGGTTGAGATGAAGGTGAAGTTTTCTACTACGACTACATCGTACTACCATCAAACCAACTGCGGGATCTCTCTCAAGTCAAGTAAAAAAGCTAACGGTAATCCATTTTCCAATTCCGGGTTGGGTCCCCATCACTACTCCGTTTCACTCGATGTACGAGCTAGGAATCTTAACCGGAGTGATAGGATTCATGAAACAATTGTTTCACATACACATATACTAACATAACACACAGATATGTATATATATATATATATATATATATATATATATATATATATATATATATATATATATATATATATATATATATATATATATATATATATATGATTTTCTGTCTGTCTAATGACAATTGTAAGCTATAATGTACCTCAATAGATAAATTTGTCTCTATTTAAACGGTATAAAGGTAATATACGTCAATGACATTTTAACTTACAAAATCAATATCGGAATTTAATTTTCTACTTGAATCATATAAAGCTTCTTTGAACTTCTCTCCAATGTTTATTTATGAATTTTTGGTTTGATTAATGATATTTTCTCTATAGCAAAAAGTCCTTAGTGTTGTATATTTTCAATTTTATGTACATGTATATATATTTATATAGTGAGAAATAAAATTAAAAATATTATTTAATATTATTATTCAAATTGATGCATTTTTACGTATTAAAAAATGCCTAAACATCTTTATTGGAAGAAGTATGTGTGCTGCTTAAAATACTAATTTTCAACATATTTTATACATAAAAGTTTGTTTTAATACTTCAGTTAATCTGGAAGTTAGAAAAAATAATTATAGTATCAGTATAAGTAAAACTATTTATATATTGTTTTAATATTTTTTATATTAGCTATCAGCTTTTGTTACAATCCTTGAACTGTTTGAACCTCCTTGAACTGTTTGAATGTCTTTATCAAATTTGTGATAATCTTCGAAGAACTTTATGTTTGCTATTGTGGCTGACATTTTTTTATGGATCTGACATATTTTTTCGATACACATTTGTATATAAAAACCCATTAATATTCGTTGAGAAAAATTTGTGTCTTGAACTATGGTGATAATTTGAGCCTCTTTTTTTGTAACTGACTTTAAAACAATTAAAAATTACAAACGTAAATGAATGTTTCGTGTACTCAGATATATTATTTTTTTTTCAGTTTTTATTATAAAATTTAAGTTATAGTAGTGAAAGAATGTAAATCAAATTGATTTTAGTAATGTGTATTAATTTCAATATGCTTTTTTATTTCAATATAGATTATAAATTTACTCAAGTAATGTATGTATAATCATTATAATATTTAATAAGTTTAAAAAAAATGTTGCCCAACGTTTTATTCCCATCCACAAATATATTCGCCCACATGTATTACTTTGCGACATTATCAAATGAAATAAACATTTTTTCCCCTAGAATTTTAAAATAAACATATTTTTGGATATTTGTTTTCTTCGACGTTAAAAGCAATATAATGCACGTGGAGATGTGTTATCTGTTTTCTGTTAGTTCTGAAAACTAATATTATTCTGCTAAGAGTTTTGATAATTCTACCATTTATACGAGAGAAACTTTAGACTAAGAGGTTTTCTACAATTTATTTGACTACTGTTCAAACAGAACTAAATTATGATTCTTTTTCTAAACATGTTTCAATTTACCTATTTACTTGGCCCCAAATAAGTTAATTTTCCAAATAAGGTTATTAGACTAAAGTAAATTTCTCCAAAACATACTTTTTTCTTTTTAATACTATTTAGATAAGTTTAATACCCAAACCTATTTTTTTGTTTTAAAAATATTTCTAAACGAGATCAGATCTTTTTTATGATATCTCAACATATTTCTAAGAATATAGGAGATTAACTTCATATTTTGTAACATTACATTAAACAGAAACTAGTTATAATATTGAGCTGAAAACTTCATAAAATTTAATATTGCAACCAAAATATTATAAAATTTTGGTTTTTTTGGTAAACTTTGATATTTGAATTTCAAATTATATATTTTTCTTTAAAAAGTTGTGCTTGTTTTATTGTCCTTGGCATTTCAAACTTGTAAGTTGTATAAATGTACTATAAGCATACAATCTTAAAATTGATTTGCTAAAACATGTGATTCAGTGGCATTTCTTGTTATTCTAATTTTTTTGACAGATCAACTTAATAGGAAAAATTTTTCGATACTAATAATTATTTTAGAAGTTTCCATCCAATTCAGGAAATTATAGATTATTTAGTTGATGTGATAAATATAAAAGTATTAAAATGAAAGTCTCGAAAGAAAAGAATACGGGAGTAGTTATAATGAAATGAAAATGTAAGCTAGATATTCGTTTCAGAATATCTTGTTTTTGATATATATATATATATATATATATATATAATATATATATATATATATATATATATATATATGGGGTCATCTCGTAAGTAATGCGGTATTTTCATATAGCTGAATATGGATGATGCAATACTTTACAATTATTGTAATAAAGTATCAGACGTATATGATGCTCAATTGTATGTATCATTTTCTGTCTTATCATGAAAGATTAATAATGATCACATAAATTTACAAGAAAAATTGTAGTTACTATGGAAGTTTCAAAATAATATATAAGGATATTTTACTTTGAGCAATTCGTCAGACAACAACAATACACCTGCAATGAAGAAATTATGGAAAATTTATGATTCAGATGTTATTAGTTTTAGCAAAGAACAAATATGGTTTTAACAATTTCGAACCGGGAACTACGGTCTTGAGGATGAAGAAAGGTCAGGATGTCCACAAAAATTTGATGATGAGATCGTTCAAACTTTAATGGAACAAAATCCTTGTTAAACGGTAGAATAATTAGCCAAGAAGCTCAAATCAACGCATTCAAATATTCATCGGGACTTGAGAATGATTAAATAAATACCTTCGTTAAGGTTACTAAGTTGTATCAGTGTTAGGAAATAACACAACGTGTGGACATTTATATTTCACATCTCTATCGATTGCAAAACGATCCGTTTCTGAATAGAATTGTTACTGTTGACGAAGAATGCATTGTTTATAATAATATTAAATGTCTAAGACAATGGGTTTACAGCAATTTCACATCATTTTCAACTGTAAAATTAGTGTTTCATCCAAGAAAGATTATTTTCCGTTTGGTGGGGTATGGTAGGAACTATTCATTATGAGCTATTTTCAAAGAATCGAATCATTACAAAAAATTTGTATTGTAACCAACTGGTACGGTTTAAAGAATCCTTTGATGAAAAACGACCAGCATTAGCCATTAGAAAAGGTGTAATTTTTCTACAATGCCTAACCTCACACGATACGCAAAACCCTCCAAAAACTGAGATAATTTGAATGCAAATTATGACTCATCCATCATATTCCTCTGACCTAACGCCAAATCAGATTAGTGGAAAATAGTTTAATGAAATGATGTCTGAAAGAAGTTTAACTCTTTCTTTAATGCGAATTCCAGAAAGTTTTCTGCCGGGGTATTGAAAATTTAAAATTAATCTGGGAAGAAGTTGTAAATAATAACGGAAAATATATAATAATCAAATATAAATATATATATATATATATATATACACGTATATATGTAAGGAAAGAAATGTTTTTTTTTATATAAATTGTTCTTCTAGATAATATAATAAATGTATATTTACATACATTCTGAAGTAAAATTCTTATTATAGTTAAGTTTGAAAACATTATTCAACAATAAATATTTTCTTGTGAATTCATGAATTAATAAAACAATGTAACGAACTGTAAAAATATAATGCATTTTATATACATTGTTTAGTTTGAAAGAAATGTTAGCAGTTGTAATAATAATTTCTCGAAATATGAATTGCAGTGTACATATACTGTGTTTCAGAAGAAGAATAGCTAATTTAAAAATGTCGACTCACACTTCCTTTCTACGTATTTAAGACAGTAGAGAGATGAATTTGTTGTAGAACTAGGTCATGGTGTTCGTCTCCGAAGGCATCCATGCATAGAAATAACAGCTTCTCGCGTACCAACTCTTCCCGTTTATATCCACTTATAAATAAGAATATCTTTTCCATAACTGTTTCCGTGTACCTAAATCGCTCGTTTTCAGTACGCTGTTTTCCCTCTTATGTTGCCGTTGGATTTCATCTTAGATATTTTTTTATTTTTTTTTAATGCTTTTCATACATAAATAGAAGTATTTTATTGTAAACGTCATGTTTTGTATTTTTAAATTATTCTTAATTATTCAAGTATATAGTTTTTTTGCTAAATGATAAAAAGTTCACATATTATTACATAGTAGATGTTTTAAACATTTCACATTGAATTTTATTGTATGATACCGTTATTTTTTAAAAAAATAATTAAATAAATACTTTTTAAATTAATTTTTTCTCGATTTTAGAGTTACTTTTTATTTCTAGATAAATGGTTTTCCAATAGGGATGCAATTTTGAAGAGGTTATATTTCACAGATTTCACACTGAATTTTGTATTTTTTTTAACATTTGTTAAGTTTTGTCATTATCATCATATTTCTAAGAATATACGAAATTAAATTTATATTTTGTAATATTACATTAAGCAGAAATTAGTTATAATATTGAGCTAGATTAGTTATAATATTAGTTATATATATCGTTATTTAGTTATAACTTTGTATACAACAGAACGACTCATTGAAATAATATAATTGTATTATGAAAATGATCGTTTTAATAAAAAATACATTTCGTAAATTATGCAATATTCATTCTCGACATATTCGTCAATCTGAATCTACAATTCTTCGATTAGTGAGTAAATTTGAAGAGATTGGGTCAGTTCAAGATGAAGAGATACCAACACGTGTTATAAGTGCTTGTTCTGTAGAAACTATTTGCTTGGTTCATGAAATTGTATCCAAAATATCAGAAATGTCAATTTCATGACGTTTACAACAATTTGGCCTTTCATAGATAACCACATGGTGGATTTTATATAAGGATTTATAGCAGAATGCTTATAGGTTTCAATTAACACAAGAAGTGAAGCCTACAGACCATTTATCGCTTCGGAGATTTGTTACCTGAATACTGGATCAACACGGTTTTTCTGAAAAAAAGTCATTTTAGCGATGAGACTCATTTCGAACTCTCTGGCTACTTTATTTGAGGTTGAGTTAAAGTACGGTGTATTCTAATAATTTTAAATTAATTTCTGATTTAAAATATGAAACCCGAAAAGTAATTGGTGAGATAAAGCACCAATTGAGTCGGGATGCTATTGAAAAGTTTAGCAAAAGAATAGTTACTTGTATAAAATCACATGTTACTTACACGATATTATTTTTCATTGATAAGTTGCATACTCCCAACTATTATATACAATAAATAAACTTGAAATTTTAGTGGAGACTGTGTTTTATATCAAATTATATTTTATCGTCTTTATTAGGAAACCCTGCATAAGAAAAATATGCATATTAAATTTTTGTGATAAAACATTTAATATATATATATATATATATATATATATATATAGTTGTTTTAAAGTTTTGAGCCTGTATTCTTATGTATTATGAATATTTAATTCTGGATTGACTTGAAATTATGAATTATTTTTTATTTAAAAATACTAAACCTGATATACCGTGCATATAGTTATGTACGAAATAAACGGTTTGATTTTTTTTAAAGTTATTTTTCTTTTGATTAAACAATTAAGTAATAAGAACGGACATCATACGTTTGACTACACCATATATATGTATATATATATATATATATATATATAACATTTTATAGTCTAATCTATAAGGAAAGATACTGTTATATTTATGATATAAAATATAATAGCATAATATTTTTTTTAGTCTATGATGCAAACACAGCTTGTTTAATAGATGTATTATAAAATGAAATTATTTCATAATATCAAATAAATGTGCACAAAAATAAGTTTCATATCTTTAAATTTAATTCTATGTGTCATATGTAACTCGCATGGCTTTACAATGACAAAGTTAATGTATAGTATATTTAACAAATGATTTAAATTTTGTTTAAAGGAGTGTTATACATATAGAGAGAAATATATTAATGGTTATTTTTTGTACTTTATGAACGAGTAAAAAAATTATTCATGGAATAAAGAGAAATTAACTTGTAACATTAATTAAGCATTATCTAATGGTAAAAGTTCGAATTCAAATTGTTCATAATGAAAATCTCCAAAATAACTGTATTCAATTTTGTCCCAAATAATCTCAGAAAAAAGTTAAAAAGAAAAATTCCGTTCAAAAAGTAGAACAATTGCAATTAGAAATTAACGTCTAATAAAAAAAAACTAAGCGATATACCATTACTGAAGAAGAGAAAGAAATGAGTAACCTTTGTTGCTGATCATTGTCTATATTTCTGCTGCAATGTTAAAAAGGAAAATTATAGTTATAAATTAATATTCAATGGAATTAAAATTTAACAAATTATTGAATTAAAAAAACTTTTAAAAGCAACGTATAAATTATAAGTAAATTCTATATATATTCTATTATGTAAAAATTCGTACACATTTTTTAATTTAGATGATCTTAAGTGGTCCAGAACTATAGAATGACTACCGCCTAATTTTTGTGTAAGCTCTAAAATTGTTGTGCGTGGTTCTCATTCAATTAACGCTTTTAGTTGGTCGTTATGAACTAAAGAAGGACGGTCACGACCTTTTTGATCTTCAAGACACTCATCCTTAGGATGGATTTTTCAAAAAAATTGCTTTTATTTGCTTGTTTCTATCTTTAATTCAATAGCCCAATTCAAAACAAAACTAATAATAGTACCAATGTCTATGTTACTAAAATACAGACCAAAAAAGGGACTTTAAAATGATTACAAAGTGAAAACGATGAAATGACACTTTCATAGAAAAAAATAAGGTTAGAATTCAGAAAACAAAAACTGAAATTATTTTTCTACCAACCTAATAAATGAAAACACACAAAATATTAACATTTTTATCGAGTAAAGTAATTTTTGGAGGGAAAACTAGCAAGAACGACATTTAGTCTTTACCAACGTCATCATCATCTTTATCGTTGTATTAGTCACGTATCTGACAACAGCGGTGACAACACGTTGTCGTCGTCGACAGCTATAATGATGACGACTATATTTATGATGGCGTTGGATACGAAGTAAATTCAATATGACATCAACGGATGTGTCGACATAAATATCAAACATCATTCGTCTTCGATTTTTACACAGGTTCAATTTTAGTGAACGAGCATCATAACGTTGATTCTAAAATATTATCTTGAAATATGATTCACAAATTAAATCTGTAATAGTTAAGTTTAAGAATGTAGTTGGGTTTAAGCTAAATTAAACTGCACAAAACAATATATAAAGCAACATTCTACAATTTAAATAAATTGTGTAAGCAAAAAAGTCACAAATTATAAATAAAAAGTTATTTGATTCGAAATTTAATTTGACTTTTTCCTTCAGGAGAATACATTTTTTTTCGTAAAAAATAACATCTAATAAAAAGGGGTTTCTTAATTATGATAAGCGAAAATATTTCCAACATTTAGGTTAAAATTATATATATATATATATTGCCTTAAAGTTTAGAAACCAGAAACGTTAAAATAACACTTTGTTTTAATATTAATAATATCCACTTTTTTCATAATATTAATAAAATAAATAATGCGTAAATATTTCCAGATAAAAACATTATCCAATCATTTTTTATATATAACTACATAGTATTAAATGTTCATGTTTGGTCCAATATTGACATGTAACAAACTAGAAATAAAATAAAGTGCTGTTTTAATTTCATTCTCTGTTATCACTATTTAAAAAAAATTAACAGTTTTTAATACAAAAAAAAATATTAAATTGTGAAATAATCAACAAACTTTTCTTCGTTATTAAAATAAATTTAAATATTTCACTTTTTATAAATGTTTTAAAAACGAAAATGTATATTAGTGCTAAAATAGAGTAATTCATCAATTTTAATCCTTATTAAACTTATTTAATTAAACTAATTTTTATTACGAAACGTAAACTTAAATATTTATCCATATGTTGTGTTATTTACAAATTTAAAGATCTTATCGATCTTATTCATGTCAGATGTAACGCATTTCCATTTAACCGGCTATGTGAAAAAGCAGAATAATAGATCCTGGTGAGTTCACTTGAATCATATATAACGCGCTATATAGTCGAAAAATTATTGTATGTGCATTTTTGTCTTCTTCGAAAACGACAACGGAAATCCCATAAATGTTAACTCAACTCAATACACTAAAATGCAAAAATTAATTCATTTGGCCACAAAATACATGGTTTCAGAAAGATGGGAACAATTCATACTGCTATAATTTCATAGCTGCTGTAAGAGTGCTCTTTCCGAACAATATCATTTCTAAAAATTAAGATGTTGTTTGGCCAGCAAGATCCTCACGGCGTGTGATTAATTTCTTTGGAATTATCCAAAGACCAAGTGTGCTTTGATTTTTCACACCATATCCATGAATTTTAATTGAAAATCCAAGAAGAAATGCGACGATTCCACCATACATGTTAAGACATGTAATGAAAAATTTACGAATAAAATTACAGAAATGTGTGCAGCGAAATGTTAATTATCTATGAAGTTTTATTTTTAAAAAAATTATATGGCTCGAGATACGTAACAAGGATATGTAAATAAAATGATCTAAAAATAAAAATTTATGATTAATGCGTTTTGAAATTTTTCCGTTCTTCTGGTGTCTATTTATTCACACACACATATATATATATATATATATATATATATATATATATATATATATATATATATATATATATATATATATATATATATATTGGATACGAAAAGAGAAAGGAGTCATACATGTAATAAGAAGAGTAAAGAATCTGAAATGAAAATGAGTGAAATATGTTGTAAAAAAAGTACACAACTGATGGATGACAGAAGTTTATAACTGGGTACTAAAGAATATAAAAAGACCAAGAAAAAGATCAATGAACAGGTGGGATAAGGAATTAAAAATTTTATTAGAAATCGATTGAAAGGAGAGACATTCAATCATACAAAATGGAAAATTATGAAAGAAACATTTATACAGCAGTGGATTGACAGAGGCTGCTACTGCTGAGAATAAATAAATATATATATATATATATATATATATATATATATATATAAATGAAATAACAAGATCTGATACAAATATCCTATATTTACTGTTGCAAAGAAACTAACTTATTTCATTCAACTATAAATTAATGTTCTCGCTTCATTCAGTTTTTGTTATTATTGTTTCCGAAAGTTTCAGTAACGATACAAAATCCACTATTTTTGTGGTTGTATTATCAACTTATTATTTGACAACAGTTTCTCAAGCATAATTAAAGCGACACATTTATTAATAATAATTAAGAGTTATAATTTCACTACTTTATAAAGTTGTAATTTGTATTAATATATATCTACATATATATATATATATATATATACATACATATATATATATATACATACATATATATATATATATATATATATATATACATACATTTATATATATATATATATATATATATATACATACGTATATATACATACATATATATATGTATATATATATATATATACATAAATATACATATGTATATACATACATATATATATATATATATATATATAAATATATACATAAATGTATATATATATATATATATAAATATATACATATGCATATATATATATATATATATATATATATATGTATATATTTATATTTATGTTTTAAATCCACATGTAGTTTTCTATTTTAAACGTATATTTATAATAAATAAATGTTTTTATGGCTCACTTAATTAAAATATCACAAATATTTGATAATATTAATTAATACATCACTATCAGTTTTCACATATATTATTAAATTTATTACTCCACTCTATTACATGAAAAATAGCCGGAAGTATTGTTACAAACGGAAGGTTAATATTTATAAGACAGCACGTGTCGGCAAAAATTTAACAACCCTTAACAGTTTTGTTCGATGAATAGGAATGGTTACTCGTTCTACTCCCTTGTAACACATGTAACAATCGTGTTTGCCATATGCTCAAAAACAAACAGCCCTCGAATGAATTTAATAAACTGGGGTGAATTATTATGAGAAATATTTTAAACCGCATGCTATTAAAAATACAAACTATATTTATTAATTGGCATATATATATATATATATATATATATATATATATATATATATATAGTGTCTATTATATCTTCCAAATTGTCTACATAATTTAAAATGGAAACTGAATATAAAAGTACATGTTTTAATCAGAAATATCAAATATTGTATTGAAACTTCAAGTAAACACTTAAATCTATTATTTATAGCACGATTTCTGTATATGACCTTTTTGTAAATAAAAGACTATAATTGTAATATTTGCAGACATGTGTTCAATGGTAATTTGAATATATGACAGTATTTAAAACAACTTTCTCTTACTTTAATAGTTTCTACATGTTGTATTATATATATATATATATATATATATATATATATCAAACAAAACAATATTGAAAATTGAAATCAATATGTTTTCTAGATAGACAAAATCGAAAAAGGTTTAAACATCATATGTAACTAAATGGTTATTGAATTTTTTTAAAATAGTAAAGTAAAATAAAAAGAAATATTGTGAGTACAATACTTCATGTGAAGTATAAATAAAACAACCATATAGTATATTCAATTTATATAACTATTGAAGTATAGTGGCACCAAAATATCTCAGATGTTAAAGGTTATTAAAAAGTATACTATTAAAAACTTTATTATATATTCTAAAAGTACATGAAATACAGTTTAATTTCTATTGATTTTGATAATGATATCGTCCAGATGGTGGCCTTCATTCGCGATACACATTTGTAGTCGATTTCTGAACTTTCATATCACACGGTGGATCATTTTCGACTTTATCGATACAATTTTTTTGGCATATAGCCTTCAGTCAATTAATAGTTGTTGGTCGATATTTATGAGCCTCAGATTTGAGAACACACCAAATAAAAAAGTCACAACTGGCGAAATCGGGTAAACGAACAGGCCAGCCAATGTCATCGCGTAACGAGAACAAGTGCCCTTGAAACAGTTCTCTCAAAAATTCCATCTTATTTAACTTGTTCTTCACGAAAAACCCTGTGAATCCTAATATCAGATCATAGTTTTTAAATGTTTTACTCTCCTCAAGAGTCATCTATTCTTATTACATTTATACATATCGTCAAATTAAAATGAGGTATTTTTACAGTCCAGTTCTTTTATATGTGTTTTCTACCTCTCATTGAGAGAAATATTCTTTTAATGTAATATTCTTAAGCGTTTGGCACACATACATTAGCGTTTCTAATTAAGAGGTGATTCGAACGCAAGTGCGCAAACGGGTTGTGTTTTTTAATTACAATTTGTGTTCGGGTGCTAATGACCTCAGTTGTCGATGCGCCCTAAGACCTCAATAACCAACTAACCAACTTCCATCATCTGCTCGAAGTGTAAGCGGTGGCCCTGTTGAAACCACACATTTAAATTTCTAAGTTCAGTTAGTTTCGGTTCTAAGAAGTTTTGTAACATCTCACATATCGATGGGAAACTACTGTTTTCGTTTGGTCTTCCTTTTCAAAAAATAAGAGCCATAAACATCAAAATTTGCAGCAGCGTATCAAACAGTGCCACGTTGGCTGTGTAGAGGTTTTTCGTGAATCTGATGAGGACTGTTTTCTACACAGTAACGCAAATTCTACTTGTTAAAGTAGACAGACAAATGAAAGTGAGCTTCGTTACTTGTGAGCAGAACAGCTTTTTCAGAAATATTTTAAAAGATATCCTCACAACATGCAATTTGATTCTCTCATCCGCGTTACTTACGTTTGTAAAGAACAATTATTTTGTACGGGTGGAACTTAAAATTGGTATGTAAAATTATCATGACAGATCGATCAGACAACCGCAAAACAGAAATATGTCTACGGGATGAATATTTGTGAGATTGCACAATGTACTGTTTTCACAGTGTTGACATTTACTGGTGTCAGAGTGCTTCGTGGTTTTCAGGCTGTTTTTATTTTAACGCCGAACCTGTGGCTCTGAAATTTTAAATCCATAGTAATTTGGTTTTTCGATCCGAAACAGCGACATTTTGACCGAGCGCGAAGTGGATTTGAAAAGCTTTCTGCGTGGCGATCACAGATTCGTTGTTTTGGATAAATGATTCTATAACAAACACATGGCGCACACCCGTTTAAGCCATGACGATAACGTAAAACGGTAAAGCACATATTAGAAAACCTCCATTACGCACTGATCTACTTCACTAGCGCTGAATCAATGGCTGAGCGAAATTCCGGAGTTTTTTTTACTCCCCTGTGTCAATTTTCGAAAACAATCTTTGTTTTGCTCCATATAATGGCAGTACTTGCACTTTAAATTGCATTCTCCGACCTACATTTTATTTTAAATAACCTACTCTTTACAATTCCTAATTTTTATTATCGAATATATATTAGCAATTCCATTTTTTAAGAGAAATGATTGAAAATCAAATGACAAATATCGCTTGAGAAACTATTCCGAAAAAATATGTCATAATTTAATTTCAAAAATAAAATGTTCATCCTTGTTTAATATTTCACTTCTTTAATATATATATATATATATATATATATATATATATATATATATATATATATATATATATATATATATATATAATATAATTTAATATGTATTTTTTTTTGTTTCAGGTGCCAATATAATCCTGATATTTGATATTGTAAGTACAATTTTATTACATAATTTATTAGACATTTGCTTGCACTAACTAAATTTTGAAGTTATATTCTCTTATAAAAGTTTAATTTGTAAACCAAATCTATGTAATAATAAAATTAATACTTTTACTTAGTTTCATTAAATAAATGTATTTATATATATATATATATATATATATATATGTGTGTATATATATATATATATATATATATATATATATATAAAATTTAGTATACGAAGTTCTATATTCTATCAAACTTATTGTTTACTTATAACTCTATATAATATAAATAAGTGGTTTAGCAAACTCATTCAACTCCACTACTTAAAAGCATCTAATATCTAGAAGAGATTATATTATGGTGTTGTGTTTCGTAATTTTAAATTGTGGTGATTTTTTACTTAATACAATGATTAAAAGAAAGTAAATTGCATTTTTTTGCTAATTGAATTCAACGACAATTAAAATTTCAGAATTTTTTCTTGTATTATATATTAAATTAAAAGTTGATCTAAAGTAAAAAAATATTGTAGTTTATATATTTTATTACAATAAATGTATATTTTCAGTGAAATTATAATTGTTTATATATATATATATATATATATATGTGTGTTATATAATCGAAAAAGATGATAAATCTGAAATCTGTATAATTTTATTCCATGGTCGACTTGGAGTATTATTTATTGGGATTCAATCGTTGTTTGTAACCGCAAAAGTGAGTGTTGAATACGTGTTGTTTTAATTAAGTATAGAACCCGATTTAATGAAGTAATTTAATTAATATCTATAAATTGATATCGCTTTGATGTTACGGTTAGTTAATAATATGGATGACAAAATGTGTTCGCAAACCAAATGTTGATGTCTATGTGTATTGTAAATGTTTAGTTGTATTATTATGGGTGATGCATCGATGACATCAATTCAGTCCTAAATGGATTTAACGTAATTATACACCAATTTTAATGAACGCCTTTAATTAGAACCCTGTTATTACATACTAGTGCAATATATGTGTATATATATACCATACATACATACATGTATAAATATATATATATATATATATATATATATATATATATATATATATTAATTTTCGTACTAAATTAGGAAATGTTATCATTTATAGAAAATTGTACTCACAAATATTTTATATACTTTTAGTATGTTTTCTGATGCTTTTTTGTTATGTGCTTAGTTTTAAAACAAAGTAAAATAAGCAGTCAATTAAGTATTGTCAATAACTACTATATTAGAAATAAAACTTTTTCTTTATTCTTTAAAGGTCATAAATGTAATAAATTCAAAGTATCTAAATTAAAATACGTAAGCAGAATTAGTAGGTTTCGTTAAGTATTGTTACTAAACCAAGTTTAGAAAAATAATAAAAAATTTAAATTTTATTATATTTAATAATTAATAATATATTTTGTTTGTAGTTGTCTAAAAAAAAGTTGATGATAATGCAAAGAGTTAATATTTTTTTCGTGATTGTTATAACCTGATGGTGTCTTTCACCACTAACTCTATTCAGATGTGCGGATAAAACAATTAAATATCAATCAAAAAAATGAAAATAGTAACATATTGAAACCCAATAATTTATAATACTTTAATTTATTATTATATTGTTTAGTTTATAACGTTATATTTTATTTGGTTCCTGAATTATATATAATAAGGTTAATGTTATGAATATGCATTTTTGAGAAAGTGCCTTTTTATGTATATGTGTATTCTTGTGTGCACATTTTTATACTGCCTTAATCGTTTTGTCACTGTCTTCTTCACTTCAAATCCAACATTTATATTCTGGATTCTATTAGATTGTTAGAAAAATAATTACCGTTTTTATGATCTTCAAATTCGCGTACATTTTTCTCAGTTAATAAATTACTTTATTAATCGACATAAGCACCACTAGAATCCACAAATGTTTGTTAATTAATTACAAGTTTATATTCCAGTGGTGTAAAATTCTGTAGTTCTAGAGTTGATAAAATCTCGAAATGCACTTTCGGCAGCAGCTTGGTGGTTAAAGATCTTATCTTGTAAGGATTTATCAAAATGTTTAAACGAATGATAATCAGTCGGCGAAATGTTTGGTGCATATGATGTACGAGACAATGTTTCATATCCCAATTCATTCAACTTTTGAAGGGTCAGTTGTGTGATGTATAGTCATACAGCTGAATTGGACTTTTTTGATCAGTTCGAGGACCAAACGTTACAGTTCTAGGTGAATTTTGTTGATTTCTTGACAATATCTCTTAGCTTTAATGGTTCAACCAGGATTCAAAAAATTATAGTGGATTATACCAAGCGCAGACCATCAAACAGTTAACACAATTTTCTTTTGATATAATTTCGGTTTCACGAAATGATTTGGGGTTTAATTTTTATCCAACCATTTTGTAAATCGCTTTCTGTTGTTGCAAAGGATACACTTTTCGTCGCACGTTACAATATTGTCTAGAAATGAATCATTTCTGTTACATAAAAGAATCATAGAACAAAGTTTGTAACGGCAATTATTTTTGTTTTCATACAATTCGTGAGACACATATCTGTCAAACTTATTTGATTTCCCTAGCTGTTTTAGTAGTGCAGAACTATTGAATGATTGGCACTTAACTTTTGTACAAGGTTTTGAATTGTTGTGGTGGTTTTGATTTAACATACTCTTTAGTTGGCCGTTATGAAGTTAAAAAAGACTCACGTGATCTTCTTCATCTTAAAATCTCTCCTTTCCAGCACGATTTTTTTTTAAATTATTTCACAGTACGTTTCTTAACAGTATCCGCACTAAAAGCACCGTTTAGTTTACAAGCAATTTCTGCTGTTTGACCACCAGTTTTGGACTTGTACAAAAAATGGTCTTATTTGGTTCTTTTATGTAAGTTAATAAACCAGTTTGAAGTCAAATTAATAATAAAACAAAAGTCGATGTTACCAAAGTACATACCAAAAATCCATTTTAGGGCAGAAGATATTAACATGAACACGATGAAATAAAACTTGCACTGAAAAAAACTAAGGTTAGAATTCAAAAAAGAAAACCACCAATTATTTCCTATCAAACTAATATATATATATATATATATATATATATAGAGAGAGAGAGAGAGAGAGAGAGAGCTTTGTTCCTGAGATCCCTTGTTTGTATATTCCTCTAGAACCATAGGTTCCCTTTATTGTACTGCTTTTATTACAATGCTATTTTTTATCTTTTAGTTGAAATTAATCATAATATTTTCAAGAAGGCCTGCTTCTATATACATGCACTCATATATTTTTCACAGATATACTAACTGAACTAAACGGTCTGTGTAGAAGTATCTGTAATGCGGCAGTAAAACCAAGCACGAAATTTATAAAAAAAATTCTAGCCATATTAGATACATTAATAGACATAAATTTTGGTATCCGTTGGAAACAAATTTTATATCTTTACAAACCTTTCTTATAGCTTTGATCTATCAATATCCGATTTTCACCATTTCTTACTCCCAGTGTCGACTCTTTAACAAATTTAAAGTTACCAAGAAGGATTTTCTAGCGGAACCAACATCAGATTTCTTTACTGCTGGAATTTGTAAACAAGGTGCATGATCATACCAATTTTTATAACCACTAAAAAGTTTAATGCTTTTGTGTAAATGTTTTCTGTCGTCCCAAGTTAAATAAAAGAAAAATAAATGAAATTTATAATATGTTTTAATTAATAATGCGTCGTTTTGTAGATTAATTTAATATTTTTGATAAGAAGCAAATTGCGGTTCATACATATTGTGAATAGACTTGACAATTTAAAAACTACTTTTATCATTTTCTATACACACACACACACACATATATATATATATATATATATATATATATATATATATATATATATATATATATTACTCACGATAAATAACTTTCAACGAATGTAATTAACGACTATTATTCTAAAAGTTAAGCATTCATAAGCAACAATTACTGAATGTTTTGTAACAAATTGATATTCGTCTAAAATGTACCATTAGCATGTTCGTGGTTCAATTCGAAACTGTTCAACCATACAACTATCATACGTCGTACGATAATCTTGAAAGCAAATAAATGCGTTCCGGCATTGTTGCGATAATTTCATGGATCCGCATATACGGAACAATTAACAAGATCCGTTTCGAGATGTGACGTGATCGCATCGTTCATAGGAACGTGTTGTATGTTAATTCGACAGCGCCTGTCCGTATGCGGCGTTGTAGTTCGTTTACTTCGTATACCCGAGCACGAGAATGTCTTTGTGCGGTTGTGGCATTTGTTAGGACTGCTACAGGATTCGGTACGTGGTCAGGAATTGAAATAGACTGTCGGAAATGTCTGTACAACTTTACGTACTTACGGTCAGACTAACGGTACGACGAAATGATGATGCAAGATGTTGACATATGTGTCCCACGTTACTAATTTGAATTGTAGTTTAATTTAAAGTATAGAATGTTTTGATGTATGTTGATTGAATAAACTTTAATACGTAAATGTATAGGTCGATAAAATAAAATATAAATGTGTATGTATGTATATATATATATATATATGCAATTATATACAAATGTATATAAATGTATGTGTATGAATGTGTACAAAATAATTAAGAATGAATAATTTTTGTTTCTAAAGCGTAAACTTATAACAAAGTTGTTTTTTTTTATATTTTTATCAACTAAAATTAAATAAATTTTTATTGATTCTATATACTGTATTAATAAAAAAATAAACATTCTAATGACAATTTGAGAATTTAATGAAATGAGGATAAAATAACACATAATGTTATTATTTGTCAAATAATATCATTATTTGTTATTATCTTTAAATTTTCATCTTTACAAAAATTAAGTTTAAAAAATTTCAAAATATGGTTGCAAATTAGATATTTGAGATGATAAAGAGATAAGATATTTGAGATTTTGATATTGGAAATCTCTTTATAGAAAAACTAGAAGGAGGGCTTTATGGATTTTCTTAACATTTTAAATATCATTTTCGTATAAGGAAACCAAAATTTTAATAAGCAAGATAAGTGATCAATGTTAATGATGTTTCTGGAAAAGTAAACTCATTCTATAACAGAAGTCACAAATATAATTATGGCTTATATTTTTATATTGTATTGGACTTTCATAGTAGACAGAGGTCTCTTAGTTTTCAACACTATATTTTCTGTTAGTGTATCTACGAGGGTCGATTGATAAGTATGATAAAAAAAAGCAAGTTAGACACCGTTTTTTGAAAAAAAAAACGATTTTATTTCTCAACGTAGTTTCCATTGATGGCTATACACTTGGTTCAACGAGTCTATAAAATCCTTATTGACAGGGGCGATGGCGTCCTCATTTGACGAGAATTTCTTTTTACCAAACCAAATTTTTAAGTTTGGGAACAGAAAGAACCCGTAAGGGACTGATTCCGTAGAATAGCCTAATTCGTGCAATTTTGCCATTGCGACGGTTGAATTGTGGGACAGTTTGTTGTCCTAGTGAAAGAGCACTTTTATGTGCACCAATCTTGGCCTTCTTCGTTTATTTCTTCTTTCAAATGGTCCAATAATGTTACATAGTAGGCTCCTGTTATCATTTTTTCCTTCGTTAACTAGTTGATCATGATGATTCCTTGGTAATTCCAAAAAAAACAGTGTCCTACCTTCCCATCCTATAAAATGATCTTCGCCTTATTTGACGCACTTTCACCAGTCTTGTTCACTGCTTTGATTATAGCTTCGACTCACGTGTATAGTGGTTGATCCACGGTTCATCCACGGTGACGAGTTGACGCAAAAAAGGTTGCTCGTTTTTTTTCATTTTTGCGGCAACTGATACAATGCTCACTTCAAAAATTTGTAGAACCTGAACAATCCGTTACTTCTGGATGAAATTTCGCTTGTTAATTTGAAAAGTAACAGTTAGCTGTGACGTTACCAAATGAATGGTGGCGCCACTTCATAAAAAATTACCAAACTTATGAAACGACTCATAAGTTTGGACTCACAGACTAGACTAGACTCACTGTATATCTATTCGCTTGTGATGAGTTCATTCATTTTATAAGAACTCATGATATAATATTTAATTTATTCTGGAAACCAATTTCTTTGTAAATTTTTTCTTTCCTCTTTTTCTGTAATTTATTATTTTTTGTTATCCTGTGCAACTGATTATGTTGAAAAGTAGTATACATTTTTTTTATTTTGTTTTCTTTGTATGATATTGATCTTGATATAACTGCACTAATAATGTACTTGTTTCTTCAAATATAATGTAAATTTATATTTGGAACTGTTACAACAATTATTTTTAATTAAGTACTTTAATTAAATAATTATATATATAACAGGTGGGATAAAAAGTTCGTAGGCTTGCATAGAAAAAATTTTTTTTTGGATAGAATTTGATTTTATTATTCAATATAGTTCCCTTCGAGGGCGATACAACGATTATAGCGGTCATACAATTTTTCGATACCATTTTTATAATACGATTTGTCTTTAGCCTCAAAATAGGCTTCAGTTTCGGCGATTACCTCTTCATCGGAGCAAAATTTCCGTCCAGCGAGCATCCTCTTGAGGTCTGAGAACAGAAAAAAGTCGCTGGGGGCCAGATCTGGAGAGTACGGTGGATGCGGAAGCAATTCGAAGACCAATTCTTGCAATTTCGTTGTTGTTCTTTCGTTGTTGTTTTTAGTCGATTGTGAGCTCGCGCGGCTCCCACTTTGAACAGAGCTTTCGCATATCCAAATATTCATGCACGATATGACCAACACGTTCCTTTGATATCTTTAGGGTCTCAGCTATCTCAATCAACTTCACTTTATGGTTATCAAAAAATATTTTGTGGACTTTTTTGATGTTTTCGTCGGTAACAGCCTCTTTGGGGCGTCCACTGCGTGCATCGTCCTCGGTGCTCATTTCGCCTCGTTTAAATTTAGCAAACCACTTCTCTACGGTTGATTTTCCTGGTGCAGAGTCCGAATAATGTTTATTAAGCCAAGCCTTGGTTTCAACAGAATTTTTGTCGCCAAAAAGCAATGCTTTATTAACACACGAAATTCCTTTTTATCCATTTTTTCAAGGTAACAAAAGTTCTTTCACTAAAAATGCTATAACTCAGATACTAATAGTGCAACAGCTGTCAAATTTATACACGCGTCTTTTGAAGGTTAGGGCTAACTAAAAATCATATGGATTTGATATTAGTAGCGCCATTTATGTGTCAGCCTACGAAATTTTCAGCCAACCTGTTATATATATATATATATATGTATATGTATATATATATATATATATATGTACATGCTTTGTGTGAAAATATTTGAGGTACTTAATGACAAAATATTAATTTGGTTAATATATTTCTTTCCTTAACTGAAAAAAAACACAAACGAATTCCTTGATTTTCGTTTTGAGTTATTGAAAACTCTTTGTTTTCTTTATTCAATTTCTAATTTTACTCAAAAATTGTTCTGATGTTTTAATTTTGTCATCCAGATACATAAATAAGATTAATAAATTTCAAAATTGAAACATAATGCCAATTAATACTTGTCCCCCCACACGAAGTTCATAGGCTATCTTTTTTTGTATCGATACTTAATGTTATTAGTGAAACTTAATATGTAACTAGTTCATCATTTAGTTACACTTTACCTGAATTTTTGGTAAAGTTTTGATATTACGTACTAAATAATTTTATAAATCTTTATATAGTGATGGTTATACAAACGGTTTTCAGAGATACTGAAAATATAATCTACGTTAGTATGTAATACACGTATAAGAATAACAAGAATTATTTTTATATAAATAATAAAAACGCTAAAATAATAAAATAACCTTAGCGTACGTTTTTTACTGGTACATTGTCATTACAGGTTATCCATAATGTCACTTCTACATTTTGTTTGATTATAATATGAAATAATTTTTAGGCTCTGCTTCACTCTCAACACTGACTTTGTGTGGTTCATTGTGAACAGTCAAATTGCTGATTTTATCTTTTCTAGACCATACAAATAAAAATATTTCGTTCTTTTTTATTGTTATAAGTATTGCCAAATCCCATGATAATAATAATAAAATATCAAGAATAATATCTTAAGTTATTTACTGGCTTTAGTCTTTAGTTGCTATTACACATTTAATGATTTTTTATATTCCAGAACTCATTAACAGTGTATATACAGCTAAATTTATGGTTTAGAAAATATTAAAAGAAACTTTCTCATCATTATTAAAATTTTAATATAATTTGTAATAGTTGTAACAGATTTAAATTTATGTTAATTTGTAAAAAATATTTGATTTCAAGTTAAGTGGAAAAATTAACTATTTTTTATTTTAATTATATTTCAATATCGATAGTCTCTCTTATTACATGTACATGTTTTTTTTTAAATAAACATTAACTTATATATATATATATATATATATATATATATATATATATATATATATGTAAATGCACAAACTTTAAATAATCAATTATTTGATATTATTTTTTATCAAAATACGAATCTAAGAAGTGAAAAGAAAATAAATTAATATTTTTTTCAAAATACAGTTTCCTGTTCGTCAATTACTCGAAATCGAAGTAAAGTAAACAAAACGTTTTTAAATTTCCGAACTCGTCGAATTTATGTCCCATTATTAAATGATAATGGCTTCATTCACGAAGTCGTCTTTACACACGAGGTAATAAAGCAGTAACGTTAAAAATATTCCAATCAATATTTTCATAACCCACGGCCATTTTCTGCTATTGGCACCATTAATGAATGTTTGCAAACACAACAGAAAAATAAAGGCAACAGCCGTATACACAGCTCTCGCATGTTACTATTTCGCTGGGGTTTATTTCACATTTTTGATTTTTTTTATGTTGTTGCGATGTACACAATTACATAAAACATAAATGTCTGAGGTTGGTTCTAATTGATTTTTAAAGTAACTATATATATATATATATATATATATATATATATATATATAGATATGCATAAAAATATGTATTGAATATTTAAATAAAAGGGAAATGTTATTGATGTATGGAATATTAATTTATTTATGTTCGAAAATTTAGTGAGTGTTGTGAAATAATCGTTTTCACAATTATATTATTATTACATTTATTTATCTATCTATCTATATGCGGTTTATAGAGCCTGTCGACGCTTTCCGCTCTTCAACTTTTTCCTCCATTCCTTTCTATCTTGGCACAGCTGTTCGTCCAATCCTCTCTCCCTGATCAATTTACGGATTCCTTCGTTCCAAGATCTCCGTGGGCGACCTCGCTTCCGTCGTTCCGGCGGTAAATACTCCATCGCTTGCTTAGGCAGTCTTGTGTCGGTCATTCTCTTGACATGGCCGTACCAGGTGAGTTGTTTCCGCTCAATGTCCTCAATGATGTTGTCTTCTACACCCATTAATTGCATGATCCTTTCGTTTCTAATTCGATCTCTTCTTGATATTCGACAGGATCTTCTTAGAGCATCCATTTCCATGGCAGCAATTCGTCTTTTAACATGCCTCTGCTCCATATAAGGCTATACTTTTAACCACTGTTTGGTAAATCTGCCATTTCCGTTGTTTCGATATTGTGGGGCTCCACCAAATACTATTTAGTTTCCTAATAGCTCTTCTACCTTGTGCGATTTTTCCTCGTATTTCCATTGAGTCTTTACCTTCCCTATTAAGTTTCACTCCCAAGTAGTTGTAAACCTCACAGGCTGATATTTTTTCATCATTGCCTAATTCTAATTCTGTAGTCGCAGTTCCCCCTACGCATAAATATTTGGTTTTGCTTATATTCATTTTTAGCCCTCCTTTCTCATATTGTTGTTTGAGCTTCTTGGCCATGTATTCGAGGTCTTCCTTATCCTGCGCTATAAGAACCTGATCGTCCGCAAATTGCAAGGTATATATTGTGGTTTCATCATTAATAGGAAGGCCCATAGGACTACACTTTTGTTTCCAGTCTCGTAAAAGATGTTCTACGTAAATCTTAAAAAGGGTTGGGGAAATACAACATCCTTGTCTTAATCCTTTAGTTACGGTAAATCCATTAGATAAATCTTGGCCGACTTTAATTTTTGTTGTAGATTGGCTGTATAGTTGTTTCACTGCTGCAATCAGGGTGTGGTTTATCTGAGTTTGTTGTAATGCTTCCCAAAGTTTCACTGTAGGTATACTATACATTTATTTATATAGATAATAAATATTATCTCATTATATTATAACAATATTTATATTTAATATTATATGAATGATAATAACAATGAAAAGAAAAATAAGATATTTAAAATTATATTGATTTGCTATATTCCTATTTAGAATTTATAATCAACATATAAATGCTCTGAAATAAAAATCAAAGAAAAATATAAAAGTAAATCTTAGTTTTAATGAAACAGTAATATAATTACAGTATAATATTATAAAACAAATTTCATTTCCTGCAATAAATTATTATTATTCCGTTATCGGTGTTTAAAAATGAAATTCATTTCGAACATTTTACATATAAAGTGTGTAATTTTTAATAATATATGTATGTGAGCTGCCGAATCGTGAAATTACACAAATATCCACGTAAACGCGATCATTTTTAGAACGCAAAACGAATCTCTGGACGAGTGACAGATTTAGTCGATCCGTATTCCCCGAACCACTCACACATCATTGAGAAAGGTTGAGCTATGTTGCGGTTGTAAAGCCTAAGGGATGTCAGCTGAACGGGCAAAGCTCTGTATACTGTACCCGGCTCACTGAGAGCTACATAGCGAATTAACCCCAGGACCTTTTAATAGGCTGGGGTCACTCACAAAAAAGGAGTTAATAGATATGGTACGTACACGATCGTTACCGCGCTGAGGTCACACTGCTACAGTGACACTCGCTGCAAATAAACTTCATCCTTTGCGAACAGGGCTGTTTTCAAATGAATTCAAACTATGTGTATGAATGGCGCGACTAAATAAAACTTGTTCGCTGAATATTTTTTTAAATTTTCGTTTTATTTCCTTTTCAATGTTTTTTTCCTACATTTTATAAAGGGGATAATTAGTTTCCAAAAAGTTTTTTTTATAATGAATGAACAAATTATAATCTTAGTAAAATCATTATATGTATATACATTATATATATATATATATATATATATATATATAAATAAAAATTTTAGGCAAGAATCTATGTGTACATGTAAAAAGTAAAAGAAGTAAATACAAAAATTTTAAAGGAATAATTAAATGATCGTTTTATAGGAAAATAAAATTAAATAAATGACTAAACTGATTTACTTAAATGAAATTGATTTTACAAACTATAAATTTTTTTTAAATTAAGTATTAAATAATATTATACCAATATTTAAACAGTAAAGATTATGTACTCTGCGATTTGTTTATAATTAATATTCGTAAATATATTAAGTGGTAATTAGTAACATTTTCTTTTAATGTAAAGTTTATAAAATATATTAGAGAGAACTATTAATTTTCCGATATATATATATATATATATATATATATATATATATATATATATATATATATATATATATATATATATATATATATATATATATATATTGAACATCAAATTGGTAATTTTCATAAATTTTATTTACAGAAAAATATGTATTATTCAGTTACCTTCACTTCAGTAACGATCGGAATTGTGATCAAAAATATTTTATATATTAATTGTGTAGCTAAATAGAACTTTTTAATTGATATTTGCTGTAATTTATTTTCATTACAAATATAATTTTTAATTTTATTTAATAATATTAATTACTAAAATGTAACTTTAAAACATATAAAAATTGCATGAATTTTATTGAAGCCAATTTGTTTGCATAAATTAGATGTTTTTATTTAAATTATTTTGTGTTTCAATTTATTTCGTTATTCTAAATTTTCTTTCCTGTTCCGATACTGTTAATAGATAAGTACTTTATATTACTGACTTTTGTTTTATTCTTCTTCTTCGATGATGCTACGGCTAAAATTGTGCCTTAGCTTCCTCAATTTTCTGTCACCAGATCCTTCTCCTCTGAGGTTCTTCTCCAATTATTTACTTGCAACAGTTCCACTGCATCCTTCTCTGCATTTTCTGAATCATCTCATCTGAACCTTTGTTTGCATACAGGCCTTCTCTAACCTGGTTGTTCATACAAGGACTTTATTGGTACTATGAGTTCGACATCCTTTTAGGACTTTCGTATTATTTATTATGATATTTAAAATTAGTTTTTTCAAGAATAATGTACGACAAATGATGGGCTTGGAGTGTTACAATCAGGAAATGAGTTCATCCAAACAACTTTTATAGGCACACAAAATTACGTGTATAGAAGTATAAAATTGTGGATTATTTATTTTCTGCTTAACTGAGAAGGTTGAAACATCTGATCCAGTGTATAAAGTCCACTCCTTATAGAATTAGAATACAGTGTTATATAAAGCTTGTCATTATTCTCTAAAAAATATCAGTACTATTTTATATATAACAGAATAATAGCTCAAATTTTGGATGTATAATTTAATAGTTAACTTTTCAAGTAAAAAAGAATTTTTTTCAATTTTTCGTTTTTTATTCGAAAAACATGTTTAAAAAATGCAACTTTTATTCTTTTCGCCAACATAAAATATCATATGTTAGTATCCTACCATCCTGCTTGCTATCATAACCTTTACCAGGGCAAAACTCTCAAAATAGATGTCAAATATAATGTAATGAAACCATTAGGATTTTAAATATTTTATTATGATAATTTTAATGATATTCACGTTATCAAAAAAAAAAATTTAAAATTATATGTTTAATTTGCGATCAAAAATTAATTTTAGGAATCCAAATTGATTGAACCATTTATTTTTTTGACAATTTTTAACAGTATCTAAGCATTTATTATTCACATATTATGTATTGATTGTATAGTCTACGGTCGATAATTATTAATCGGTAATAAAATTATATGTAAGAAATACACATTTTTTAATATATATATATATATATTTATACTCGTATATATATATATATACATATATATATATATATATATATATATATCGATTAATTTTATTTGCATATATTAAAAAAAGTAAATTTTTGATAATAAAATAATTAATTGCGTGAAATGACTCACAAAATATCTAAAAGGAGCATTTGTTTATTTAAACGTAAGGGTTGGTATATTTTTACAATAGATTATTACAACAAATATATTTTTCTCTGCAAATCAAGTAAAAGGACGGTTTTAGGATTTGTATCATTTACCGATTAAACAATTATTTGTACCAAATGCGTGAGATATCTAAAATAGAACATTAAATTAACGTTTAACCAATTGAAAAGGTATTTTTATAAATAATTCATTTCGTAACATAAAAATTGAAAATAATAGTTTTTTAAACTTTTGACCTCAGAAACTTCTTTAAAAAATTTTTCTAATTCTCATGTAGTATATTATATTGTAATTATAGTAGAAACACCTCATTTACTTACTCTTTTTTATGTATAGAAATCATTATATACAGAAAAATGTTCCTTCTATTTCTGAAATTTCTCTACAATTTCGATTTTTAAGCTTGTATCTATTTAAAAAATTTAACACAACGTACATAAGAACAATTAACATTATTAATAATGAATTACTGAGAATTTTTTATAACAAAAATAATGTAGTGAGTGAGGTGAATGAAAAATTCATTTCTGAAAGTACTTTTTGTAACAGAACCAGAACTATATTGTACATAAAATAAGTGTCTTTTTTAATTTTCTTATTACGAAAATAAATTTTATTAGTCAAACTTTTGATTATGAGCTGACTTTTACAGCATACAATATTTATAGAATATTTTTTATGATTATAATGAATTGATTCAATTGATATTTTTTAGTATATAAGAATTGAATAATAAACTATTGAAATAGATCTTTTAAATTTGATACTTTTTATCTTAAACAAAAAAATGAAGCCTTACTACAGTATCACATTGTCTTTATATATATATATATATATATATATATATATATATATATATATATATATATATACATATGTATACATATGTCTATACATATGAATATATATATTTATATATTCGTATATGTATGTCAATGTATAACTACATTTTAAATAATCCAAAAACATTCACTCAAGCTATAAAAAAGAATTTGAAGTGTTAACAAATAATAAACAACATCTAAATAAAAGTGCCAGTGATAAAAATATAAAGGCTAGCTTTAATTTACTCCTATCAATTTTGATTAGTGAATTTGAAAAAGCGAATAAATTCAGTGAAGCGAGTAGTGAAGTAGATTAAAGTAAAAAACACAAAAAGGGAGGAAGAGTACCCTTGTCAATGTGAACTATAACATGTGTAGAATGAATTGAATTAACTTTCCAAAAAGTAATAAATTTTACGAAGTAAAAATTAATTAAATTTAAATTGTTTGGATTACTTTGGGAGCGCAAGCCAAGCGATCAAAGATTATAATAAACTAGGAACCCAACGAATATTATTACATACAACTCTGATTTCTCTACTCAATATGTTATGTTTTTGCGAAAAGGCAATTCTACTTTGTTGTAAACTACTAATGAATGAGCAAAACATTACTATACAGAATCTAACCCTTTCAATGTTTTTTTGCTTTATTAAATGTTTCTGACTGCAATAGCAGTAAAAAATATGAGAGCACGTTGCAAATTGATGTTTTGAGAGAAATATTAGTTAATGATTTTTTTAGTATCACTTTATACATATAAAATATATTTTGTATTATATTATACTTTTCTCTTTTAAAAAAATTATTTACATTGGAAGTACATTGACAAACTCATTACTTATTAATTTTTAATTAACTTTGCATACATATTTTGTCACTTGAATTTTTTAAAGCAGTGTAATGAACCATGAGTATATTACTATTTTACTTTTTTGTAATTTTATATATCAAAATTATTTAAGAGTATGGGTTACATATCGATATTTTCATTAATTTTCAGATACAATGTATTTAAGATCGTCATTTTTATATAGATACCTATTATTATTATTAGCATTTACATAAATAGATGTATAACTACTAAAATATACGTAGGAATGCAATACATACACACTTTTATATATATATATATATATATATATATATATATGTATATGTATATATATATATATATATATATATATGTTCTAAAATAAGTACATGTGTATTATATTATTCTACAAAAAGGAATCTTTGATGTGACATGAAACATATTTTAAAATTATGAAAAAGTAAAATATATTGTTGCTAAAAAAAATATATAGTTGATTGTTGCTTATTTCCCTTTCGATGGCGATAATGATTAAGTTTATAAGATACATATTTAGTCTTTTTAAAACATCAATATTTATTAAATAATGATAATAGAAATGAAAAGTCCTCTACCAGAAATTGTTCTTTAAATTTTCTTTTCTTTTAAAGAATAAGGTGATTGAGGTTATTTAAATCCATACAAACATAATCTAATATTTTAATTATACATTACACCACGTACTTCCATATTATTTGTAACATCTTAGCATAAGAATGGAGAGATTTTTTGCAATTTTCATTAATTATATTCCATAATACAAAATTAAATCACAGTGAAATAAGTTGTTTTAAATGTCTCTAAAGGTGTTCAATAACACTGAGAGCCAATCATGGAAAAAATTTATTCATTAATTTGTACTATTTATTGGTGCACTATTGAGTTCTTTGATTTTCATTATATGAAAATATCACATTTTAAATACACTCGACGCTTTTTTATACTTCTTTCATACTTTTCTACTTATTTTTGATACTTTTCTTTATCTATGTTACTGATATTTTGGTTCTTATTTGTAGCTTTCCTGTATTATTTGCACATTTCAACATGGCTATTTTTCATTCCTCATTTTGTTAAAATTGTCCCTTATTATTCTTTCTTTTAAAGATTGAATTTTTTTCTTTCATATTTATTTAAAACAATTGAACTGTAACAGTTTATTTTTGTTCGTCTGAGATTATTACCTTTGTCCATTCATTCATTATACACGATTTATATTTTTTTCGAATTATCAATACTGTTTTCTATAGTGAATTGTAAGTAATGGTATTTTTTCTTCAATATTATCTTTCGATCTGATTTTACACAGCATAACATATTTAGTTTCTACAGTCGTATTTAAATTATTTGTTCCTTAATATAAAAGATTCAATACTTGAAGTGTATTATCTCACTCGTAGTATTATCCCTAACAGCTTACAGATAAACTCTTTGAAGGACTATTTTTATGAGTAAGTCCTTCGAAAGGAAAATTTTCCTGAAGATAATTTATTACACACATTTTCTAAAATTGATTTAGTCTGATTTAATTTGATTTAAGCAAACTAGTCTAACCCAAATCAGATTTGACTGAGAATTTAATTATTATATAATGTTAAAAGTAGCACCAGCGACTAGATACATTTAGATTAGATAAAGTAGAATAACAAAATCAATATTTTTTCAGAAAAGAAATTTACTCAATTCAATTTATTTTTCTAGAGAAAATATTCGTTGAATATGCAGAACAGGTGTATAAAAATAAATATAAATAGAGATAATATGGACCTTGTCATCTTTTTAAATAAATGGAATAAATGTATTACATTATCTTTTTATACTAATAATTTTATGTTAAAAATCCATCTATTTGATCTGACCTATGTGTCACAGTATCTAGACACACAGACATATAGGACATAGAGAAGAGGACATCCAGGACTACTGATGAGAAAACAAGTAAAAAGTTTCACATTTATAATTATATTATACCTGTTTTTCTTCTCTGTGAAAATTATTAAAATGCACTAATTTAAAGATGCATTTGATTTTTAATAAAATAGGTATAAGCGGGCATGGCGATCATGTCTCTACATATAGACGAAAATTTGGTAAATTACATCGGTTTTATTTATGAATTTATTAATAAATAATATTTTTATTTTAATACATATTTTGTGATATTTTGCTAGTATTCAGTGTCGTTCTTAAAACGATTTAAAATTTATTTGTAAGAATTTCACAAGTTAGGAAAGTTTAATCTATAATAAGTAGGTAAATTATAGGTGGGGGAGGGTATTCACTAATTACTAAAAGTTCTCTTTTAAAACATTAAATGATGCAATTAAATGCATTTTCATTTAATAAACACTATATATATAAAATATGTGTTAGTGTGGTTGCATGTGTTTGTGTGTGTATATGTATTTGCGTATGTGTGTGATTGTGTGTAGATGTTCGGATTTCAACTTTTATATATTTAACTTTTGATTAGTGTACCGAAACTATGTACGGTGACACAAATAATCCTCTGTACGAGGCCAACTTATGTATATGTCGGATGTACACGCACATAGACTAGCGGAGAATTGGTGAGCACCAAAGTGGACGGAATGAAGGAAGATGCGCCTGTCCGATACACGGCATAATAAATCAGTAGCACAAATGCCGCTAATCTGACGTTTTTCTCTCGTTAATAATTCACCGTACTGTCGTGTTGCGGCGCCACTATCGTTACGCTTGTCGTTTATTCGCGTGCGCGCTTGCGCCATACATTCGCACGTACGTCACTCAATCGGTCGTCGTGGCGGTTAATGAACGTCGTTCGTAGCTCACATCGTACAGCTACAGTAAACAATATATGTCATTTTTATGGCTAGATAATACAGTATTTCTTTCTTTGGAAGTGTATGTGCGTGCGATATAATGAGTGAGGAAAACATGCGTGTAATGATGGCCGTTTTTAGATATAAACATAGCTTTTGTGTCATTTTGTAATATATGTGTATATATATATATATATATATATATATATATATATATATATATATATATATACACATATATTTGTGTGTAAGTGAGCATTTTAATCTTAAAACATTATTTATGTATAACTCTTTGTTATAATATGGAATGATATTAATCTTTTCTAACAAAAAAGGTATCCATATATACACACACACACACATATATATATATATATATATATATATATATATACGAGGGTGGTCCCAGAAATACCCGATCCAAAAAAGAAAACACTAAAATTTTGGAAAAAAATATATTTATTTTTCAACATAATCTTTTTTCAGCTCTATACACGATTCCCAGCGACATTCAATAAGTTCGATACCCTTTTTATAATAAGAACTGTCTTGCTCCTCAAAATACCCATTAACTGCCGACATCACTTCTTCATCGTTGGGAAATCTTTGACCACTGAGCCATTTTTTCAAGTTTGGGAACAGAAAATAATCCGAGGGGGCTAAATCTGGCGAATTGGGTGCATGAGGTAGCAATTCAAACTTTAATTCATTAATTTTGGCCATTGCAATAACGGATTTGTAAGCTGGTGCATTGTCTTGATGAAACAACACTTTCTTCTTAGCCAAATGCGGCCGTTTTTGCTTGATTTCTTCGCTCAAACGTTGCCATAAGTTCGCATAATACTCGCCGTTGATAGTTTTTCGTTTTTCAAGATAGTCAATGAAAATTATCTCACGCGCATCCCAAAAAACCGACGCCTTGACCTTGCCTGCAGATGAAACGGTCTTCGCCTTCTTTGGAGGCGCTTCTTCCTTTTTAGTCCATTGTTTTGATTGTTCTTTTGTCTCGGGTGTGAAATGATGGACCCATGTTTCATCCATGGATATGAAACTGCGCAAAAATTCTGCTTTGTTGCTGTAAAACTTCGCTAAACACTCAATTGAAACATATTCACGACACTGTTTTTGCTCGAGTGTGAGCAAACGCGGCACCCATCTTGCACACATCAGCTTTCTCATGTCCAAATTTTCAGATAATATGCGATGTACCGCACATTTTGAAATGCCTACTATGTCAGCTAGCTAGCGCACTTTCAGTCGACGATCATCCAGTACCGCTTTGTTGATTTTCTTCACCATTTCTGGAGTCGTTACCTCATTTGGTCGACCACTGCGATGCTCGTCTTGGCAGCTCGTACGGCCTCATTTAAACTCTGCTACCCAATATTTCACTGTTGTAAACGAAGGAGCAGACTCATCCAGAGTAGAATTCAGTTCAGCTTTTATATTGGTTGGGCTGAGGCCTTTCCAATAAAAGTATTGTATCACGTAACGATGACGAATTTTTTCCATTTTCACAAATTCACTGAAATAGTTCACTATTGATGGCTGCCAAACAAATACTAAACAACGTGGCGTCCTCACACTTGAAACATATGTTTTATAGATTGTGTACTTTCTAATACAGTGATATTTTTCAAACAACTACCGCCTTCTCTAGGTCATGCCGGGTACTTCTGGGACCACCTTCGTATATATATATATATATATATATACATATATATATATATATATATATATATATATATATATATATATATATATTTATGTATATATATTTATGTATATATATATATAAATATATATACATAAATATATATATATATATATATATATATATATATATATATATATATATATATATATATATATATATATGTATATATATATTTACATGTATATATATATATATGTATATATATATATGTATATATATATATATATATCTATATATATATATATATATATATTTATATAAATATGTGTTTCTCGTGTAGAGCCACATTTTATGGTTTCACAGACAATCGTTTGAAACTATTCTTACTGTAAAGAAAATATAAGTCATAAGTATGTATATATAGTATGTAAGATAAAGTTCATCGGTGTTACTATGACTAGTAAAGAATATCTTCGTGAGTAGTTTGGAGATGTGTTTACTGAATTATAATAAATGACCTTGTCATCCACTAAAAAAAACTCTTATACAGAAAATCATCAACCCATGAATTAATCACAATTTTTCAAAAATCTGAATCTCCAACTATAGTGCTACGTAGACAGAATACGGGGGATCAAGAAACTCCTAGATACATGAGTTGATATTCGGAAACGAAAAATCAAATAATATCAGTACGACACGAAACGTATAAAAAATGAGGATAAGTAATTTGTAAAAATAAAGACAAACATATAAATACTTAAAAACAAGATAAATAGCAAATACTGAATATACATACATAAACAATTTGAAAATATTTTTATTAAAAGGTTATAAAACACACATGCTTCAAATATTTATTCTTTATTTTAATCATAAAATAATTTAAGTTAGTTTAGAAAATAAGTTTTGAATAAAATTCATATTCTTATCAATTTTTTTTGTTATTTGTTTCATTTTAAATAATCGTGATTCATTTTAAGTCACAAGTATTGAAATAATATATATATATATATATATATATATATATATATATATATATATATATATATAAATATGTGTGTGTATATTATGTGTGTATACATGTGTGAAAAAGAATGTATATATGAGAAAATCAATCGAAATCTATAAAAAGACATTTTGATCGTAATGGTTTCCCATTCATTACGTTAGAGTATCCATAAATAATAAAAGTACTTAACAAAACCACAGAGGTTCGTTCAATTCTCACGGTCTACAGTGCGCTCTACGTACTTTCAACTACACTGTAAACAAGTGATTTATTCAGTATAATCCTTGAATAAAGAATTTAAATTATGAATTTATATCCATAAATACTGTGAGTTATATGAAGAACGACTACGAAATGATTTATTTCCACATTGCAGTGGTAGTTTTTATTAGTCTCTATTCATATTTAAAATATTCAAACATGTCTACACATACATGCATATATATAATATATATATACGAGTATATATATATATATATATATATATATATATATATTATATACATATGTGTATATATATATATATATGTGTATATTTATGTATTTTAAAGAATAAAAAATATAACACATTCAATTTGCCATTTAAGTGAATACTAAATTTTATTTTGTAAACTAAAATAAAAGTTGTTTTTGAAAAATATTGAAAGTATAATTTGTAAGCAAAATAAATATTGGAAATAATTTATAAAATATATAATAAGTAGTTACATAATAAATTGAAGGATTTTTATATGCAATTTAAATTTGAAAACAGAAATTAATTATTTATTAATATTATCTTTCTTTATAGGCAATGCAGCATTATATTATTTTAATGGTTTCTGTTTTATTTTTAAACTTTCATATAATATTTTTTCTTATCATTTTAATTTTTTTAACCAGAAAAATGCAAATCATGTAATATGTCTCTGATAGGAAGAATGTACATTAAAACGATTTATTTTTAAACATGAGAGTATAATATTCTTATAATAAAAGCTTTCTTCTCCATAACTGAAATGTATATAAAAAAAAAAACAATTTATCCAGACAACAGTTGTTATATTTAAAGATATATAAATTCATTTCATTTTTTTCATTCTATATTATTTTTTATTAAGCATATCTATAAGATTATACGGTTTTTTTGCAAATATTATTAAATATTAATATATTTTTTCAAAAGAATATTATTGTTGTTTCTGTACTCATAAAAATAAAGTCGTCAAGTTGAATTACACGAACTTTTTAATTTTTAGTATTTCATATTTTGTAGCACTTTCATAAAGATTCTTTTCTTTGTATACACATTCGTTTTAATTATAATTTCATTATATTATTATAAAACATAATATTAATTAAATTTCGAATGAAAACATTTTCTATACACTATTGGAGAATTTTTAATTCTGTAAATTCTTTAATTGACTTTCAATTTTTTTTTTATTTTATGACAGTTTTAACTTTGCCGTTTTACTTGTTAATTTTTTTCTAGGCAGAAAAAAGAAATCTAACTCATATGATATGTTAGTTAAATTATCAATTAAGCACAGCAACTAAGTAGTAATTCATACAATATGGCAGTGAGGTTTATTTAGAATCTTTAATAAAAGTACAAGTTTGTCTCAATAATCAAACTGGAAACAAGAGTATTAAATCGTGATTATTGTAATGATCACACATTTAATTTAAATTTTCGAATAATTTTTGTCTGCAGTATTTTATTTTGAAAAACTGTTCTTTTTATTTAAAATTTCTTATCTGTATTTTATTATATTTAAATAAGTCTATATTCACTTTTATTGCGACAATTATGCGTATCATTACTTAAAGTAAATTGTATATATATATATATATATATATATATATATATATAGGGATTTTGTATAAATAATGAATAGTATAAATAGAATACAACGATGACTTCCTTCAAGTATCTTAGAAAATTTCACAAATTTAAATGAATGACAAATAAAAAATTTTTACTAAAAGTTCACGAAAAGAATATTAGGAAAAATGAAAATATCATTTTACTAAGAAATTAAGTATATTGGATTAATAAAATAGCATTAACGCAAAATTAAAATATTATAGATAATAAGTATTACAATACTCATAATAGTTGTTAATTGTAGTATTGCATAAATTAAAAAATCAAATTTGTTTTCTATTTGAGCATCTTACACCAAGATAATTACATTGGGTTACGTTTGAAGATTTAATTATATATTAAGATAAAAGAACTCCTAAATTAAAGTAATTTTTTTAAAAAAAATGTACAAAATATGTACTAGTATAATGTTGACCATTATGTTTTGAATCCGACATTTTTGATATTAAATAAATTTTGGCAACAAATCGCATTTCAATCCAACGAGTCTTACTATGAGTACAACACTTGTATGGGAACGTGCATTGTCTTGTTGGAAAATGCTTTCTTCTTTGATAAACTTTGCCTTTTCTTACGAACTGTTTGTTCAAATCGAGACAAAAATTGAACATAATATATTCTTTTTATCGTTCGACCCTTTGGAAGGTAGTCAATTAGTAGGATCTCTTTAGCATCCCAAACAATTGAAGCCATAACTTTTCCAGTGGATAAAACTGCGTTTCATTTTTACTTCTTTACAGTTGTATATGAAGCACTATGACTCAATATATTTTTCATCTTATTGAAGATTACTGTTGGAGTTAAGCCATTTTTGACAAAAAAAATGTTATCACCGCACGATTTCAACTTTATCCATTTCAAATACGACACAAAAAGAGCTTTATTTAAATTGATGTTTGCAGAAAACTGCTTGACACATTTATTATAGACTTTAAAGTTATGTATAAGATATATATCGCTTTGTAATGCTTCACAAATATTTAAAATATGACCTTTATTTATATATTAGGCCACGAACTTTTTAAATCCCCCTTGTATATATATATATATATATGTATATATATATAAATATAATTGTGTGTATGTATGTACACATTCAGTCTCTCTTATTACGTGTCTACTATATGTATGTATGCATGCATTTACTATCCATTTGAGTACGAGTATGAATATAGAACGTATAGTTATGCTATAAATTATAATTAACGTATATATCACACAAGTGTTACCCAGCGTGCGCATTCTGCGTGCGGTGTAACACCGGTACGTACCGGGATGCTAATGTTCATAATATGCTTATATCTTTGTGCAGAGTGGTATGTTCACACCAACAGAGCAAATGAAATGTATAATCATTGAATGTGTAACGAATTCATTTTTTAGTTCATAAAAACGAAATCAACATTCCGGGATTCAAACTGAATTATTACCATGGGTGCTATCAACTTAGTGCAGATTTGATGAAGATTTTCCAATACAATTTGTATCATTTAATTAGAGCACTTTTTTCTTCATATAGGAATAAATAACGTAAAGGATGCTTTTAGAATAATTTTGAATTATCTATTTATTTTTTTATTAATTATTTATATAATCCTAAACGTTCGTCAACTTTTTCAGTTCAGTAAAAATTTAATAAGTAAAAAAATGAAATTCAGACCAAGTAATGTATAATCTTTATATTTGATAATATACTTCATTAAAATCGATATTCTTATATTAAACTGCAAATATAAAATTAAATTAATTGAAATTTTGATTTTTTACGAGCTGTAACTGAATGTATATACGAGTATATATATATATATATAATTATATATATATATATATATATATATATATATATATATATATATATGAATGTCTATTTTCTATCCGAATAATACAATGCTTGATTGATTTTAAAATAATATTATTTTTTTTATTTCTTTATAATACTCTTATATTGTATTCTTTCTTATTATATTCTTGTATAACTATCCTTACACTACTAGTGATAATGCATTCGCAAATTAAAATAAATTTTAAAAATGAGATCAATGATTATTATGTAGAAGTAAATTCTTTACTCTTGTATTTTTTCGGAAATGTAAACATAAATTTTATTTTACTTTCAGTTAAAATAATAAAAAATAAATACAATTTATTACGTTTTCTAGATCTAACTGTTTTAATATTCTGTCATCTATTTTACAAATATAACTGAAACTTTTTGATGGGAAATTTCTCATTTGTTCTTTCTTTTTCTTTTAATCAAAGATAAATTTACAAAAAACATTTGTAAAATATTTTATTACAAGGTACACAATTTTATTTTATGGATAAATCTAGATCATCCGAGACTATTTCATATATATACGTTGTTTATTTTTAAGTTTATCTTTATATAATCATTCTCTATATGCAAAAAAATACTATTTTCTATAAAATATATTTTATTGGTAGTAAAAATGCGATCACATTTATTTTGAAGCCGTGAAAATACCTTTTTCAAATTGTTGATTATATCGAATTTAATAATATTAGTTAATTTGAGTATTAAATGTTTTCATTTTTTTACTAAATTAAAAATGTTTTTAACAAATCATGGAGCAAGTATTTATTTTATAATTATTCCTTTTCAAAAAGTGACACTTAATTTTATACAGACTCTTTATGTTAGACAGAACTCTAAAATAAATAAATAAATCATTAGGTAAAAATATGTGTTCAAAATAAAAATTAATAGATACCTTAAACGTGATACATTCACACAAATGAGAAATTATAATTCTTACCTTTTTTATCTTAATTTTGGCGGAGAATGAATTAATCATATTTGTTAGTTGCAAAAATAAACGAAAAAATAAACATAAATTTATAGTAAAATACACTAAAAATATAAAAAAAAATAAGATAAACTAAAAACAGAAAATGTCTACCATTCAACAGAAATTATTTCGTTACTTTTACCCCCAATGCTACTGTATTAACAAGTTTTGGTGTACAATTTTATTCGAGACTCAAATAATGTAACTATACGATGTTCCTGCATTACTAGCATGTGGTTTCCTATATATATATTCCTATATATTTTGTTACTTCGAGAAGTGATTCCTAATAATCCTACGGGGAATACAGAATATGCGGAGGTATCATTAGCAACTTTACTTCAAACATTAGACAATATTCTGTGAATACTTTGATGTAGTGGCATATTTTTTCATGTTTTGGGCATTCGATACCAAATATGAATTATACAAAAAATCGTAGTTAATTTTTTAAAATTATGTTTCTATAATTTCTATTAGAAATTCAAAAGACTGGATATGTACAATTATACACATCGTGCTCATATAATAAAATGTCGTTTAATAATAAAATACAAGGTTTTATATAATATCCCGATAGATCATGTAACTTTGTTAATAATTTATATTCTATCAAGATTTTCAGGTAATGTCTATTTCGTTTTATTATATTGACTTTTCAGTCACTGAACACTCTACAAAGTTATAAATATTGATATTTCGTAAAATTCCCACAGATAAACTGCAGATTGTTTCTATTATTATTATTTATTGTTTTTGGTTGTAGTTATTAGTATTTATATTAATAATTACAAAAAAAAGTAAGTTAAGAAGAATTATTTAGTTGCTACTATACAAATTACTATAATAATTACTAAATCAAATAATATGGTCAGCTCGGATAGTGTTCGAATTAGGTCAAGTCAAAACAATTTGGTCAATATAAATTATGATTCATTATATTTTCTAGAATTTCTTATTATTTAAATTTTTGTTCAAATTTTCTTAAGAACAAAAATATCATTATTTTCAGATATCTGTTTTGTATTCAACCGTAATAATATTTTGCTATTCATAATTAAATGTGATTATTATAACCTGATATATTTTGTGTTAATTTACACTAAATTGTGTAGGATCGATGATTAATTATTTACAAATATTTTTTTCTATAAAAAACACGTGATAATGATAACAACAATGTAAATCAATTTTACGACTGTAATGAACATTTCAAGAAGTATTTATATTTAAAATTCGATAGATTTAGCAACTGAGGACTCTATTCATATTAAAGGATTGAATACTCGATTTTCTAAATATAGAGCATTTGATAAATTTCGAAAAGTTGTGTATTTTCAATAAATTGTATCATTTTCCTGCATGAATATAATACCATTTTGATGAAAGGCATATTTCATCAAGCAAGTACAATATATATATATATATATATATATGCATTATGTGTTTATATGATATTTTTGGAATGGATTGTAATGCAATGGCTTTTAAACTTGACAAATCATCATTCATCATGTATTATTGAAAAAGATTACATTACTGAATCGACACATAGGTGAATTGCTTTTGTTACTGATATTCAGGTACAGGAGCCCATGATTCATGAATCGCTATATATTGTGAATGTTCTATTTATCATTTTCTAGGAAAAATATTATTTTACTATGTTAATAAAATATTCGTATGTCCTTATTTTTTGTCATTTATATGCACTCAATTTTTAGTAACAGAAAAGCTGAATATATATCTTTTTTATTAATAATTTTTGTATAGACTTTAGTTAAAGTTTACTAGAATATAAGAAAACCGCTTTGCATTTTAATATCGTCTATAGCACTTTTAAACAATTATCATCTTATGTGGCTTCCTTTTTAGAATATAAATTAAGAGGTGTTATATTAAAAAATATCTTATTATCTCCACTTTCATATATTTCCCAGAAAAATATTTTAAGCAGAGAAATTAAAAACTCTTTATAATAATAAAAGAAAAATAATTTCCTGAATTTTATCATATCATTTGCTATGAATCTCCGTAGCACCCTTGTTCTCTGTAAAAAAGAGTGATGCTGTTCAGTTTTCCAGATATTTTTTACACAATCTCTATTAATATCAACAAAAAGGTCTTAGCTAATGTATAAACCTTAGAATTCTCGAAGGTTCAAACCATAAGGTAAATGAAAACTATTGAAACAACGTAGGAAGGGTTGAGTCAACGATAGGCATTCCGTATACTTGAATACGAGACTTTTTATAATATCGTAAGCAATATATATATATATATATATATATATATATATATATATACATAATGTATAAACTAAAATCAGATATTATGTTTTTCATTCAATTCAGTTATTCATTTATGTTTAGTTTTTAAAAAGTTAAGAAAAACAGGTTATTATTATTATGGTTATTTGATTGTATCCTGTATAAAAAATAATTTTATTATATAATTATTTTTGGAGATTCCTCTGTCATACACGAAACATTTTTCTAGGATGACCATAGTGTTTTCTAGATTTCTTAAATCTAAATTGTATTATAATAACATATTGCATATAAACTATTTAACAGAATAATATATACTAATTACTTTTTCTTCAACATCGCATTTCCATTCTTCCTACATTTTAAACATAATTTTGAATTAAATGTGGTTCTTTATAGTTCATTTGCTTTTTAATAGTCATTTTTTATTATTTTATTTATTTGAACTAAAATTGATTACTTTATATTAAAAATTTCAATTTCAAATAGTTACGTCAAATTTTTTTAAATATACATTTATGAATTGAAGTTTGAGATATATATATATATATATATATATATATATGTCCTTGATAAGAGGTTACTTTTAGGAATGAAATAGTCAAATGTATCCCCTAATCATATTTTATTTCTCTCTCTCTCTCTCTCTCTATATATATATATATATATATATATATTAAAGATTCGAAACATTATAGCATAATAATTATTTTAATAATTCTTAAAAATTATATTTTATATTTAGTTTAATAGAATGTCATTTATTTCTAATAAGAAATATTAACTCGCAGTTATAAGGTATTTTAAAACACTTATAATTTTAATTACAATTAAATAAAGTTACTTTAATTTATAAATGAATTTCTTGCATGTAAGTGAAAACATTTTCTTTCTTTAACACTTTTTTGTACATTTTGTACAAAGGCAAGTGCACTAGAGGATTGTTGTAGTACGCCATATAATTCATATGTAATTTTGCATATACATTGTGAGCGATTGTGTCACCAAATAAGAAGTGTTTATCTATGGAGGGTGGTACCTAGGTACCTAATACAAGTCTTTCAAAAAGTAAACCGTATTTTAAAGTTGATTGCACTTTTTTAAACTTTTTTATCCTTAAAATCTAAAATGTTATTAAACGCGTGTATTACCCGAGCAATACTTTTGAATGGTTAAGATTTAATAACCTTTATTCCAAATAATTTAGGAACTGATATCTTTTTACCCGTTTTTTAAGATATTAATTAACAAAATATTTTAAATTTATTATAAAAAATTTATCAGGTACTACTAATGTACACAAAAGGGTCAATTGTTTCTCTCAAGAATAATTGTTGTTTTTGTCAATTACTGCTTATAACTATATATATATATATATATATATATATATATATATATATATATATATATATATATCTATATATATATATATATATATATATATATACATATATATATATATATGTGTGTGTGTGTGAGATATGTGTGTGTGTGAGGTATGTGTGTGTTTGTCTGTTTGTGTATAAAAATGGTTTGTCTGTTTGTCTGTTTGTGTATAAAAAGTACAGAATGAAAACTTAATTATTTGATATATGTATTACGTTATAGAATCCAATATATATTTTATAATTGTGCGTTTTTACACCTCAGAAATTTTTATTAATATAAAACCACACGAATGAATATAAATTCATATTGGAATATTTCTTATTGGATGTATTAGGGAATATCCGCACTAATAATTTTCTATCTTTGAGTTGAATATAATACTTTTCTTTTATATTTTTATACGATTCTCAGTGCTCACAATTATGTCACAACCATAAAATGTTAGTATGAAAAGTAAGTACGTGATACTTGTTTGGTATTCGAGGGCTGGTGAAGGGAATGAGGTTGTGTGCTAGATGGGTGGAATTGTAAAACATATAAAGTGCATTATGAGTTAGCTGCTAGCTAATTCGTGTTGCTGGAAGTTTATTAGTAAGATTAGTTTATATCTAATTTCAACTCTCATGGATATTAATTTGAGAGTGTGCGTTACGGTGAGACTGGCGAACCTCTTGCCGTTAATGTCTCTTTCGCCCGCTTTCAACAACCTTCAACGAGTTGAAATATTCAGTCTGACCTTTTATTACTATTATTGTACGCGTTCTCTATTTTTAATGGACGGGATGATATTTTGTAAATATCAATATTTATGATTTATAGTGCTGTGTTTTGAACGTATGATACCTTTATCGTTCACATTTAATTTGAAATGATGTTACGACTTTCTTCTCACAACGAAAACTATATATGGTAGATCGTATGTACATATTTTAATACATATATATTATATTAAAAATACAATTCCAAATGAACTTTATAGTATGAAATCATAAATTAATGATTTGCTGTCTAGTTCTTTGAAAATAAGACAGAATTTTAAATAAAAATAATTTTAATACATAGAAAAATGTTCTTATTAATTATAAGTATATTTGGTCATGACTTTTATTGTATTTTCTTGAATTTATATCTGGACTCATACATCATGGTTCTGGAGTTGTTTATATCTGAATTCATAGATCATGAAAGGTTATTTCAAAAGACGGTGCCTTAAACTTTTATGATTCCTTGGTTTAACTCTATGGATTTTCTCGATTCGAAGAATCTCAAAATTAAAATTTAATGGTGAAAATTAGTTTATGTTATTATAAATGGACACAACTTAACTTAATTAACGAGTATTTATTTTGATGTTTCATTACATATTTTTTTGATTGTTGTCGAGAAGTTTTTTTTAATTATTTTATTGGTGTCTAATAGATATATTGAATTTAAAGCGAATAGAATATTTTTAAGATTATCATATATATTTTCGTTTAAAATCTAGTTATATATATATATATATATATATATATATACACACATGAATGTTTAATGTAAAATAAACCAATAAATGATTATATATTTTTTTGTCTATAAATTTCTTATTCTGACTTGCGGCATAATGTAATACGATGGCATAAGTAATATTATATAAATATTTTTTATTCATATTTTTATACAGATTGTGATTTTTATTTTGTGTAAATTTTAAGCCAAAAAATTAGGAAAAACGAACTAATTTAGATTATTATTTATATAATTTTAGCTTAAATTAAATCTTTCTGATATTTTTAATACCAATTTAATTTGTAAAAAGACGAATCCGGATATTTTTTTTAAAAAAATATTTGACATTTTCACAAATATGGTAACCAAAGAAAATTCTGTCTGTCTTAAAGTCAGCAAATAAACATCTTAAAAATATTATGTTTGAAAATTGTTACAGAACGGATGAAACCTAAATAAAAACAATTTAATTGTTATTGTTGATTTATGAATTATTTTATACAGTCGCAAATTATTTATATAAAATAACAGAGAAGTATTGAAACTTATTTAAGTAATTTACATTTAAAAATACGCTACCTTTATCTAAAATCTTAAATCTTTGTATAATTTATTATTTGATAATAATAAACGGTACTCATAAAACCAAACACGTTATATATATATATATATATATATATATATATATGTGTGTGTGTGTGTGTGTTTGTGCCTATGTATAAGCATAATGTAATAATCATATTAAAACTTACATTGAACTACAAACACGCCCTCCTGCTAACTCGATTTCGACAAAACTTTGCATCACCTTCTTGCCACGACATCTAAGCGCAAATTAACTTAAGATTAGCTTATTTTAGTTTTACAATATGTAAGCAATTTGTTAGTTTCATGTAAGTATAGTATAAAATTTTTACATTCTTTCGTACACAATTTCATCGAAGAATATACGTTTATAAAACTTTTAATCGTAAATTTTTGTATTTATATTATATATATGTATATATATATATGGTTGGGAGGATGCGTGTGTTACTATTCTAAAAATTCTATACTAAAATTCAATAAATATCGAATTAAAATTAGTTTATAATCTAAGTGTGTTATTATTCAGGTTTTTTTTATTTTGTAAAAATATTAATTTAACATAAATTTATTTTTTAAATTAAAAATTTCATCAATCAATTTCATCATCAAATTATGAGTTTTAAGCTATATTCTTAATATTATTTACTTCTCAGGTTGAGGAAATTGTAGACAAACCATTTTTGAAAATTCTATTATTTTAACTTACATAATTTAAATATACGTACACACATCTATATATATATATATATATATATAGTTTTTTATCTTTTTTCAGCTTATCTTAAAAATGCATTTAAAAAATAGATTTAAAAAAGATATTGTACACGATCCATATGCATTTCCAAGAACCGTTAATAACAAGTTTGTATTTTATTTTTTAAACGAACGAAATGAAATATATGTCATTTTTTTACAATTACATTCCTTCGTCGGTTTGTGTATAATATCTATGTATTTAGTTTAGAAACAATTTCAAACTTCTGAATGTGTCGGATAACTGTTGAATGATTAATTAACATACAGTTTTTCAACAAGCTTAGGAAACGTTTGTCGAGGATTTTCCTGAATCATTTATTTCAGTAAGTTATCATTGAATTCAACAGGTCTAATAAGTAAATCAATTCACGGATATAAATGAAAGGATTTCTTTTTTTATATAACTATGTCATGTGATTATTGAGAAATACTTATTTTTATATATATCATATTTGGGTATTACTTCTAATAATTAATAATTTTTTATGTTGTTTTTTACATTATTTGAATACACAAGGGTAAAATGAGCATTAAGAAATATATATAAAAATTTAATTAAAAGTAATATTTGTAAAATGATTTAAAAATGTGTATAAAGCACATAATATGAAAATATTTTACAAAGATGTATATAAGTTTATTATGTATAAGGCTTTTCGAAAAGCCTATTTGGTTTCTTCCGATAATTAGTTTTGAGATGAGTTACATATAACTAATTACACTCAGTGTGTTTTTTTTTCACATTATCTTTTGATATATGGTATGAGAAGACACACACGTACTTAAAAATGCAAAGTTTAGTTTTATTTTGTTTTATATTATTTTCAAAATTCAAGAATGTACTATGTATTTTCTGTATCTTATGCTTTTTTACTTCATAAAAGGCAAGAAGATATTATTTTATAATACATAAGCCAACAATTAAATTATATCCTATATAAAATTTTCATTTCAAGTAATGAAAGTGTATATATATATATATATATTAATGTATATATATATATATATATGAATGTATATATATATATATATATATTAATATATATATATATATACATATATATATATATATATATATATATATATATATATATATTAGGTTAGTAGCCAAATAATTGTTGTTTTTGTTTTCTGAATTGTAACCTCAATTTTTTTCAATGAGTGTCATTTCAGCATATTTATATTAATATCACTTTAAAGTGCATTTTTCGGTTCGTATTTTAGTAATACAGACATTGATTTTATTATTCATGGTACTTGAAATTAGGGTATTGAATTAAAGATGGAAAGAAACAAATAAGATAACTTTTTTTGTATGAGTTCAGAACGGGTGGTAAAGCACTGGAAACTGCTCGTAAACAAAACGATGCTATTGGTGTGGGAACTCTTAAGGAACGTGCAGTGAAATGGCGGTTACAAAAGGGTGCGAGGGTCCTTCTTCAGTTTGTCAGAAATTTTACAACACCGGCATAAATAAATTTGTAATTCATTGGAAAAAATGTGTTGAATAAGGTTATTAGTTGAGAAAAATGTATATGAATTTTAAGGTCATAAACCGCAATTCTGTTTCTACTAGCCTAATATATATATATATATATATATATATATATATATATATATATATATATAAAAAATAATAAAAATTAAAACCTTTCATTGAATTAAACCACTAACTAAGTTCATAATAATGACTATTTATGAAGTTTTATATTGTCATTTTCAAAACGAGATAAATGATTAATTTACACCTGCTAATTATTGTCCAAATGTACTAATTTTTGTTAATAAACATTGAATTTTCAATATGTCTGAGTCAAATAATAATCCAAACTTTATCTTGTAAGTGTAATTCCTGTTAAATTCATAGTATTATAACTTAATTCATTCTTCATTCCATTTAGACATTTTCATTTTCATTTATTTTTATTGTTTATTTTATTCAAGGAATATATTAATAATATTGAAGTTGTGATTATTGCATAATTTATTCTTATTTTTTAATAATAGGGAGCTCTGCCCCCTGATCGTTGCGCTCGTCAAACCCCGGGTTCATAGACGCTCACTCTACACTAACAAATAACAGAAATTAAAAAATAATACACAAATAATACCCATAAAACTACAATCATATTTTTTTATTAGAAAAGTTTTAAATAAATTATGGTAAAGATCATTTAATCACGCAATTCATAATACTATTCATAACACAGGCCACGTGACTAATAACCAATCAGAGAACGAATAAAAGTTAAGGGAATGGTGTCACTGTTTCATTTTTATAACATAGAAATATGTTAAGTTTTTTCGTCGTTAACCAATTTCCATCATAAGCGTATATATACAGGAAATTTTCATTGCCATTATCACCAGAGCATATATATATATATATATATATATATATATATATATCTATATCTATATATATATTTAATTCAGGAAGTAATTTGGTGAGAGCGGCATATTTTTCATTCTTTCGTGTAATTCAAATGAGTTAATAACAAATTTTTAGTATGTAGAAATATAACTTTTAAGTTTAATTAAAATATATTATACTGATAGATTTGGATCATGCCAATAGTGTTATAAAATAAT
>CM068322.1:4404588-4437088 GCA_034766995.1 Acanthacorydalis orientalis
TTTAAATTTAATGGTTTCTATACCAATTTCGATGACTTCATCGTCATCCAAACGCTAGTCTACAGAAGGATCTATTATTTTAAACCTCAAATTTTCGAGCATATTTGTAACTTTTATATTTAGGTATATTTTTAACACACCTACTACAAGTCAGCTTGCTCAGAAAGTAATAGTAAGTTGTTACAGAGAAGTTAATGGAATTTCGTTTAATCTTAAAATTTCATTATTTAAATTTATATTTTTATAGCTGATTCCTTTGTGCGTTGTTCACTAATTATAAAAATTGCTAGCAAAATTTATAGACAAAAATATTTCAAGTTATTTTAATTAAAGACAATAAAATTAAATAGTTTACTTTTCATTATTGAACTTCATTCTCTAACTTAGAATAATTTGTTGTAAGAAATGTAATATCAAATCGATACGAAGCATATATCTTCCATAAAACTGTTTTTTTTTTTCAATTTCAATACGATTCCAATACGATACATTATATATATATATATATATATATATACTTCTACCATTCATTTCAAAATGTTTGTGTTTTGAAACAGTTGGAATATTATTTAAACAAAATTTTCACGAAATGTAAATTTAACAAAAGTTGTACTTCGTTGGATAATATAAGATAAATACTACCCTATTTTTTCAAAAAAAAAATAAAATATACATTTGTGTTGTATCAATCTAGTTATAATTGTTAATTGATATATTTTTATTCTCTTCTCAGGATAGGGATATCACCCGTTCAAAATTGAATTTATAAACATAATTATAGAATAAACAAACATTTTACCTTTTGTTAAATTTATTATTTTAATTTATATTATTCCACTCCAAAATTGTACTATTGAAAGATATTATTTTTAAGATGAAAATAATATAATATGACAATTCTGGTCCATATTGAACAATATTTTATAGTATTTAGTGTATGTAAAGTATGAATATAAAATTCTTTTAACCACATATTTTATTTTTTTTAAAATTTGTTTAAAAATTATATTTTTGTAGTTCTATTTGAATTAATATATTTTTATTGGTTTAGTAATCATTTTAACTGTGTTCTATGTAATGTGGATAGTGGGAACGTGCCTGTTATAGATATTAATCTGAATATTTGCTGGTTAAACTATGAGAAGCGGTTCTGTCGGTAAGCCACAACAAATTCTTTCATATCTTAGCATAAATATACAACGCAAGAAACGATACAGACTTTCACAAATAAATTTTTCACTCTCAGCAAAAACAAACAAAAAATTCTGATTAATAAAATTTATTAAATAATTATTGATAAATTATGATTAGTTTTTTTGTGTCTAAACAGTCTGAGTATGTATCAGATAGTATAGACATTGAAATGTGTGGAAGTAACGATCAAAAATTATCAATAATTACTTATGGAATATTTATAATTAGTAATTTTTTATCGTTTATGAGGAAAGTGACAAACTCATGTGTGCAAAAGAACGTAACCATAATGCCAAAGGTATATTATAATGATCAATATTGACAACATAAGACGCGAATCTCAATGTTCAATACTTGAAGTGCGGGAGAGCCATAAGGCTATCTGGTTATATAGAATCATTGTTTAATGTATTTAAAAAATTTTTTGGAAGCTTTGTTGGACTTCCTAAAATTTTAAGGAAAATATTAGAATGTTTTACTTTTTCTAAAATAAATAAATCAATCTAAAAAGTTATTTGACATTAAAATTTACTATTATATGATTTTTCTGCAGATTTTCTCTTATTCACACGAAACGAAATACAAATTTATGTACATAATAAATAAATAATTGACCATTTTTTCATTTTATATAAATTTATAGTTTAATTTCTAAATTGTCTTAGACAAGATTTTTATGAATATCTCCAAATGTTAAGAAACCCATTGATCAATATGATGATTTAATATAAAAAAATATATCCTTATTATAAATACTCAGTGTTTTATGAAAATACAAAAAAAATCTTGGCAAAATTTGATTATAATTTAACTTTTCGGGGTTTTATTTCATTTCATAATCTTATCAAAATATCCTTTGAAAGTTATCAGTTTATTCCTCATAATTCCACACTTATCTGATATGAAATGTCTTTCATTAAATTTAGGCATTTGAGTCAATGAATAAATTAAAAATGATCAAAATTTTGAAACAAGAAAAAAACTGTTCCTCTAAAAAATTATATCAATTGTCTACTTGATACTAAAAAATAATCATAACAATAAATAATTTATATATTTGGCACTTATTGGCCTAGTTAAAAGTAATAGAATTATACAATATAAGTTGAATTAAAGTATAGGATTAAATTTAAAATATAGCACACGAAATAATTTAACTAATTTTGTATAAACAGTTATTTTAGAACTCATGGTAAACAACATATTTACATATTTGTCTTCGCAGTGGATTTATTTTTAATAATTAGAGTTATTAGTTATTGCATTAAAATGAAAATATATATTTATACTATGTATATAATATTATTTAACACTTGAATAATATATGAGAGTATTGTCCTGAGCACTGATTAAAATCGATTATTCTCTAGTGTGTACTCTACGAATACAAATTAATTTTCTAAATCATCTCATCCCATCGCTCCATATATATATATATATATATATATATATATATATATATATACTCGTGTATATATATATATATAAGATGCATCTACAAAAGTGCATTTGATGACGAAAACAAGGATAGAAATCTTACAAACCAATGTTTCCCACCAGTACTGATAGAAGAGGTCGTATATGCAATAGAGTATGAAAAATAGAAAAGCAACGGGGAATGATGGATTAATATAAGAAATCTTTAAGCTGGTAGAAGAAAAAATTGAAAAACTTCTCGCTGATATATTCACATCGTGTGTAGAAAAAAAAACTATCCCAGACAAATGGAACGAAGTCATCATAATTCTCTTACACAAGAAAGGAGATAAAGTGGATTTTAAAAACCACTGGCCAATTAGTTTACTATCTACAATGTATAAGATCTTTACAAAAATAATTTTAAAAACGATTACAAGCACAGTAAGATTTCGCTCAACCAAAGGAATAAGCAGGATTTCGAAGTAAATTTTGTATAATGGATCATATTCAGGTAGTGAGTGAAGTAATTAGCCGGTTAAATTATTACCAAATACCAGTATGTCTTAAATTTATAGATTATGAAAAGGTTTTCGACTATATCACCACATCATCGATCATATCTGAGCTGAAGAACCAGAGCATAGAGGACACATACATCGAGTTGTTAAATAATATCTAAAACAATGCAACCTAATCGGTGAAGGTACAGGAAGGAAAAAAAATAAAAATTGAGAAAAGTATAAGTTAGGGAGATGCAATTTCTCCGAAATTATTTAGTGCAGCCTTAGAAGAAGTACCCAAATCGCTCGTCAAAGAGGACAAAGGAATCGAAATTAAAGGCGAAAGATTAAGTTACTTCCGGTTTACTGATGATATCGTTATTTTTGCAAGTATTCTGGAAGAGCTACAGAAGAGGATAGAAAAATTATATGATGCATATCAAAAAAATGGCCAAAATATGAATCATGCAAAAACAAAAGTATTGTACAAAGCGTTTGTCTACACGAAGAAAATTGAAATAAAAGGAACAGAAATAGAAGAAGTTATGAAGTATGTCTATTTAGAACAGCTTATCAGTGAATATGGATTATTCACTGAAGAAGTAAAGAGGAGAATAAAAATTCGATGAAGTGCATTTGAACGAAACACCTCGATATTTAATTTAATAATCCTACTCTGTTTGAATAAAAAAGTATTTGATCAATGTACACTACCAGTCTTTATCTACAGCATAACTTGGGTGCTTAACACCAAAATCATTGAAAGACTCCAATAAACACAGAAAAGTATAGAAAGATACATACTGGGAATAAAAAGAAAAGATAGGAAAAAAAATAGAATGTATATGAAAACAGAGGAGTCGCAGATGTAATAAGAAAAGAAAATAATCTGAAATGGAAATAGGTGGGGCATGTTATAAGAAGAGAAGACAACCGATAGACAACAGATATTATTAACTGGAAACCAAGGAATAAAAAACCAAGGAAGATACTAAGAAATAGTAGGATAAGGAAATTGAAACGTTTATTGGAAATCAATGGCGAAGAGAGGCATTTAATCGTACAAAACGGAAAATAATGGAAGAGGCCTTATCCAGCAGTAAATTGACAAATGCTGCTGCTGATTTATATATATATATATATATATATATATATATATATATATATAAATTTAAGTATTATCTTTCTATATATATAGAAATAATTCCATCGTTAAATTTCCATAAAACATTTTTTTTATGTAGTCCGCCTCCTTCTAACGCCACTTGCCTCGCCACCTTCTACAAGTAGCACGTTAACCATTTTCATTTTCGATTATTTCCGATGTTTCCCGAAACATTACCGATTATGGAGAGTGAGCTAAGCGAACGAGGGTGGATCCTCCTGGAGGTCGCCGAGCGTAGTGAGTAAAAGACAAAACCATCTGGTTAATAAAAAAAATATATAAAAAGTTATGTAAGAAAACTTATTTTTTCGTTTTTATCATCGAAGAATAAGAGAATGACTCCCGCAGCCTAATAAACATAAATAAGAATCCTCAACGTTTCTTAATACACATACATTAATATAAATTATCATGAAGTTGATAACATTAAACTCGAGTCGAATTTAAAACGTTCATTCTATTTAGAAAATTGTTTCGAACGAATGAACTATTCGAATTTGCGAAACAGTGCATCGAGTTCAGACAAAAATAAATACGATAAAGCGAAAGACGCGAATGCTTTTAATTCATTTGTCGTGATGGTTCGTTGCCAATTTTTGTACATTCCGTCTTTGATGTATTAAAGTTCTTGTGCAGTGAGGAAAATGCGTCAATGGGAAGCATCGTGTATTAATCAAAGAATCCATTAGCGTAGTATAAGTGACGGCTTGGACGCTCGTGCTGGGACGCCAGTATAGCCCGTCCATCCGTCAATGTTACTTATTTCAGTTTTAGCAAGAAACCCTTTCATCGAGGCGTCGCCATTATAGCGATGAAAAAGATATATATATATATATATATATATATATATATATATATATATATATAAACATTTCAACCCACATAAAAAAGTAAAAAATTATACTAAAAAAAACACTTAGTGTACACTTAGTCAACATACAACAAGTGTAATGTTGATATATTTCTTGGACATTCTCTTCTTGTATTTTCTTTTTGTATCTCTTAAATATAGGTCATTTCATTCATTAAGTTAATAAATTTAAATTTTCAGATATAAAAATAATATATGTCTATATATAAAAAAATATTCCGTAATATTTCAGAAAATGGACAAATTTTTTTAAAAAATTATCATTATCAATAACATCTAAAATGATACTAATTTTTCACGAAAAAGTATAATATTACTACCATAACAATTATAATGAAATGTGCAATTTTATAAAACAACTAGATTGCAATTTAACTAAGAGAGTGATTGTGTAGGCAAATATTTATATATATATATATATATATATATATATATATATATATATATAATATGAAACAAATACATTGCAATATATATAATATATCTACGTTAATGATTATATGGACTATTATATATATATATATATATATATATATTATAGTCCATATATATATATATATATACTTTGTGTGTGTGTGTGTATTTTAGTATACCGATATATATATATATTACGATATTGAGCAAATATATGTGATATGCGCGAAGGAGGAGCTCCCCAGTGGTCGTCCATCATAGCAAGTAGGAGGAGGCCCACCTGATAAATATTAAAATATTTTTTAATGTTATTATCCATGAAATTTGATCTTCAGTATTTTCATCAATCAACTAACCTCTAACTAATTTTTTACTTGTTATAGTAATAATTTTTTATATATTTTTTTTATGTTCAGAGTACAGTTTAAGTGTAATATTATAAATAAAACTAAAGACTTCAATCAATAATGTTCAATCAGCAAGTCACAATTGCTTGGTAGGATCAATATCCATTTAAATATACTATGATTCTGTTTCTTAAAATTGTATTATAACATTTTTTTGTAATCATCTTACACATTATTAGTATAAGAATAAATTTTAAATCATTATCATGCTTAGTATATAAATAGATACGAAACAACTAGAAATGATTCATCACGTGATGATCATGAATTTCAATTTCCTAAAATTATTGAATATACGCTTTCAGTGTTTGATAACAATTAAAAGTTAAATCACTTTTTAACCATTTTTGATGCAAAAAATTCGTTCATTAGTGAAGAAAATGATTGAATATTTTTTTATTGAAATAATTTTTATTTAGATTGATTTGAATTGAATTTAGTTTATTTCAGTTTTTAAGGTGTGTCTTTTTTTAAAGTATTACGTTTCAAATACGATAAGAGTTTCGAAAATGATTTTTTCATTCAAAGCACATATCGTCACTAAAATTCTATCCATAAATGTTCAATAATTATCTCTAAATTGTATAAGGATATTTCGATAGTGATACCATTACACTCCGAGCGCAAGAGTACAGATAAAACTGCATATTATCTTTGCCTGAGGATGTTTCTTTATACTTAAGTGCTTTGAAGTTAATGGTAAAGTCATAGAAATGTTTTTAAGTGATAATAAAAGTATATTAATTTTTTTGATTATTTTTTTTATGAATAAAATTTTTATATGTAATAAATATACATTGCTTTAACTTAGAATTTTGATTTATGATTTTATTAAAAGCTTACAAAATTTTTATTTAAAAAAATGTAAAATAAATTAATTTACAAACACAAACTACTTCATTTCATTACTACACATACATATGTATATATATATATATATATATATATATATATATATATATATATATAAATATATATATATATATATATATATATATATATATATATATATGTATATATATATATATATAATTTTATTTTAACTATCATGTAATATAAGTTTGCGGATATAATGAAGAAATTTCCACACAAATTTTAGTTCATTTGTCTTCATACAATCACTCACTTTTGTAAAGATCTCATTTTAAGAATATACTGTATAAATGTTACTCTCTTCAGAAATTTATTATTTTCTAATTTAGTATTAGAATCACTTTTACAAATATAAAAGATAACTTCCTGAAGAATCTTCAGATACAAATTTTATTAAACATAAAGTTAATGTTTCTGAATTAAGTCTTGCTGAAAAAAGATACATTATGTTACAAAAAGGTTAGACATCACTGATTTAGGTTATGAATCAAAAAAATAATTGATTTTCTGTTTTCTTCGAACCTAGATTAGTTTTCCATTCCTTCATTATGTTCACTTTATTGAATTTTTTTTTTAAATGTAGAAAAATCACAACATGATATGAATATTAAATACTTTTCAGAAATGTTTCCCTCAGAGGATAATATATTTGCAATAAAAATACTTATAAATAACAATCAGACATAATTTTTGTTCAGTTTTTGATTTTTTTAGCTGATTTTTTTAATTTGTGGGATGATTTAAAAATGCATTTGTGAATGGCAAGTATGAATTATTTATAAATAAAAAAGCTTCATAAACCACTCAAATGTAAACCGAAAACAAGACGAAGGAAGTATATTTTTTAATAAATAAATGTTCTTCAATATGTTTTTATTACAAATTAACAAAATTTAATTCTGCGTATTTACTCCTTCTACTTCCTTGTACTTTTTATATAATTGGCGAGTTTTTACTTTTACTTTATACATTTGTAAAATATTGTTAATTTCAGAGAGTATTTAAATTATTAATTAACACTGTCTATACTTTTATTTAATCGAAACATCCGGATGTTATTATAAATCTTCGTACACAACACATGAAGTTATAATAGACTATTAATTGTACGCAAAGATATGATAATATGCAATTCCACATCGAACAAACTCCGAAGATGTCTTGTCTTTATACTATGTGATATTAAGATCGAAGCGAATTGCTTACGTGTAATTATGTTTACGAAACATTTGCATATTGTTAAGGTGTGCTACTATTACTACTCGTCGTAATACACATGTATATCACGAGAGTTCGTGTAAAGTTGAGCATAATTCGGGCTTCTTGATTATTTATGCATGATGTATCATCTCACCCGATGTCGAAACATATGTAGTTCGGCGGAAATGTTATATGCAGTGCATTTGCACAATTCGGAAATGGCTTTATAACAAGTCGCGGAAGAGGAACATAAATTATAATTTATGCTTCTTGTGATATAATTTCAGTTTCCGATATCTCTTTGTTATGTGTACATGTACCTTTGAATAAGCAACGTGTAATAATTTCTAGAACTAATATCTAAAATTATTTAAGTGGGAGATTACTGGATCGATTATTCTAATATTATTTGCAGAGTTGAGTTGATTAAGTGCCTTGTTTATCGGGTGTATTAATTCATACAAGATTACTATGCATAATATGTGTGTTTGGCTGGTGTATATTTAATTCATTGATTTTCAAAAGAATAGAATGGGAAACTGTCATTTAGAAAATTTAATAATTCTATAATACTTTTAACTTTTCTAATGAAAAGTACAATTTACTTCATTTGTATAGGAAGTCAATTAATGAACATGCATTTTTAGTCTTTATTAAATAATTACAATATATGTTATCAGTCATTATCTGTAGTGATGTTAGATAGAAGTACGAGAAGAGCAGTGGAGTCAAACTCATATATGAACATGGGCCACCAAATTCATTTTAAGAGAGTCTGCGAGCCGCAGACAAAAAAGAGTCACATTAAAAAAATTAGCAAGCGAAAGAAGGTCTTTTATTTATATTCGAAAATATCTCATATAATTTTACATTTATTTTTTCTTTCGTGAATTCATAAAAATTAAAAAAATACATTAATTTTAAGTATTATTATCAAATGTTACAACACAATTTTAAATTAGATAAATTAAGAAAACTAATATTTTTTACTAGAGACTTGGCATCTTTTGGAAGAATTTTTTTATCAATATCGGGTGTATTTTTTTGTCACAATGATATTTTTACTATATAAGTTAAATGTTCGTTTGTCAATCTTGACCTGTCTGAAGTCTTATTAGTCTTTAAAAAAAAAATAATTATTCACATAGGTATGTACTTACCAAACATTGCTAAGATTCTTGCTGCAAATATATGCATTTCAATAACATTTTCTGGAAAGTACAAATAAATATCTGGAATACCAACCTCATTAAACTTTTCTTTTAGTACCGTGTTGCATTGAATTTCAATCAATTCCATTTGCATGTTACTTTTTGGTTCTTCGGTGTTAAAAGAAAACTGAGCACTTTATAGTAAAAAATCATTTTCACATGTCTTGAATCCTTCAAATCTGTTTTCAAATTTAAATAATAATTCTTGAATATTTGAAGCATATTTGTCAAATCCACAACCGTAATATAATTTTTTGATAATTTTTGCAAGTAGGAAAATGGACTACACCTGAATTGACCATAAAAAAGTTTTCTTTACAATACATTTGGAATTTGCAATCTTTTAAAAATGTTTTTTTTCTTTAATTCCATTTTATTATGTTAATGAAATCAATTTCAAGCTTGGGAATTTGAACCGCATGCGGATCGAGTTCTCCGTGTTTGACACCATTGGTGTAATCAGTATAAATATGGCTGAACACAATTAACATAATCGGGTTTTATTTCAATTGAGTGATATTGCTATTTTATTTTTTTTTTGATTACATAATGGATACAGAAATGAAACCCACTGTAATACTGCATAGAGATACGTTTACTTGAGTTATGTTTCAAAATAAATTATTTTGTATTTTGAGTAAAAATAATTTTATTCGAAATCGAATCGCTTTACAAGGAATTATATTTAGCTTCTCTATTTTTTGTTACATAGTAAAATAAACTAAATATGTATTTATGTTTTACCTGGCATAGTTGTCTTGTTCCAAAAATGTTTAAACAAATGTTTCTTTGAAGATTTAATGAATTTTTATAGACACTTCTCAATTCGGGATTATTAATTGTGATTTATTCTATTTATGTTTTAACTTTAAATAGTTTTCCAAGTAATTTTTAACAAATAAATTATCAGTATTTGCACTATAAAAGTGATGAAATGATAATCGAAAAGTGCAAAAGCCTACTAATTTAAAAAATATACAATTATTAATTTTGTTTAAAGAAAATCTTTATGTCTAGCAACGAGTCATTTATGTCGGGTAAAATCCTGTATAATCAGAATTAAAGACAAAATTAATATATTATCTTTTTAGGTTATTCTAAAAAAAATATTTCACTTTCATTAAAAGGCTATAAAAGTTGGTAAATATCTTTATAATATAATGCAGTATATAATCAAAAAGTGTTAATGTACAATTTTATTAGTTGATCTCGTGAATATATATGGACAATAATAAACACTTATGAAAAATAGATGCATATTTTGATGAGAGAGTTATTATTTAAGAAGATACTTATTTTTCATAAATTACAAATGCAAAAAAATCTTTATATTATTAATTATAAGAATACTCGTTTTCTTATAGGTTTTCTTAAGGATATATATATATATATATATATATATATATATATATATATATATATATATATATATATAATAATAAAATTTAATGAATGGTCAAGGACGAATAATAAGTTTTATTTTTTATAAAGAAAAGAAATTCGTCGGGGAATTATATTATTTTTGTGTGCCTTAAAAGTACTATAAAGTAAATCTATAGAATGGAACTGATGAAGCGAAAAGAATCGCTAAAATCGTAAAACGTACACTAGAACACAAAAGAATAGAGGTCGTGCATTGACTGCCGTGCTCTTCACAAATGATCGTTGTGCTGGGATGCTTGAACGTTTACAGCTTTTTATTTTTTTAATAATTCGTTTTAATATATTTTACATGTATAAAATAACATATTCCTTTATAAAATAATTAAATATTAATACAAATTTATTTCAAACTTTCGAATATTATCCAATCGATATCGCATATTTGACAAGCTCTTATTTTAATTAAGGACAGTTTCAATCTTTCCAGTCAAACTATGACTGTTGTAAATAAAATTGGAAATTTCCACATGAACTATTTTTCATGATCGATATATATATATATATATATATATATATATATATATATATGTTTTGTACCAATTCATCTTACATATTAAATGTTTGATGTAATTTATTTTTGTTATCTTGTTTTATATTATTTCTTTCATTTCTGTAATTATATTCATTATATTTTTCATTCATTATTCAACTAAAATTTCAATTTCTTACTAAAATTTAATTTTTGAAATGATACAATTTTTCTATTCTATGTAAGCATTTTATTTACTTTATAAATATTTATAATTAGATGAAATTTAAAAACATTAATTAACACACATACACACACACACATATATATATATATATATATATATATATGTGTGTGTGTGTGCGTACATGCGTGTCTGTTTTAATTCATTTTTAACGTCAGCATTTGATTCGAAAAGTTTTGTAAATTGCCTTCTATTTAAAACAAATTTTATTTTTAAGTTTATACAAACATACACACACACACACACACACACACATATATATATATATATATATATATATACATTATTGAATAAAATGAATAAAAAAAATTATTTCAATTTTATATATCATAGCTTAGATTCGTTATGACGTTTTCAAAATTGTTTTAAATATGAAACATCGAATGAAAGTATTCTCGTTGAAACCAAATTTAGAAAATAATTATTTAAAAGTCGCCTTCGTATAATGTGGAAATTATATTTAATAAAAACCCATTCTATGATAATTATGTTTTATTAAAGACAAATTTCACAAAAAAGTGTATATTTTTAGTTTTGCAAAGAGAGAAAAACCAACATAACATATTTTTAAAAATGAAGTATTTCGATTGTGATTCATTTATTCTCAAAAAGATAACGCGCAGAATAATTTATTTATTAATAGAATTGTATATACCTTATAGTTTTAACATTAATGACATTTCTATCAAAATGCGCAAAAGTAACGATGAAAAATCAATGAACAATAACCAATGAGCAATTTTGATTAGTAGAAAATTGTGATTTGGGAGATGAGTGGAAAATTAATTTGTAAAAATCATAAATACCTCAATCGCAAAAGGAAAAAGATACGCACAACTTCAGTACAAACAGAATGTACATATATATATATATATACATTATATATATATATATATATATATATATATATATATATATATAATGTATATATATATGTATATACGTGTATGTTTGTATGTATATTGTATATATATAGATGTATGTATGTATGCATGCATGTATACATACCTAATACATACATAATTGTGTTCTACAATTCAATATATGTTAAATCTTGGAATTAAATATTAACTGAGTTTATACTTATTTGGGACAGATGTATATATTTTATATACTGGCTGAATAGAAACCTGAGCAGATTTTGTTAATGGAATTTAATCAAAATAATCATACTCAAAACACAATCTTTTATAACCTGAAATGACTTCTTAATTTTAGAAAAACATATTATTACAGCCTTTCTTGTTATGACATATGAAAAATTAAAATACGGATTCTGAATTAAAGACAACCTACTTGAATGTATGAAATACTTTGAATTACAACTGATATTAACATGATGTTAACATAAAAAAAATGTATCTAGATATTATGTGGATAGTATTTCTACTAAACATTTTTTTTTGCTTTGTTATTTAATAAATTTGACTATTTCCGAAATAAAATTATACATCTATTTTATACACATCCATGAACTATTTAGAAGCACATCTCAAATATTCGGGTTACTGGAGGAAGGGAATACTATTTTACTCTATTTTTTCAGTTAATAATTTATCTAAAACAATTTAAATAGATAATTCACAACGTATTATTTAAAAATACTAAGTTTAATAATTCAAATACAGTATATTTAATGTAAGATACGAGCAGAGGACCAAAAGTTTACGGGAAAAAAACAAAAAAGAATCTGATTGAGCTGATTGTTTATTTCTCAATATAGTCCCCCTTAATGCTTATACATTTTTAAAATGCTCAATAAGCTTCCCAAAACCTTCAAAATTATATTCTTTTGATTTGCTTGAAAATGCTCTGAAATAGCCGACTTCGCTTTTTCATCGTCTTGATTTCTTTACTCCTCAAGTCTTTCTTCAGACTTGGGAATAAAAAGTAGTTGCTCGGAGCCAGATCTGGAATATATAGTGGATGGCTGAGTTCTTGGAAGTTAAGTTCAGTTATAGCAGCAATTACAATCTGAATTAGGTATACCGTAGCAATGTCTTGTAAAAGAAGAATATCTTTTGAGTATTTTAAACGTCTTTTTTCTTTAATGGCTTCTCTAAGTCGATGAATACTCGACGCTTAGCACTCTTTAGTTATGTTGATACCCTTTTTTTGTATTCAATTAAGAGAATGTCTTCTGCATCCCAAAACACAGTCGCCATCATTGCGATACCTTGAATTCCTTGGATAGGGGTTCCCCCTTTTTCAGCCACTTCATAAATTATTGTTTGTTCTCAGATTGATTGTGATGGATACAAGTTATATCTCTGGTAACAATTTTGTCCAAAATTGCACGAAAATTATCGCCACATAACTCCAAACTCGTGGGTGGACTCAATTCTATGCCTATTTTACACTAACGCAAATATTCTCGGTACCTATCTTGCACTCACCTCAGCCATGCCAAGATAATTGATTCTAAGAATGGTGGTATCGGATACTCAAGTCATTTTTGCGAGTTGTTTCTTCTTCAGTCGACCATCTTCCTATACAAGATTTTCGCCTTTTTCGATAATGTCTAAGATGATTACTTCGACTGGGCGTCCAGAGCGGTAATCGTGTACCAAATCCTCTCTTCCTTGTTTGAAAAGAGAATGCCACTTATAAACCATACTCTTTCCTGGTGAACGATCCCCGTGAACGACAGACATCTCTTCCATGATGACTTTTGTGGTTTTCCCTTGCTTAGTAAGGAATTTAACAACAGCGCGTAGTTCAGTTTTCTCCATGATTTCGTAATTACTCCGAGTTGTGTTGTTCTTACGACGACAGCGTGATGAGTACTGATAACAGCACAATGATAGTTCGCTTTTACACTAACTAAGAGTTCTCTGTTCTACCAGAATTAATGAGAAGTGGCTTTGATTTTTCTTTCCCCCATTTCCCGCGAACTTTTTTCCCACCCCTCGTAAAACAATTATTATCTATTGAGATAAAATTTAAATTTGACGATTGTCTAATTATATAAAATAAATTAACTATGTTCTACTGCAATAATAACAATAATATTTTCATTAATAGTCTAGGATTCTAACTACAACATTCATATACATATATATATATATATATATATATATATATATATATATATATATATATATGGCTGTTTAATATGAAATATTTGCAACATTATCTCGTTGTCGATTGTTTTATCACCAGTCATCTATTTTAATTATCTATCTTCAAATATATGGATTATTATCTATTATATCCTAAACGGATAAAAATATGTTATAAATTAAATAAAGAGAAAAAAACAAAATATAAATAAACGACATATAAATAATTAAATTAATCACATTAAAACTTTTTTAATTATAAAGCAGCCATATAAATAGTATTAAAAAGAAAATAATGAATTTATATTATTTATTTTTTATAGAAGCAGTGTATACAAAAAGTCCAATAATTTCGCATGCAAAGCATATTGATACACCAGTGGTGTTTAATAGAATAATAAAAAAACAATTGTACTAATAATTTACAAAGATATAAAACATAGACAATAATTTAAAGCAAATGTTTTGAGTAATTCAAAGATACATGCTAAGTTACATCAATTTAGAAGGATTTATCATTATAGAATAGAATAGAAATCCGAGAGTTTATTGTAGGGTTAATAATGACAAAATGCAAATATATAGATTAATAAATGGCATTACCTAACTTTATAGGGATGATAGAAATATTTAGGTTTTCTCTATGAATCTATTTATGATGCAACATGTTCATAGTTCGTTTATAATTGAATAATAAAGAATTTTGTAAAACAATATCGACATTTAATTTTAAAATACATGCACAAAATTTTAGTATTACAATTTAAATATAATATTTGAAAAATGAATATTGTGTATTTGTATCTAATTAAAATTGGCTGATTAAGACATAAATAAATACATATTTAGTACTATATTTTATTTAAAGAATTGTAAAGTTTAAACTATTGTTATTTATAAGTTTTTAGTAATTATATAACATTTCTATTAACTAAGTATGAGTTCAAATTGTTTTCAGTCGTTCTTGAAATTTTAAGTAGACAATTTTATAAATTATTATAAATATAGTTTGTGATCATGTAATTATAATAAATATCACTAGCTCGGTATATGAAAAAATAAATTGTTAATAACAATTACAAATGTATAGCTAAAATTCGGTTGTATAAAAATATGCAAAAATTCGAAATTGAATATATAGAATTATTCTTCTGATAGAGAGATTTATATATATATATATATATATATATATATATATATATATATATATAATATATATGTACGCCCATATATACAATATATACAAATGAATGTATGTGTAAGTATGTACATTCGTTGTTTTTAGTGTTTTACAAATTTATTTCATTTCTTATTCACCAAAACACTTTTCACTGATAGTTGGATTAAATATAACAACTTTAGCATATATAAAAAACTGAACGAAAAGATCCGATATGCAACGTTACGTAACGTATTTATATGTCAGTGCAGCTTTTGTGTATCTGTGTGTATGTGTGTGTCTAATAAACTTAAAGTGTGTCACTGAAAGCTTTCAATGACGATCCGTTTCGAAACCACCAAAACACATTTGGCGTTTTAGCACCAGCAATAAAATGTCCATCGGACAACGAGAAGTGAAAAAAGAGACGAGAAAGTTTTTTTACCGCGATATCCTGCCGCGCGAGATTTAAAATCCAGCCCCGACCGCACACCCAGATCCCTTGTTGTGACGTATGCTTTTGGCCGAAGACATTTTTTTTTATTGTGACTACTGTGACACGGGATTGAGAGTTTGGCGTGGAAGAAGCCAAAGTGGAAGAGTACGGCTATCTGTGTTCGTAACGTAACGTAGCCGTTTGTAACAGTTGGTACGATTGCTCGTGTCGTTTGGTGTTCGTTAACTTTCCAACTGTTTGATCAGTTTTGACTGGTGTATGTTTATGCGTCCCGTCATTCGATTTTATAGTTTCTTTTCAGTTTACGAATTTGAATTTTATTATCGGTTAAGACATAAATCGTAAGGACATTGAATTATGCATTATTTCTTAGATTTCATGATGTATCTGTAAATAAATCTCTGTTGCATTTTATCTCAAAATACATTGTTTCGTTGCAATACTGTATTAAAATAATCATTATATGCATACTTTATGTATTTATGTAACCATATATATATATAGAGAGAGAGAGAGAGAAAAGTTTATTTAATGAAATATGCATACTTAAAAAAATTAAATATTCTGCTTCAAATTCAAAATCTGGAGAAATATTTTTTTTCAACGATAAGTTTTTATAAACACTGCTTTGACAGATAATTTTGTATATACTGTCATAAATGAATTTATAAAATATTCATTTATACACATTTTTATATGAGACATTTTTATTTATTAAAATGTTCAATAGTTGATCATTCATTTTTGTTAATATATTTTTATGGAAATTCCTTACTTATCAGAGTGAATATACATAAATTTGGACAACTAATCGGTTATAATTTTAATAAAAAATGTATATAGAATTTCAGTTACTTTTAAAATATTTTCTATACCTTTAATTTTTGAAATTTAATTTAAATGCAGGTAGAAAATTAAGATTCAGTTCGATTGTGTGATATACATTTAATAAATATTAGAAATAATAAAGAAATTCAGTCAACTTTTTTTAATAATTTGATGTAGTGAAATTTTGTTTTTAATATTAACATACAATTTTATATTTAAGATTTTATTTCTAATCTGATTTTCACTTAATACACACTTGCACATACAGAAACACAAAAATACTCACTCATACATACATACCCACATACACATATAAATATCAAAAAAGAAAAAATGTAGCTCTACATGTTTTAAATATAATTTCCAATAAAGTAATAATATCACATGTTGTAAAAATGTAAAAAGATATATATTTTTATTGGAATTGTATTATGTTATTTATTTAGATGCTACCATAAAATGAATCTACTCGTATATTTTACATTCAATAACATTTCAACAACCTTTGCCTTATAAATAAATGTGATCGAAACAGCTCCCATGCCTGCAGTTTTATGAACAAAAACTGTCATCTGCATAAAGGACTATCACGAAGAATCGCTGTGGGATAAAACGACGGCCCACTCAGGTATACCGTTCAATACGTATTGCATTGACAAATGTATTTACGAAATCTCAATGTTTATTGTATGTACGTAGGGTATTTTAACATACATAAGTCAAGAGAATATTGTTCGTTTTATAAATTTATATTGTGTACTTGAAAATAAATAAAAAAATTCTTTCTATTTTATTTTTAATAAATTAAACGTCATTTAACATGTCAAATTATTTTTATTTTAATTGCATGAATTATTCTTACTGAAAAATATTCTAATAAAAATAGTATATAGAGTTGTAATAAATATTTCATCTATTGAAAATGAAACAAATATGAACAACATACAAAAAATGATCTCTTTCAACATCATAAATTTATGAATAAGATAATTAAAAAAAATATTATATTGTTATATTTAGTTGTTTTTTTTAGTTCAAAATATCATTGAAACTTCATATTATTGTCATTTTTGACGCATAATATGCTAAATGAAAATTAATCTTAAACCTAATAAGAAAAAGTAATTATTTTAGGGTCCAATGAATAAATTCTGTTGAAAATTGATATGATTTTTTGAACTATAATTTATAACTAACAATGTTATATTATAACTCATTCTGTAAACACTATAAAAATTACAGCTGTAAATGCATTCATTTTAGTCACAGAAAAAAATACTGTGAAGGTGTTAATTAAAACCCAAAACTACTATTCACACAGAACGAATTTAAAATGAATTTATGGCATTTAAAAATATTCTTACATTAATATTTATGACGATTCAAATTGTTTCTTACGCGGAAGAACATTAATGAATACAAACATTCCAATGAGTTTTATTGGAACGGATGTAAAAAAATAGTTTTTCATTTAAACCAATATTTTGTAAAACTATAAAATAAAAATTCGTTTTTTTCTGGATATTCATGCTATCGAATAGTAATTACTATAATTTGTTACACTTGAGAATTATAGAAAGAAAATAAATATAATTTGCCAGAGAAATCTAAAGAAATTCCAGACAATGCCCTAAGCAAATCTTATTAATCGTATTTTTTCGCAAGTATTCAGTATTCAGTAATAGGAAAGAAATATTTTATTTCTTATTTTATATATATATATATATATATATGTATATATATATATATATATATATATGTATATATATATATATATATGTATATATATATATATATATATATATATATATACGTAAATGTATATATGTAGTTGTATCTTGTGTTAGGTGTGCGTAAAAGTTATAGTTTTTTTCAGCAGTCTGGTACAATTATTTAAAATTCAAATTAACTTATATCTTTTGCATTTTCAAAGGGCTTGAATGAATCTGTGAAACACCTTATTTTATGATTAAATAATAAAGACAAGCTTGTAAATTAGTATTGCCCATAATGATGAACATTTCTATATTAAATACTGTATCTGGTACAAATTCCAAAGGAAATGCATTCGAATTTTGTCTCTGTTTTTGATGAAGGTGTTGTGTACCATAATATTTACAAATATTGGTTTCGATGTTTTAAAACCAGTAATTTTGATGTTACTCACCGACTACTTTCTAAAGCATAGAAAAAATTGAAGCAATTACGTTTTGAAAGATAGTCATGATATTATTAATATTTTTAAATAATAAATTTATTTGAAAATAAAAAAAAATTAAAAATTAAATCTAATACAAAAATATATGCTCTGAATTTATTGTAATAATTGAATGAAAAACAGCACATTGGGGAAATTAAAAATTGAAACCAATTGTATTTAACCCTAACATTTTTTGTGTGAATTTTATATAAGTCCCTTTATTTACTAATAATCTAGTTCTAAATCTCTCTGAAAATAATGAAAGCCACTTACATAAGAAACAAATTCATACGTAGTCTCCAATATTTGCACACAATAATGTATAGATACTATACTATAAAACAATACAATAATAATATTTTATATTAACAATAAAATTTTGTCACTGTACTTAAATTACTTTTCAGAGATAATGTTTTTATTCCCCCCACAAACCAAAAAAATATTCAATAATTGATAATTGATCATTTTTGATTATTTTTTCTGTGTATTTTTGTAGTGTTTCATCTTCCTCGAAACTCGAATGGTCAGAAAGAAAATCTGTTGAGTTAGATTATATAACACTCTGTCAATAATTATTTTTTTGTGGTTTATGGAGTGTGTGAAAAATTTATTAATGAAAAAAAAAATTATAATATTAAAGTGTAATATTTTTCCATAAACTAACATATAATCATTAATGTTTACTACATAATTCTTTTTTCACCTCACAATTATTTTTGATTGTTGTATATGGGCATTTTGATGAAACGCCGTCATCTTCAAAGCACCAAGATACAGAAAAAAATGGTTTTTTATGTATTTTGGTCATATGAGGATTGCGTTCTCATCGAAATGCGCATAATCAACAATCAGAAATATTAAATTATAATTCATTGAATTTTATTGTTCTGTTAAATTTTATGTAGTTAGTGAGATAAGCTTATGGAATGACCTTTAAAGACAAAGAATAATTTATTTGTGAAAGTGAATTTAACCACAGCAGAATGTAGTTTTGGTTATTCTTAATGTTCGTCACTTATTTCTCCATTGTGTATTTTTATTTATAAGGTTTCTGTTTTGTATGTAAATTATATTCATTATTACTACATTCATATTCTGATTAAAAATATATTAAATACTTTAAGAAAGATATATTAGTATGTCTCAAGCAAAAAAACTGTTTTAAAATAGTATTATTTTTTAATATCGATTTCATTTTAATGATCTATCTAAGTAATAGAACTATTTAGATTAAAAAATCATGAATTTAATATCAATAAATGAAATAACTAAATAGTTTGTTAATACTTTTTTCTGAGTTCTTATTCTAATTATATTTTTTTATTTGTGAAAACTTCATATATTTGATTATTAATGATATTTTATATATTCTTAATATATTCGTTAGAATTAGAATAATTGTGGCTAAATTCACTTTCAGTTGAATTAATTTTCCATTCTCACAAACCACACAGAAATACCTTTCTGATATATATATATATATATATATATATATATATATATATATATATATATATATCAAAATATACAGAAGCAGTAATCAGAATAATGAAGAACTGAAAATTTTGATAAGTTTTCTTCTGTAGTAAATGAAAAATAAAGGCCCTTTGTGAAAGTAATATCGTAATAATTTCTAAAGAAATATTTGAAATCATTTAATATTTCATCTACAATATTGTATATTATAGCACTTTTATATGGATTTAATAATATTTTGAAATAAAACATTTTAATTATTTATGTTGCGTTCTTGTATTTTGAATAAAAAAATTTAGTTTAAAAATATTTATTTCCGAATTATCATATATGAACTATTTATAATTATAGTATTTTTATATTGATGAGAATTGAAGTTTCTTCGTTTGTCCTTACTTTTTTTATCTATTTTTAATCTAAACAAAATGTTTGTCAAATAGTCTATATACAAGAGTTTGTGGAAATACAGAATATTGATTTACAACGGAAGACATTATTGTCAGTAAAGCCATTTATACAAAGTTCATATGAACGTTTGTATTGCAGCTGTGGATCCCCATTTCGTGTTGCTAAAAACCACTCGTGTAAATTCGTTCTTCAATTCCATAAATAAGTTTAATTTCGTTTCGTTTCAATTCAATTCTATTTATAATTGAACATCAGTTCTTCGATTAATATTATTACAATACCTTTTTCACAATAAAAATAACCGTATTCACAATTCTGATTATTATGGCGTTTTAGCCACTAAAAGAGAAAAAATATTTTTAATTTAAAAACATGTTTCCAAAATGTTATTTCGAAATAGTTAAATGAATTGAAATCATTCAGTCATATCTTTTTAAATCATTTTTTATTCCGTATAGTTTAAAACACTTATATTATAATGCATAACCTCATTTTAAATTAAGAATAATTCATCTTTTTGTAACAACTTCTAATTCTAATTTTTCTTTTGTATATATATACATATATATATATATATATATATATATATATATCGTAATACTTTGGCTATAAGCGCTCGTTAATTTAAGATATAATTCTTAAAAAGAGATGAAAATATTTAATTAGCAATTGTTACAAAGAAAAATATTTTTCGAATTTAGAACGCCGTAATTTTCGATGGCGATAAATATGAAAAATCTTTGTTTTTAACTTCGAAGCAGTATGAAATGTTTTGTATAATTATATATATAACAATATAATTTAAAATTTGGAAGTTAATTAGAAACATATATATATATATATATATATATATATATATATATATATATATATATAAATATATATTGACAGGTTTTATTTTCTAAGTTTCAAATATAATATCTTATTTTCTTTTAAAATATAAAAGAAAATAAAAATAAAATTTTTCCATAGAAATTTTTTTTATAGTTGAAGTAACAGTTGTGTACATTTTCGAATGTACATGTAGTGAAAATATACACAGCTTTGGAAATATACATATTTTACTCATATATTATATGCTATGACGGTACGTGGAAAAGAAAATGCAATGCATTTTTGTTATATGTCAGCACTGGCTACGTATTCTTTATTTATAGCTCTTCATCACAAAAGGTTTAATAATTTTATTTTACGCACAACAAAATTATAATTTAAAATGTAGTGTTGCAGAATTCTAGTCTAAAAGTTTATGTACTGAATTAAAATGTCGTATTAATATTCTTTTTATTATGTGATTTCTCAGACTCCTATTAAAAATTTAATTAATACCAAATTATATATATATATATATATATACTTTAAGCAAGAATTACGTTATGGTTTGGTTTCTAAAAAAAATGACTGAAAGTAAAACAAAAAGAAATAATAGAATTGTTTTTAATGTGGATAGATGTAACTTTAGGAAATGCATGTTATCAATAACTGATAAAACATACCTATAACTATATTCACTTCGTTATGTTACATCAAATAGACTTATTAAAACAGAAAATAAAAGTCCTACAAAACTATGTCTTTTTATATACAAAGAAATAAAATAAGCAATACTTTGTACAAAAAATTAAAACCAAAACATATTTTATTAAAAAGTTGTTTCAAATTGTTTAATAATTATGTATGATACACTAGTCATTTTTTAAATTCTTTGAACTATTTATTTGCAAAAAATACTCTTAGTATATATTGATTTGGATTTCGTAAGTTTCCTTTTGGTACTATGATAAAAATTGATGAATTATAAAAAACAGAACGAGATTTTATTACCAAAAAACAATATTATTACATACACACAAACATATATATATATATATATATATATATATATATTAATCATTTTTTTAATTTGCTATAAAGATTATTCTAAAATTATTAAAAAAAAAAGTATTATGCCATAACCTCAAAAGTCTAAGTAATAAGAACGTATGAGATAAACGTGAGAATAATATCTCAATTTTTTATGATTTTTTGAATCGTAATTCAATTAATTTAATCACTGATACAGCAATATGAAAATGTACCTTATAAAGTGTCAATTATTTTTAAGTTAATAATTCACAGAAGTGTGTTCAGTATAGTCAAAATATTAAGTGTTGAGATTATTTTATAATTTTATATTTATATTGTCATGTACTTAACTAATTTTATTTCATAATAAAAGCATATAATAAAAGTTGTTAGACTCATGTAAGTCTTATTTTTTTATTCGAAGGTATATATGCTGGTCCATCCAATAAATAAATACGATATTTTCATATAGGTAAAAAAGCTGATGCAATACTTTGCAATTATTGCAATAACGCATCAGATGCATACGCTACTCAATTGTACGTAATGTTTTTTCAGTCTTATCGTGGAAGATGAAGGGTAATCACGCAAACTTACAAGAAAAAAATATAAGATATCATGGAGTGTCAAGAGAGTGTATTAGTCATATTTTACTTTGGAAGTTTCGTCAGAGTAACAAAGCTACAACTGCAGTGAAAAAATTGTAGAAAATTTATGGTTCAAATGTAATTAATCTTAAACAAGATGCTTTGGACAAAGTTGATTTTAACGATTTCTGTCCAGGAACTACAGTCTTGAAGATGAGGAAATGTCAGGACGTCCATTAGAGTTTGATAATGAGATCCTGCGCACATTAGTGGAACAAAATCCTAGTTCAACGGTAGAGTCAAAAAGCTCAAATCAACGCATCAACATTGAGAATCACTTTTGAATCATCAAATATTCTCATAACTTTTCCGTAGAAAGTAAAAATCGTTTTTTCGGAACTGTTAATTTTCACTCTTTTGGAATTAAAATAACATTAGACAGCTAAAATTCACGTTATTTTCTTCTATTTTGAAAAGTAGTTATGTTAGTATATAATATGCAAACTAATAAATGTTTTTTTTAACTTAGAACTCGGAAAACACTACTACTGCTACCATCTAAATGGGTAAATTAATAATAAAAAAAATCTGAAATAATTGATTGAATATTTTTTACGATTTTTAGGGAGGAGAAAAAAATATTTATAAAATCTTAACAATCTTAATTTAACAATGTTAGTAGTTGTTAACAATATGTGAATTTATTGGTTTTAAAATGAAATTACAGGATTAATTTATAGAAAATATCAAATGTAATTTCTAAAATAGCGTTTAAAACTTTTAATCCATTATATATATATATATATATATATATATATATATATATATATATATATATATCTTCAATTTTTAATATGCATTAATTAGTCACAATTTCTAAAATCAATAATTAATCTCATTCTTAAAGTTCGAGAAAATGTCTATATAAAATTAAATTATATGTAGCGAAACAACATCATTGTATATTTTTATCTCAGTTCTCATAAACAAGAGTGTGTCCTTCTTTATCGTAAGATCCCGTTATACTCAAATATGAACACGTTTATTTCAAAGTAACACAACGTATGTACTTTGGCTCTATGTTGAATGTTATGATCACAGGACGCGAGGAGAATTTTTATGGCCACTTCTTTTCGGTACATTACCGACAATTCTTTTGTAGACACAGATGTTTCCATATAACAAATTGATGCAGTATTGTCGTCGTACATGGTTTGTTTTAAAAATTAGTGCACGCCGTAAATGCGGAATTGGTACTGTGTAATAGGTCTAATTTCAGTATAAAATTGTTATGAGTGTATATAAAAATTCTCGTTTCATAGAATTGTAAATTGAATTTACTTATTTACGAATACAGAATGGTTTCAAATTAATGATATTTATTTTTAACGCGAGATTTACCTTAAAGTATTTTCAAGAATTTTGAATAGAATTTAATTAAATTTTGAAATTATAATTATATTTTCATGAAAAACTATTATTCAATAAAATATATCATTTAGTTATTTATTAAAGTATGTAAAATAACGACATTGTTTTTTGTATTAAATTTCGGAAGGTAAATCTTTACATATAGAGAAATAAATTAAAGTGATAATTGTAAAATAAACTATTAAAAATGAACATCACTGAAACTAAATACAATATAATGAGATCTGGGAATAATAAAATTTTCATTAATTTTATATGAGTATACATTTGTAATTTTTTAAATTGAAATACTAAACGTCGATTTTTCAACTGAATCACAAAACTGTTTAATTTAGAATGTATTTGTCCAATGTACTGGAAATAAATTGAGTTTAAATTACTGCACATTGACTTCAATGTGTATTTTTACTGTATATTCAAAATGAAATAGTAGTAAAAATAAGATAATTGGAATTTTCTGAAGAAACGGTGAATATGCTTAAACGATTTTATTGAGTGCATGTAATATATTATTTTTATGTATTAGCAAAAATAGAAGTATAAAGAAAATTCAATTCCATTTCATCAGTTTTTATAGCTCTAAGTAAGTCTTCTTATTTACTTTCTAAATTTAAAAATTATACCGTTAAAAATAAAAAAAATATGTTTTTTAAATTCAATTCTTCAGCTGTATTATAATCTAAAAAAACATCTTTATGTACGCAAAAATTATAAATTAAATTTATTTTTAATTAATTTCCTTTTAGTCCTAAATAAAAATATATTTCAAAAACAAGTTTTAAATCAAATTCTTTTTTTTTAATAATTATTTGATTTACATTAAATTTTCGTAATTAATTTTATACCTAAGTGATTTATACCATCAGTAAAAAAAATATGTATAATATTAACATTTTTAGAAAATGATAGAGAATTTTAATTTTAAATAATATAATATTAACTTGTACTGGCATTAAATTAATCTACTTATTTTTTCAAACATTTGAAGAAAACAAACTCTGAAATTAGAATAAATACACAACTTTATTTATATATTCAGTATTATGCACTTCTGTATTCAATAATCTATATCTTTTACAATTCTTTAATATACTTATAAATATGTCAGTAGTAAGGTAAAAGTTCTTTCTTTTTTAAAAGTTCTACATTTCAAAATGTAAGTCTTATAGGCTTATATGTTTGTATCATTTTCTATGTTTAAAATAATACACACACACACACACACACACACATATATATATATATATATATATATATATATATATATATATATATATACAGTAACTAAAAAAATCAGTCAGTAAAAAAATAAAAATTAATAAACTCATTTTCATAATTTTAGTACTTTGGTAACATCGACTTTGATTTTATTATTAATTTTTGCTTCAAATTTGACTATTGAATTAAATATGGAAAAGAAGCAAATAAGAGCATTTTCGTGTATGAGTTCAAAACGGGTATTAAAGTAGCAGAAACTGTCCGTAAAGTAAACAATTCTTTTGGTGTGGGTACTGTCCAGGAACATACATATAAAATGATAAATATTTTGTTTAAATAAAACTTGTATTTTTATTAATCGAAATATTTAAAACGAATATTTTATAAAAATATACAGAAATATCCCATTTAATCATCACATTTTATTTTCCCAATTATTTTTTCAGAAACAATAATTTTTTCTTCTCCACGAACCATAAAATAACCACATAATTAAAATTTAAAAACAACTGTTATGAGTTAATGAATAAAAGAAAGAAATTTCTTATAAGCTATATGTAAACTAATAAGATGAAGAAAAGTATTTTTTTATTTAATAACTATAATAATATTATGAAAGTTTTTAATTTTTTTATAAATTAGTTCTTTTAGTATTATTAAATTAAATTATTAAATACAAATCAATAACTTATTTTTTTAATTTAACATATATACATGTATTTGGTAATTGTGTCTATTTAGAAAAATATTATTGAACAATTGAGAAAATTGATCTTAAAAAATAAAATAAAAATTATTGTTGGTACAGCTATAATAAATGATATCCGTTGAACATTTGGCTTGGCGAACTATCAAGGAAACCCTTCATGGTGTCACAGACCATTTAATAATGACATAACTCGTGTTCAAAGTTTTGAGTTACGATAATATGGAATATGAGTCAATTTTAAGATCCGTTTAACTGACACAAGTTACTAGAATGGATACGATTTTTGATTTATACGTACAAATACACCTAAGTTTTAAGTGTATAAAAGTTTATATGTCATATATATATATATATATATATATATATATATATATATATGTATATATATATATATATATATATATGCATACACACATATATATATATATATACACATATACATATACAAATGTGTGTGTATGTGTACATGTAATATTACAGAATTATTCATTTACTAAGTCTACCGGAGAAAGTTTTGAGGGTGAAATTATTGAAGACCCTGTTAGAGAACGCTGTTAGTTTCATTAAGTCGCTTGGATTAAATTGTATAAATTCAAGATGTTAGCTGATGAATTTATGTTAGTAAAACTATGGCACTAAAGTATTGTACTATTCATTAGAATGTTAGAAATAAGATTTGGTAGTTTTTTTTATTAAATTTAATTAAATAAATCCAGATACTTTCGTTTTTATAATTTAAAGTCAGTTATGGATTTCTGTTCGAAATTTATAATAACAATTTATAATTACTTATAATTTATTTCTTTAAAATTTAAAAAAAAACGAGTAGTGAAATTTTAAGATCAAGATATTTATGTTTAATCTAATTTATTAAAAATAAAAAATCATTTTTTTAATTCTAATTAAAAACTTTGAGGCTTGGAAAGAAAATAAAAAATATATTAATATTTGTAATAACAGCTGAAGCTACTCTAATAGCTACCTCGAAACTAATCATAATAATCTCATTTTATTCCTTTTTAGTTAACTATAATTAAAAAATCAAACTAAGTTTATAATTAAAAGTTGTATTATTTTTATGCAAGCGTTAAGATTGTACTATGAAATTACAACATTCACAATTAAATATTTTTCGCAATGAGTCATCGATATATACGTGAACTGGTCTATATTTAAGAGTTCAGTTTTGATTAATGTACAAAATATATTTCTTTATTTCAACACTGTCAGATTCGTAGAATAACAATAGCACAAAGGAAGCATATGTATGTTGAAACTTGTATAAATATACGACGGTTGTAGCTCTTCCATATTAAACCATTTTACATTACATTCTAGCTATATCTATGTTAAAACCTAATTCCATTGTACAATTTGATACTCAACTAGTGACATACATGATATATGTATGAGATATACATTTTTTGTCTTTGTGGATGCGTGTTTCATAAACAGAGTATATGAAATTTCTATAATTAATTCAATCGAATTTATTATGGCGTAGCACGTAGGTATATTTATATTATGAATCAATATTTAAAAAAAAAATGATTGTCACTGATTTCGTTTCAGTTAACCTTTATTTGAAAAAAAATAAGTTACTTTATTTTCCTTTATACTCTTTACTTTTTGATTTACTTTATCTAGTGTCAGATTATATTTTGTTTGAAAAATTGTTTGAAAACTGGTCGATAAATACTCTATTTACTGGTAATACCATTTTTCTATTACAAGGGTTGCCTAATTTCTTTTTGAATTAAAACTCTCTTTTCAAGTAGACAACTATTTTTATATAACTGTAAAACAGAGATTGGAAATGCATATATCCTTACTCCTCGAAAACGAAATTTAAATAGTAAATATCATTGTTTAACCCTTTCGCTACAACACTCTTTTCTGCTGGAACGCTCCCAGTGAACTAGACGCCGCACCGAAAGTATACACATTGCGAGCGGACTGTTGTCCACGTTCGGGTTTATATCTTAAGCCTAAAAAAGTCGCTTTGACGACGATTTTGAGAAGAAAAAGAACTTTTCTCTAAAGCAAGATTTTTATATTTTTTTAAAGACATTTATATATCGAAACTACAAGTCCAGTGTAAATGTATAGAGTTTAGTGACAAGCGACTATAGTCATTCGTCGTATATAAATTGTGTTACGTGGAGAGCGACTATAGTCGCTTGTCATAGCGAAAGAGTTAAATAGATTGTATGTAATACATATTTCATATTGAACAGATAAAATTTATTAGTTATTAAGTATGTTAATTCATATACAGTATAAAAATTGAAAATTTTCTGAATCAATTTTGATACGGTTTTCATCATACATTTCTTTACAATATTTCTATAGGCGTGGGTACAAGAATGGATTTGACTGAATCTCAGAAACAACTCCTTGTATAAACGCATCTATTCGCAGTTATTTAAAATTTTATTTACTTTAAATAAGTAATAATAAATATTATATATGATTACATAGAAATTTCAGTGGAAATACCACGAAAATTATTGTTAAATTCCTAAATTTTCAGTTTTGAATTCATTATTTTTTCTATATAAATTGATTAGAAATATATTGAAAATACTTTAATTTTATTTGACGTGAACTTTGTTATGAATCAATGAACCAATTTCGATAGGACAAATATAAAAATATTGGAATTGTTGTAAGTTTGAATGGAAATAATGATTTATTAAAAATATTAGTACAGACAATTATACATTTGTTTGTTTTTTGTTTATTTGGGTTTTAAGAGTGCATCAACACCTAAGGTCATTACCACTCGAACATAAAGTAAAATATCAAAACACATTTCTTTTGTAAATCGCTTTCGAATCGTCCATTAGTTCGAATGCAAAAAGTCTGTGTCAAAGGTAATGATTCAGTCATTTAAAATATGCTCATGTGAAAGGACCTGAACTGATAAAATACTTAGTCTTGATTGGACAACACTTATAAATATTAGATTAGTAAAAAAATAATTACGATTTATGACCTTCAGATTCATATACATATTTAAATTGAAGTGGTTTTAAGTAGTCCACAAATGTTGGATGACTAGCGCCTAACTTTTTTGTAAGTTTTAGTATTTTTGTGCGTGGATTTTATTCAACCAACGCCTTCAGCTGGTCATTATGAATTAAAGAAAGACTCTCCGACCTTTTCACCAAAAGTATCGTTTAGTTTACGAGCAGAGTCTATTATTTTACCACCCGTTTTGAATTCATGCAAAAAATGCTCTTATTTACTACATTTCATCTTTAATTCAGTAGCTCAATTTGAAGAACAATTAATAATAAAACCAAAGCCGATGTTACCAAAGAACAGAACGAAAAATGACATTAACATGAACACGATTTAATGACACTTTTATTGGAAAAAATGAAGGTTAGAATTTATAAAATAAAAACAGTAATTATTTTCCTACAAAACTAATAGAATAAAACGAGGCGAATTTTTAAAGAGCATGATATATTTAAAATATTGTGAACTAATAATAGGATTCATATATAGTTTTTGGAAAATACGTTAAAATAAGTCAGAAGAATCAACATGTACATCGACACAATATTTAATAACATTAAGATCGGAACACTAAATCATATTAAAAATTCCAGTCTCCTTTGCCAAGAACAGAACGCAATTGGTGGCATCGTAATTGTTCCCTACAATTGTGGAGATAACATTCATAGACGATTCCTAACTTCTGCATAACAATATTCACATTTTATTAAAATGTGCGATACTGTCAAGGCAGTGTCGCACGTATCACACATCCGTTGGCCTTTTTTTCTTAGAATGAATGTATGTTTTAATTTAGTGTACCCTATCCGCATCCTCGTAAAATCTACTTGTTTTCGCCTGTTCTAACGGACGAACAAAGGCGCGACCCGAGTCCTTAAGGATTCGTAACTTGTTAGAGGTTACCGTCTCTCAGTTTCGTTGCCAAGCGTCGGTGGTTTGACGCTTAAAGTGTTGTTTCAAGTCATTGACCTGAACAGCCGGAACGTCCGTCAGAGTAAGCGTGGACGCGTGACGGGCCGCGGTATCGGTGTTCTCGTTGTCTACTACACTAGCGTGGCCGGGAAACCAGCAAAATATAACAGTTTTACCATGTTAAACAATACCAATCAAGCTCTTATGTATCTATTGAACGAGATTATCTGTCAGATATACACTGAAAACAGTAGAAAGTGTAGCTTGTCATTAAAAACAGGTAAGGTACATCAAATTGACAGACGAAGCGGTGAAATTCAGAGTTCAGAAGATGCCGAAGAACTTTACTCACTAATCGCCTCGCATAGTTCTTCCGCACATACAAACCAAAATCCCACTGCGTCCCTAGACCGGTACCTATCAGAGAAGATGTGCTTGTATCCGGGATACAGGGAATACAGTTTCAAGAAGTGTTACTGGTGCACCACTGGACACGTGTCTGACATCTGAAGTGTCAGGTCGCCACGGAAAATGGGTTTAAGGATAATCTACGGTGAGGGTGACAAGGAGTACTTAAAATTTAAAATTCTCGGAATAATAAGTCTCAGTTCGGAGAATATTTCTTTTTCTTTGAGGAAAAGATATTTTGTTGGGAGAATGTAGGATTCGTAGAAAAGATTCTGAGTGTAATCGAAAGTGGTGCGATAGCTGATGTACTGTCGTTTACCACCATACTAGTAACGTAACTCAACTTGAGCTGTAGGAAAAAAAGTTTAGTATAACACAAAGAAAAGTTTACAAAAATATAACATAAAAGAAAATAGTACAAAATAGATATAAATTTATGACGACAATTTAATTTTAAATACTACTCTACTAACGAAATCAGTATAGATGATCATCTGTATATACGAACTTCTTTATTGATTCAATTACTTAAATATTTCTCAAGAATATATACCTCAACTGGAGACACAAATCAAGTAAATACGTATGTAAATAATATTCAATTATAATAGTTTTCTGTTTTATGTTCTACACGAGTTGAAAATTATAAAAAGTAATATTTTTATACAACGTACTCATATTATTTACAATTACAATGTAGTACTGTGTCTCATTTTCATTCTTAAATAAATTGATATTCCAAATAGCATAAACTTTCAATAATTTCTCATTGTTTATTTTAATTATTTATTCATATTTTGATATGAATCAAAATAAACAATAGTTATTATTGAAAATTATTATAAATACAATTTCACATTATTTGAAGTGGTGATTCATTTGCGAAACTTAAATTATTTTCTAAACTCCAACTTATGTACATTTGAAAACATTTATATACGTTCTCAAAAGTGATTACTAAAAAAATATCGAGTGTGTTATTGTCTTCAACTATCATTTATACTATTGCAATTATATATATATATATATATATATATATATATATATATATATACATTTAAGTATGTGTATATCGATATAAAGCTTTAGATGGTGAACGCACCTGGCTGTTATGTATAGGTTGTGTGGTTTCTCCATTGTAAACATACAACACCAGCGTTACTGGTGCTCCTAATGAGGTCGTAAATTACACATAAATATCAGACCAATTTAATAATACTTTAGTGGGTTGATTAATGTGGCAAATTCTTGGTTAACTGCAAAAGTGATAGATGCAGAGAATGAAAATATAAGTACTTGAATACAAAATGAAGTACACATTGAAAGTCTTGAATGTTCATTCTCGCTGATATTGAAATTA
>CM068322.1:4442088-4459588 GCA_034766995.1 Acanthacorydalis orientalis
ATACACGTACAACATTTTCGATATGATGTAAAGAAAAGTATTATACGTAGAATATTTGCTTTCAAGTAAGTAATATTCTAATTCTTAGAAGTAACAAAATTATGGATGTATATTGAAATATTAAGAAATATAATTGCATATCTCATATTATATAATAAAACGCGAAATTGTTGATGGTTTGTCATAATACCACCAGAAGTTGTTATTTTGAAATATAGATTTAATTAAAATACAAAAGGAAAAATTAAACGTACTCCAGTAAAAACATCTAATATGTATTCAGTAATTATATAAATGCGGAAAATTAGCGGAAAAAGTCAACAAAAATTTAATTACTGTTCAATACAATATAAAACATTATAAGAGAGAAAAAAATAGAAATTTTGAGATCGGAGTAAAGAGAGTTTTATTGACTTCGACTGCAGTTTTGACACCAACTCCAATTTCAAGTTTTTGAAAATCAACTAATTTTAAGATTTCAATTCCACAGCCTGGGTTACTATTCTAAATTCTGTCAAGGATATGTGCACGCTAGTAATTATTTTTTTAAATTGTGGCATGGATATGTATATCCAACAATTTATTATTTAATATCGATGAATTAATGTATGTATATGTATATACCAGCTTTTTATATGAAACTGATCAATATACAGTTCACAATAAATTTATAAAATCACATATTACACAAATGCACATATTGTAGGATTCCAATAATTGATAGTTAAATGTTACATGTTTTGTTCTAAATATAAGAAACTGGATATCAAAAAAACTTGGAATAGATTAATTAAATAAAAAATCAAATTGTAACCAAAGTTGATCTATTTAAGTCAGTTAATGAAACAAATATAGAAGTGCTTTCAATAAAGACTAGTTGCTCTAATTAGCATAGGTAGAAATGAAATAGCATTAAAAATTAAAAGCAGATAATTAGAGAAACAATTTTAATAAATATTCTATTTTAACCCTTATTGGTCGTATATCGTCAAACAGGAAGCAATAGTAGCAGAATTTTTAATCATATGTAGCCACATAGAAACCATGTTGATAATGTGTCCGATAACCAGAAATATTCTTTTTCAAGCAATAAAAATTTGATTGTACGGGTTTTTTTTACTATTTTTCTGGGGTCTTGAAGTCAGTGATTACAAATGCGAACATTTTGTATAAACTCAGTGAAGAAATAAAAGGCAATAAACCAATACCTTATTAGCAGTTTGTCAAAAAATTAGTAAAACCAGTTGTTGGTGATTTTCACTCACCTACAACTGTTAAACTGAAACCTATAACTTCCAACCCATAGCAACAATTGAACGGAAAATTTCATGAACTAAACCAAGTATCCAGTAGCAAGAAAACGGATTGTGTGGTTTACTTTAAGAGATCTGTTCCCGGTAGAAGAAAACTAATTAGGTTATTTATCGAACTTGAGATGACTACCCAGAGTTACATGGAGAATACTTTTCAGGATATCATATATTATCTGATTATAAAAAACATAAAGTAAATGCCAAATAAACAATTCTTAATTATTCATGTAAAAATGAGTTGTTTTTATTGAAATTCATAATAATACTAACAAATGTTAAAAAAATGTTACACTGTTACAAAAAATCAGACCTAGCAGATATTTTATGTAAAAAAAACCGACCAATAAGTGTTAATATGCATGTGAACCTAATATTAATTATTTTTTGGTCATTTCTTTCGTATGTATCTGTTAGAAACAAATAGTATTATTTATTCAGTTTTAGTTTTTTTAAAAAAAAGGAACTTCTTACTCCTACTGTAGAATACGAACATACATAACTGATAATTTGACTGATACAACATTTTTATTATCTAAAACCAACTGAATTATATTTTGTGAAAAGAACATCAGTTACCATATTATCAATATTAATTTTTAATATTTGAAATTTACATTAGTGGATATATTAATTAGAGTGTTAAAAATGATCAGTAAATGTATTAATATACGAGTACTTATAATGCAAGATTGGAAATTTGGTTTTTGTTACAAAGGAATCAATCACTGACTCATTCTGTTTTAACAAAAACAAACGAAAGCGCTAGTGGAATATAAGCTCTTAACAATGTTGTAATTCGTATGATTACTCGTATGATATATTATTATCATAACACAGTTTTAGTACTGACGACAATTTCACTTTCACGATGTTTTTTTTTCTTTCATACCATAAACTACATTTTTTCCTGATTAAAAATGTTCAATAAATAATTATAAATCATTATCGAGGATATTCATATTTCAAGTATTAAAAATATGTCGACGATACTAGTATTATGATCATTACAACATTTTATATATTATTTAATTGTGTAAACATTTCTTCTATTTCATTTCTACTAAAAAAAACATATAATTTTAGTATGCATTGAGTTTATATCCTTTTTTACTTTGATAATTTTGAAATTATTATTTTAAGTATGTGTGAGAGTATTTACTTCTTTATAATAAATATAATACAACTATACTCAACTTGCTCAGTTATCAAAGAAAAACTCAAATCTTCAAAATAAGTATTTTCTTCCATGCATTGAACTTCTTCAAAATATTACCTTTATTAGGCGAATCATCTAACTATTGTTCTTTTTTTATTACATTGTATCTTTATTATATTCATTAATGTCAACATTTATTTAAGTATTTGTAAATAAATTGAGGGTAAATATACATTCATTTACCTTATAATTACTTTCTAATAATTCAAAAAATTGAATACCATAGCGCTTTCTAAATCCCTATAGCCATAGCCAATTTGACGTGATTGTCTGATTTTTTATTTCAAAATATTATTATTTATAGGAATGTTCCTTTTTTTAGTTGTAAAAGTCATTTGTGTGACGCTTTCTACATTTCGTAAAACACATATTTTATAAGATATATATTTTTCTTTTTAAAATGCTAGAGACATTTAAATGCTATAAAATTTCCTATCTTGCGGTTTAGTTTTATTAATTATTTCACAAATAATATATAAGAACAAAAATATATTCTGCTTTAATTTTAAAAAATACGAATAAAAAGATTAGATGAAAACTATTAAAATTACTATTTGAAACCATTATCTAGATTTCGAACTATACAGAATAGCTTTTTTTACCAAACAAAAAACTGTTGATAATTTTAGTTGTTTGAATTTAGTTACTTGAGTAGTCAATACAAAAGAATGTGTTGACGATAATTAGATGTTTATTATTGTGAATGTTTATATTCCTGAGCGTGAACCATACTCAGTAGTTAATTAAATTAAATAAAAGTGAAACAGTTTTATTAGAGAACAAAATAATTCAGTTATATAAAACGAAATTCAACGCACGTTAATATATTACAATGACGAGTCGTATCGAAATAAATAGAAACGAATATATCGTCTGAAATAAATGAGATTGTTTTAAATGGAAATATATTTAGATGAGTTATAGCACGGAATCAAACGAAACTTCGTTAACATTCGGTTCAATAAATCTTCATCAAAATAGATAACTCCATTTTCTCTTGACAATTAAAGTACACTATACATTTGTCTAATTTTTTTAAGATTTGATTCTTTCGACCGATAAGAACCGATTCGTCTTATATTGTGCACATCAACGCACTTTTTCGCTTCCATTTAGGGGATTTATCTTCGTTTCTGCTTGTATATAAGTGAGATGGTCGAAAGCAGACAATAATAAAATTGAATCAGTAAAATAATAAAATCTGGATTTAAACGAATGTTTAAAGAAGATCTTAAAATAGTTTATATAAATTATTCACCACTACACCAAATAACTCAAAAAATTGTCTTACACTGGATTTATTTTCATTGATAGCTTCAGATAAATTTAAAAAAAGTAATATTATCTCTCGTTATTTACAGAAATTTCCAGATTAAATAATATTACGACAGATGTTTCAGACTTCAAAATATTACCAAAAAGTTATTATAAAAAAGATTTCAAAAAAAGTGGAAAATTCCGTGTAGAAAAGATTAATGTTTTTAATTAGTTGTCTTATTTAATTTTATTTGTAACCATAATATATCATAATGTATAAGGTATTAACAACCATCAATAGCTTGAATTAACATGTGTTTTTTTTTATAAATTCCTGAAATGATTAAAGAGATGAACGTACTTTACATAATCAATAATCTTATGGAAATTAATAAACTTATTTATTTATAAATTATTAATTTATTAAAATCATCAAAACGGTCAGAAGAAAATATAATATAGAAAAATTAAAACAGACCCTACAGTATCTTGAATATTATACTCTGACAATTATTTTTGCGTATTTATGCAATAATTCCATAACAACGATACAAAAAATTAAAATTTTATTTTTGTTGAAGACGCAAGTCTTTAAACGTTAAAATTATATAAATACTTATTAATTCAAAATAATCTTAAAATCCCCTGAAATATTAAATTAAGTTAGAATATGTCAATATTTCCAAAATTACATGTTAGGACTAAGTAGAAAAATTTAACAGCTTTCTCAATTTTTTGAAAATTTAATTAACGTTACAATTGTCTTTTTTAAAAATTCTAATTTAATTATATTAGAACATTCTTCAATCAAATTTATCTATTATAAATAATTATTATTTTCTAGAAAGAATTTTATTATTCATTATATACAAAATATAATATTTTTTTTAAGTTAATATAAAAGTACAAGTAATGAGTAAAAAAATGCTAATAACTTGATATTTGTAAATAAAATAAAATATTCAATATAATTATTTATACATAATAATAATTATTAAATATTTTTAAATATTGTCATATATCATCATTCTTCAGTTTTGTCATTTAGTTTGAATTTAGTGTTATATTTTAATCTGTTAGTACCTAACAATTTACAAACCTATTATAATTGAACATACAATTTTTCGAACATATTTCTTAACATGGCCTCAGAAAAAAAAGTAATACAAGTTTCATCCGCCACTGTTCGCGCAGGCATGTCACAGTTTCAGTACAATAGGAAACCAACACTTCTTCCTGCCTATCTGTGTGTATTTCGAATCTCGCATTGTTTGAACGCGAAATCTTTTTCTTTCTTCCTCCTCCAATTTCGTGTCGTCTTTTCTGTACGAGTGTTGTGCACTGCCACCGAAGTCGTTGAATTCCATCTAACGAAATCAACTGTTTTTTTCCGTTCTGTTCACAAAGGCAAGTGTAAACAACCATGTCTTCTTTCACGTATTGACAAACCAGTCAGTGTCTTTGACTCTAGAAAGGTCGAATTTTTAACTTTTATAAGCCCCTCACTTATGATAGTCTACGTACGTACATATATATATATATATATATATATATATATATATATATAAATATATACATATTTCTGTTAACATATTTTTCATTTAAATTCAATTTACTATTTTCATTTATATTTAATTCCTTTCAAAGCATAATCTCTTTAAGAAAATTCTGTAATAAATGATAGATTAAAACAAAGAAGTTCTTATGTGACGGCATAGAGGAATACACGTATTAAAATAAGTGGAAATAAATTATTTGACGCTATAAACTCAAATTAAATGGCTTAATGTATATTGTTAAATATTTCATTTTGACTCTTTTTACTTTAATAATAAAATGGTAGACATGTTCAGTTACTTAATAAAATTGTATTTTGTAACTGAGTCGAAAATAATTTATAAAAAATATGTTTATAAGTTGATTGGTTATTTGTAAACGATAATATTTGACAATTAAAATTTAGACGAGAAATGATAAAATCTGTATATTTTGATTTATGTGTATACTAATTACATATTTTCCTCGGTAAATGTCACTCATATGTTCTATGAGTATAACTTATTTATTTGCTTTAATAACTAAGTCATTTATTTGTTTTGTACATGTAATATTTTCCAAAAATATATTCAAGTTTTGTACGTATAGTTAAATATTTTGATGTTTTACTATTTTGGTACTATGGGTGAGTATACACGTCTAGTAATTGGAACACTAGAGCATTATAGGCGAGTATACACTTTCATAGAATTGGGCACTGCCGTAGATATGGGCTGAGTATTTATTTGTTGAAAATATTGAAGCGAGAAATGTTGAATGGATCTTTTCCTACAGTGGTTTATAAGTCGCTTCTGAGACTAGTTTTGTGAATTTAGAAAACCCTAAAAAATGAATAAAAAAGAAAAGCAAGTTTGATGATTCAATACCTGCAAAGATATCATAAAATACCCCAACACGTTGTTTTAAAGGTATTCAGCGCTAAGCCGTGCCACGTACATTATTGCATTTCACACATACGCGTCACACTTGTCAAAATTATTTAGTACTGAAAGGGTTAAAATAAATAAAGGGTTAAATTTTAATAAGCAAAGCTTATTAAATTTTATTTCAATTATCCATTAATAAATTCACATATTTAAATTTTATCACGTAATTTTTCAGATAAAAAAATAATTTTACGTGATGTCTCTTTATTTCTTTCTTAGAAAAAATGCTTTTTACTAATCTACATCTAATGTCGTCAGTTTTTTTCCATTAGATCTAGCACACTTCTCCTTTATATTCTTTCAGTTGTCGAAATATTTTTGAACATCATCTTCAAAAATGGTTTTTGTGTGCTTTCTCGTGCACGAAGTGAGTTCTTTTCAGGAATTTTTTAGTTTTTAAACATAAATAATAACAACTGGCCGAATTTGGCAAATATGGTATTCTGATTTGATTTTTGTTTATTGTTCGTTACTTAGGCTAAATGATAAGAAATTTTATCATATTGAATGATAAAATTCCTCTTTATGATTCACAAATATGATCTTTCATTGGGGATTTTTTCCTCAAAATGCAACAAAATATTCTTATAAATCTATTTATCATTTATTTCCATAGTAGATATTCATGGTGCATTATACTCTTAAAAAACAAAATTAGCATTATTTCAATTTTGGTTCTAATATTCTTATTTTCTTCAATTAATTAAAAATAGTTGCGTTTATTGAAGACCTTATCGTTCAATTTCAGTTATATTCGAATTTTTATCACTGTTAATAAAGTTATTCTGAAATGCATCTTCTTTTCAAAATCTTTAAGAAATCATCTATTTTTATTTTTACTCTTGCAACAATACTTTAATACCATTTTTGCACACACCTTCTTCATATACAAATTTTCTATTAGAACCTTGTGAATTGATTCTTTTTTTTTTTTAATATCTCAACCATTAGTTTAATAATTAAACAATAATTAGCCTAGTACGTACTAATGTTGAACTTTTCTACATTTAATCATCTGTTTATGGGTTTGGTCTATCGTAATTTAAATCATTTTTACACGTTTTTGACATGAAGAAATCTTTTATATTATTTAAATATTAAAAATTATTACATGATCACAAACATTAGTTTTTAAGATATCATTAGTTAGTTGCAATTTCGTTATATTGCACTAAATAAATGTTTTAGTACGTTGATCTGTATCGCTACTATACATTCAATTAGAAAATATTTTCATATTAAACCTCCATAAATTAATTTTAACAACACATATAATTGAACATAATTAATATCGACAGACAAAATTATTTGAAATAAATAAAGTTTTATACCAAAGTGTCTAAGCTATATTTTACTTATTATTGTATATGGATAATTTAAACTCGCTAATTTAGTTGCAAAATTCACTTTCACAAATTCATTTTTACCCACTCTCCAAACCGAAAAATACTTACTATTAAAACTATTGAATAATTTTTTTTGATTATTGTAGGAAAAGTAGAGGAAAATTAGATTATTCTTTACCCTAAGACTTTAATGATGGTTGTACCTTTAACGAAATGCTCATAAACAACAATATTTATTTGTAGATTTTTGAACATTAAAAGTTCTACTGTGAAATGAATGAAAAATTGAATTGTGAAAGATATTAGGTTGGTAAGAAAATAATTGTGCTTTTTGTTTCCTGAATTTTAACCTTAACTTTTTTCACTGAAAGTGTGATTTCATCGTGTTCATATTAATATCATTTTAAAGTGCACTTTTTATCTGTATTTTGGTAACATCGACTTTTGTTTCATCATTGATTTTGCTTCAAATTGGGCTATTGAGTTAAAGACAGAAAAGAAGCAAATAAGAGCAATTTTTTGTATGAGTTCAAAACAGGTGGTAGAGCAGCGTAAACTTCTTGTATACTAAACGACGATTTTTGGTGGGGTACTGTTAAAGAACGTATGGTGCAATGATGGTTAAAAAAATTTCGTACTGGGGACGAGAGCTTTAGAGGTGATAGTGATTACGGGGATCGTTCTTCAGTTCATAACGACCAACTAAGAGCGTTAGTTGAATCAAAACCACAAACAATAATTCGAGAGCTGGGACAAAAGTTGCGTGTTAGTCATCTAACAGTTCTGGATCACTTAAAACAGATAGGAAAATAAAAATGTTTGACATACATATATATATATACATTTTGAAGGTCATAAACCACAATTATTTTTCTACCAACCTAATAATTTAAAATTACTTCTTTTTTGTTAACGTCTCAAGTTCGTTTTTGTTGCTTATTGGACTATAGTTTATTAAACGTATTTTGGTTTTCTATTTGTGGAATCATTTTTCAAATTCACATTAACAATTTCTTTAAATTTCATAAATATTCATTTCACAAATTCTAAACACTATCTTTCATCTTAATCTGTTTGATTAATTGTAAATTGGTATATATATATATATATATATATGTATATGTATATGTATATGTATATATATATATATATATATATAATTTACACACTAGTGATAAAAATTTAGTTGCAAATTTTGTGAAGAGTACAAAATATATTAGTTAATTCTTGTCTTATTTTATATAATAAAAATTAATATATATATATATATATATATATATATAAATATATATATGTACATATACTTATATATATATATATATATTTGTATGTATGTGTGAAATAATATGTTGAGGTTTATTGTAAAGTTTACTATACTGTATTTTAAAACGTGATCATGTTACACAGGCGACCAATCTAAAGGACATATCAAGTAAGATACACAGAAAGTAAAGTACACAGTAGACAGGAAAAAGAAGGAAAATGTTGAAAGCTAGTGAGTTCTGTATCCATGTCCATCTATTTTCCATGTTATTGCTTTTCACACGTATTCTGGCAAATGCACACAGGGTACCGATTTCCTTTCCCTTTTATATACATTTTTTGTCTTTTATTAAATCTCAGGTATATAGAAACTGCACTATGCTTTGTGTTCTTCAATTCTAGATTTTATATTAAAAAAGTGAACGTTTTCCGACAGTAAATTTTTGGATCATATTATTACATATTATTAATAGTTTTAATTATTTTGAATATTTTAAAAATTTAATAATATACCGTATATATAATTAAAACAGCTCTTTTTTAGAATATTGTTAAAGATAGTAAATATAATTTGAATACGGACAAAATTTAAAATAAGAATAACATTTAAGTAAGTTTTTAAATTTAAACAAGTAATGAATTACTTATTTTATGGAAGTAGTGTTATTAATGTTTTATTATTTTTAAGGACATCAAGTTAGGTAGGTGTTTCTATAAGGAACAATACTTTATTTTCTACTAATATCCCTCCTCAATCTATTTTTAATCGAATAGTACACATGAACACAGTTATTAGGCGAGGGAGAAAATTATGTAGTTTTTTAATTCTTACACATTTGTGCATTGCCTATTGTTAGTTATTAATCTGATGGAAATAAAACTGACTTGAGTCGACGGATCAGTATATGATAGATTAAATGGATAATGTATTACGCATATGAGTCACTTTATTTTAATAGTTTGAACCGTTAATATGAATGAAGAAAAAGTGTATTTTAGATATTGTAAGCTTTATGGGTTTAAAAAGGCAGTAATTCAGTGCAGTTAGAAAAAAGATATGCGTGAAATGTTTAAAAAGATCGCAATAACAACTTAGATATGTTATAATTTGTCAAATTTTGTTTAGGTGACTTTTCTTTGAAAGATGAAGCCAAATGAGAAAGACCATCAAAGATGAATGAAGAGTTCTACAGAAAATGATTGGGAAAAATCTAACATTAACATCTATAGATTTAGACTACAGACTTAGAATACATCGCACTACCTTTTTAGATCGTATTAGCCGGGTTGACTTTGAGTTAAAACTTTGGGTACTACATGAAAAAAACTTAATGGTAAAATTTTCATGTGTTTCAAATTTTTTTTTCACAAAAAAGAACTGTTTGTGAATCGTTTGGTTACTGGAGATTAAAAGTGAATAGTTTTTGATTATGTAATAAGAAATGATCATATGTTTATAGTGGTGAAGCTTCACCGTCAATGTTAGCTTGTTAAAAGCAGTTATTCATCAGAAGAAGTTTACGTTGTGTTTTAATGGCACGTCAAAGGCGCGTTGTACTATAAAGTAGTGAAAATGAGTTAAATTATTAAATCTGATTGTTATTGAGAATACTACTTGACAATTTTAATGTAAAAATTCAACGTAAACGTCTATCTCTGGGAAATCAAAATCATTTAATCTTTTATCATGTCAACACTGTATGATATCTGGCCAGGAAAAATGTCCAATAACTTGATGATTTGAGCTGAACAATTTTTCCTCAGCCCCCTTATTCTCATAATATTGCATCTTCAGACTACCATCTATTCAAATCACTTCAAAGCTTTCTTGATGGAAACGAATATTTATTTTACGGGTATCTAAATGGTAATGGAGGAGTTTTTCGGTTCCAAGAACAAGTTTTTCTTTCTCAAGGGATTGAATAATTTATTAAAACATACAGATAGTTCTATCTAGAAAAGTAAGTTTTATTTCGGACAAAATTTAAGCCAAATGTATAAAAGAAATTGATTTCATAAAAAAACGATATAGTTTCCTAATAAATAATATTAGGCACGAGATTTTTTATAAAAGATTAAATATTCATAAACTAACCTTTTCAATTTTAATGCATTATAGATACTAATATTTGATGATTACTTTTTATATAAAATAAAGAGAATTATTTTATTTTATGCTGGATAATTCTTAAAAGACTTAAATATACAAATTAAATATTTACGTTATCTTACATTCTTAACTTTCTTACTTAAACTGATTCCCATTTTACTTAAACAGTCGCACTTGAATAATTTATGAGCAGCATCTGAAAATTTTTGTACGTAAGCTCATGCGTTTTGAAAAATGTGTTTGGCGCTTACGTATTGAGTGTTTTAAGTCATCAAGTTTACCTTAATTAATTATATAATTTGTGAAAAATTACGTTGTAATTACAGCTGTCCTTCGTTTTTTAGAAATATAGTATTTTTCTTTGTATGTACAGGGTTTTCCAATAAGGACGGATTTTTTTATTTCAAATAAAACAGAATTTGCGTTGAAATTCTAACTTTCTTTATTGTGAATAATAGTTGGGGGTACGCCATTTATAAATGAAAAATAATATCGTGTAAGTGACCGCCTTATAAGTAACCATTCTTTTGTTAAAATTTTCAATAACATCCCTCCACAACTGGGGCTCTATTTCACCAATTACTAATCGCAGTTCTGCTTTTAAGCCCAAAATTGTTCTAGGATAATTAGCGTACACCTATCCCTTAACGTGACTCCAGAGAAAGTAGTCCAACGGTGTTAAATCGAAGGATCTAGGTGGCCAATTAATGTCTCCAATTCTAGAAAAAGAACGACTAGGAAATTTTGTCCTCAATAAATCAATTGTTTCATCAACTATGTGGTTTATTACACCGTCATGTTGCAATCACATGTCCTTTAGATCAATATCATCCAATTCTGCTCATAAAAAAACGGTTATCATGTTTCGGTATTTTTTTCATTCATAGTAATCACTTTATCAGCCTGATTCTCGAAAAATTAAGGACAAATGAATCCACCAGACCAAATTGCGTACCAAACAGTCACTCTTTCTCTTTGAAATGGCTTCTCAACGATCACCCTCGATTTTCTTCACCCCAGATTCGGCAGTTTTATTTGTTAACGTAACCAGTGAACTCATAACGAACCTCACCGCTAAAGATAACTTTTTCAAAAAAAAAACAGTGCTGTTGTTCCAATATCCAATTAACAAATCTCCAACGCAGAAAATGATCTGTAATCTTTAATTTTTGTGTATATATATAGAAAGTCACACTATTATGTTTTATATAATATCTACTCACAGTTAGTACCTTTTTGTTTGAAAAATATTTCTTGTTTAGTTATTAAATTTTTAAGAATAAAAAAATTCAATCAAAAAAGTATATAAGTAATTATAATAAGCGTCGGTGGGAAGTATTACTACTTTTAAATAAAATTACATAATTACAATGTGACATGGTAATTGATGAATTACTCACAAACACAGTAAAAAAGTATAAACCATAAAGTCAGTTGATCAAAGCGCATTTGGAATCAAAAATATAGCTGACACGATAAAAAGAACAGGGAAAAAAGCGGGAGAAAAAAAACAACAAAAATCAAATATTGCAAAAGCTATCAGAGGCCAACCGGTCAGCGATACAAATCGGCCGATATAAAACGTACAGCGAATGCAATACCATTTGCAACATATAATATGGGATTGGTGCTTCCTGCAACTCTTTGTACGAAGCACAGATCGGTGTGATTTGAATCCAGGATTGGCAACCAAGCGACGATAGAATAGTAGTACACACTCGCACATACACACGGCACAAATATATTTGAAACTTTCGCACGTGTCACTTGTGGTTTACTGTACCGCAAGAGCTTTTTGTACACCATTCTCTGTTTCGAACTTCTATTCACCTATTTTTCATTTGTTTAGCATTTATTTTGTTTTTGGAACAATGTAAACTTTATTTACTACGAAAATTAAATATTTTGTATTCAGTTTTTGTTCGATATAAACTATTATTAGTTTGATCGAAAATACATTTGCTTTAGAATTCAACGTACTAATATAATAAATTATTTTTGTTAGACATAAAAATAAACCTTTTCATTAACTCGTGTACTCTACCTAAAAAATTCATCAATATTGTATTATATATATATATATATATATATATTATTGTTATTCAATATATATTATATAGTATTATTATTTAATATTTATGTACAACTTCATTCAAAACTAAATTATATTTTCAATTTATGTACTTATTTTAAATTTTTTATAGAATTTTAAATGAGAAATAAAATTCAAAAATGTTTAACATAAATTCGTTTGGTTTGATTGTCTTTGAAACAAAACTATAAATATTATATATGTATATATATATATATATATTCATTTTGATTAGAAGTAATTAACATTTATATTAAACTATTAATCGTAAGTACTTATTAGCTTTAATTTTAATATTTCTTTCAAATGATACAAATAACTATAAAAATTCGAACGATATAACATCTTTATTTTCAGAGGACTGTATTGAAATTCGTCATCAGTTTCTCACTTCATACGAGTATGTGTGAAAATAGTAATAATGAATCTGTATAAAACGTCCCATGAGACATTTGAAATTTACGCGTAATAAAAAAAGATTTTTGAAAAAAAAATGTGTATTACTCGAATGGTATTCCAGCTAGACGAACGGCGACATACAGTGTGCGTTCGCTCGATCGTACATTCTTTGACCGTTCTACTATGTCTGCCGTCATCATGAAGAGTGACTTGGAAAGCTATCGCCACGCATGACATCGCATGCATGCAGGACACATCGACTCAAATCAAATAAAAGTACGCTGTAAAATAAAACATTTGCAACGTCCGTGTAAGGGATACCCGTCGTCAAATATTTCATGTTCATTTTATGTGAGCGCCGTATGACCGGAATGAAAATATGCTATATACTTGTGGTGTCTTCCGGCTTTATATACATGCATACATATACATGCATACAAATGTATACATATATATATATATATATATATATATATATATACGTACATCGATTTATAGACTTCTATTGAACTTATTTTTCTGTATGGTTACTCTGTTTCAAAGAAAATTTCATTCGTCATATCTGCATGTTTTATATTCATTCCATAATAATTCACTTTACTTTTATTTCAATTAGTTATTGAGTATTTAAATTGGATACGTTTTTGTGTGAATTACTTTTTCTTGAAATGTTTTCAAACCTCTCATCTATTAACTAACATTTTTTGATCATAGCGTCTCTTGGGTTCTGTCGAGTTCTTTGGAATATATTTATTTTTAATTTGAAAAATGAAAATAATTGAATATAATATATTCTCTAGTCGGGGCCAACAACGACTTATAAGCCTCGCTTTTAGACAGTTTTTCAACCAATCGGACACAATAGGTTTAATAATTTATAGAACGTTATTCATATATATATATATATATATATATATATATATATATATATATATATATATATATGTGTGTGTGTGTGTCTGTATATATATATATATATATATATATATTTCCAGCTTTGCAATTTGTCTTAATTTCGAAACAATAGATTTCGCTGAAACTAAAATATTATTTTAAATTTACATTTTTCTTAAAATTGTTTGTTAAAATAAAAAAAAATAAATTAAAACAAAATACGTTGTGCTAGTGGTCTTGTAGTGTTCTATTAGTTTGTGTAATAGTAATATTTTAAGAAAGATTTTAGATTCTCTATTGAATACCTAAGTTTTAATTTAAGATGGTATATATATCAAAACTAGGAGCGGAGAACATGAACTCGAAACGTCTAAAAGATCTAAGATCATTATGATAACAAAATATAATAAAAGTTATTATGATAACACATTAACATGTTTATATGTACAAAAACATACAGCTTTCATTTTAAATCAAGATCTATTTTTGAGTATTTACATATATTAATTAATAATTTTTTAAAAAAATATTATTCAAGTGAATCCATTTCAAATTACTTGAAAAATTCTATTGCGTTTTAATAACAACTCAGTTTGGTGGAGAAAAATTAAAAAATGTTCCAAATTACTATAAGACAAAAGCGTATTTAAAATATAAACTTTAAAGTAATATTTCTGTATTGGTGTTTTACAAAATTGTGTAAGATATTCTATCAAATATGAGATTTATATATTGGTAAAATGTAGATTTCTAAATTTTAATTGCATTATGAAGACAATTACATTAATCAAAAAAAAAAACATTTTTATTTGTATTAATAACATAATTATTTGCGTGATGGATTTAACTATTTAATAACTTAGAACGTTATAATTGTTTCTTTTATATCTGGGATGTTGTTCATTATTATGTCGAATATTGAATCACTTTTCATGCTTTTTTCAAGTATTTGAGTTATTTGGCCATCTTTTGTATTGTCGTTGGGTTATTGTGAGCCGTACCTGCGAGTATAAGACCCCATTTCAAACACACACAGACAGGGACAAACATTTTTGTCCGTGTGTTAATTTGTGTCTTTATTTTCATTTGTTGCTTTTATCATGCAATATTTTTTCGACTAGTTTAAGATTTTGACTCAATTTCTGATATCATTTGATTATTTTCGGTATACTTTAGTATACTTAAAGTATATTTGGATACTTAAGTTTATACTAATTGATTAAAAAATTACTCGAGAACCGAAATCGGCCGTAGCAGAAAAGTGGTACAACGAAACTACGGCAAATAGGAGATAACATAAGGAATACATTGGAAATATATTGAAACATTTTACTTAAAAAAATATAATTATATATGTGTACATGTAAAGTAATACAGAACTGATGAAATAAAACTTCCATTTATGGTCTGTACTATTTAATAGTAAAAGGAATAATATATATATATATATATATATATATATATATATATATTGTAAATACCAAAATTCGTATAATTATGTTGAATAATTTGTTTAATTCTTTTTGTTAATGCTGACTTTTTTATTATTAATAGTGCTAATGCCGTTTTCTATCTTTTTGTGTGCACATATATTTTCTATTTCGTCTCATTACTAAGAAGTTTCAAAAAATTTTATGAAAAAAGAGTTATATTAAATAGGGGAAAATATATGGTTGCGACAAAAGTATTTTAAGTGTAGTTAACAATCAATGCAACGTACGTGAACATAAGAAAATACTAAAGGTAGTTTTTAATTTTCTGGCCTATAATTGTAATCTATAAATTGAATAATAATTTCGAATAACAAACACGAACAGATTACAAAGAAATTAAAATTGTCAATAAATTAAAGCTATCTCTAACTTGTGAATTGTTTCCAAAATACGTACATTGGACAGTATATAAACTCTTTAAAAAATGGGAAAGATTAAAATTAGGCGAAAGGACAGGTACTGCATAAATTGTCGGAACACAACTTTAACTTATACAATGACTACAACGTGCTTGCCATGGGGTCAATAATTTTTAGAAACTTTTTATCTCAAAACAGAATTATCTATAAATAAATAATGTAGTGCAATGGCCAGGGTTGCCTATAACTAGACAATACAAGCAAAATTATTCCAAAAATAATATATATATATATATATGTATATATGTATATATGTATATATACATATATATGATTTTATATTTATTTGATTTATATATATAAATATTGAAAAATATAGTGCGTAAGACACTGTATGTGCATATTTTCACTGATTCAATTTAAACAGAAATCAATTTTAAGTATTATACTGACTGAAGACGAAAATTAATTTTATATTTAAAAAAGTTTAATGATGATCGTAATTAAAATTACAAATACAGAACATGTGTGTTTAGTGGAATTTTCTAGGAATAAAATATTTTAATATTATAATTCAAAAATAAATTTATACTACCAAATTTAGCTGTCAATAGCTGAAGTATTTAAGGGAAACATTTATTTATAAATTGCTACCGCTAACCAAAATAAATTATTAAAACATGAAAATGTACTACTTTACTTAGAAAAGTGAATGATTGAAAAATATACAAATTTTGATAAAAAATTCTAATCGATTTCGTATATAATTCAGACTTTCAGATCATTAGCCTTTTTCAATTTAAGAAACATCTTTTAGAATTTTAATAATTCTAAATATACTTTTTCTATCAATATTAAAAAAAAATAGAAGAATAGGAATATATTTTTATTTTAAATTTGTGATTTACATTGAGGTATACACGTATTAGTCATTTCATAAACTCATAAAAATCATTATTGAACAAATAAATAAAACGAAATAGGCTTTCATACTTTATTAATACAACAATTTCACTGCAAGAGTTTTGAATGCTGAGTATATTAGTATTTGTTGTAAACAATTACATATATATATATATATATATATATAATTAATTGCTTCTTCTTGGTATATTTTATCGATATTATATTAATGTTAATAATTGATTTGCTGTTAATTATAATAATTCATTTGAGATGATATGAAACACACCCTTTTGTTAAACAATATTTTACTTTCACTTAACTCAGAAAATATGTTTAAAAATATATATTTGTCTCCGCATAAATTTTATA